>CM055196.1:22157508-22562508 GCA_029224185.1 Karalla daura
CTCTGTATATGACTTGTTTCCTTACTTCAGTATATGGTTGGCAGCAGCTATAAACACACTCATCGGTACCGAATGTCACTCAGATTTTACAGCGCAGCTGTACATGTTCTACACGAAAAGGTCTTCAACTTTAAAAACTCAGATAATTTTTAAAAAAGTAGAAAACACCTAGGTATCTAACCTAATATTCCGCATTTTTACCACTTCTTTCTTGCAGCACGGTGAGAGCCTGCGGCACTTTGATCCACAGACACCCTCTCTGACGTCCCTCCCAATTTCTCTGACAGGCTTTGAAAGAGGAGGATAAAACAGAGCCATAAAATTACAGTGGCAGGCTGAAAAAGACTTTACAGCACATATACACTTAGCAGTATAAAGGGACCGGCCTTTCAGCACTAGAAGAGACTTATTTAGAGGGTTATTAGTCTCTGCCATAGCCCCTGGGGGGTCTTTCATTATGAACTGGATTCTATATGGCTCCTATTAACAGCAGTGGAAAAAAAAATACACTGGGGGAGAAGGAGAAGCTAGAAGTGTGTGTGTGTGTGTGTGTGTGTGTGTGTGTGTGTGTGTGTGTGTGTGTGTGTGTGTGTGTGTGTGTGTCAGAGAGAGACAGACAAGGAGTTTGGGGAGTGGAGGTGACAGACGCCCGACGTCCGAGGTTTACCTGTTCCCCTCTCATGATTTAAAGCTTTTCTGTCACTCCACTGCTTTAAAACATCTGGCTCCAGAGGCATTTAAGGTCTTGACTGATAACCTGCAGATTGCCTCTTAATCTCCAGCTACAGTGAAAATACGACACGGGGCGAGGAGAAAAGCCTTTTCTCTCTCCGCTTTAATCCCTTACATTGCTTATCTTTTTCTCCTCGCTGCCAAGACGTCATCTAGTCGGAAATCTGACCGCAGACGCACCGCGGTCGGATTTCTCTGAGAGGCAAAAAAGAGCGGACCAAATTGCAGTGTACGCACTGTGGTGAAGCTGCAAATGTGTGGCTGCGAGTGGCGCCTATAAAACCTGCGCCGAGCCCGGTGATGGTGGTGAGATAGAGGCAGCTCTCGGGTGACTGCGTCTGGCCCTGCCTCGGCTCTCACGCCGGTCACCCTGATAAAGAAGGGTTCGGATGAAAAGGAGGAGACGTGTTTCAGAGAAATGGCATTCGGTTCAGGTCTACAGCCTGTCCTGACACAGGCAGATTCTCAGAAATGTCATCTTAAAGACATCTTTGACCTTCGTGATGCCACAGGAAATGCAGTTATTTATGAAAAAAAGTCCATTAATTCACATTATTTTCTCTGTTTTTTCCACCGGATCTGTATTTAATAATGATTCATTGTCATGTATGTAAGTAACTAACCGTCGTGTCATTGATAGAGTGGCAGAAGATTCATGGATGAATGAGCTAAATATGACAATTTTGTGGCTGGAAATATCATTACCTTCAGGTCTGACTGACTGTATGTGTCTGCAACACAACCACATACATAACTTGGAACTAATGTTGCAAAGATAAAATCTTAAACTTTGTGAGACTTTTTTTTCCAAGGAAACTGAATTTAACGCCATTCAAGACTTTTTCACCGTGTATTGAGTGAATGCAGAGTGTTGAAATTCCTCTATGGCAAACTTAATATAAACGTGCAGCGAAGTAACCCGCATTCCAGAGCTTTCTTTAAGGAATGGTTTCCATTTCACCTCCAAAATTGAGTGTTAAATGCATATTTTAATACAATTCTAGCCAACCAAAACACATTTATGTCAATGTTATATAAATAACCCGGCTCTGCTATCTGAAAATAAAGGGAAAAGATATTTTAGAACAATCACACCTCCAAGGAAAATACACCAAAGCCTCCCACCTCATAATGTGATCCCAGGCTGTATCCTTGATGTGATGCCAGGTGGCCCATTTTAGCCAATTCAACCTGCGCTGACCCGGCCTTGGTTCAAACACACAGAGAGGTGTTCATTCAAACAGGTGGGAACCAGGGAGGAAGCACGTGTGCACGCACACTCACACACACACACACTCACACGGATATGTGGGCCGGACGGTTGCACCGCAGCTCCCCTTCACTCAACCCCTTTCCTCCCGGGCAGGTAAACGCCCTGGTCAGTAGCAAAAATCCCTGTTTCTGCGTGTAAGAGGGGAGAAACCACAGGGCCCCACAGACGAGCTCCATCAACAGGCCCTCTATTCATGCTGGGGCCAGAACACTGGGCCCTCTGACGCAGCTCCGGCACCTGGCTACGGATGGACACAACATCAGAGGCGAGGTGGCGGCAGCACCGGTCGCCACACCTGAATAAACCCCCCTCCCCCACCTCCTCCTCCTCCTCCCGGCCCACATCAAATGGTGCGGCTGGCCCATTTGAAGGCACGAGAGTTGAGCAAAAAAAAAGAGAGTGAGACTTGTGAGGGTATGTAGGATTGGCTGTACAAACAGGGCGCTCAGGTGCTGCTGCAGACTACTGTTTTCATTAACGGCAGCGAAGAAGAAGGAGAAGGAGGCAGAAGGAGGAGGAGGAAGAGGAGGAGAACATGGAGAGAAACACACACCCACACAAAAGACGATAGCTTGTATTTGTACAGGTGCCGCTAATATTGGAGCAGGGAGGGGTTACACACCTCACAGAGAGAGACAGGGAAGCATCTGTACCAGGTCTGGGAATCCGCCAAATACGAGACTGGGCTGGGCATTGGTTCTCCACCAAGCACAATCTAAACACGCACTCACACACTCATCATGCTCGATATGCTTTAAACTCAGAGGGGTAAATAAAGTTGAATGCAAGCAAATGGAAGCGACTATTTCTCGCCGTTAATGGCATATTACTCCATCTACTACTGCGATTATGAAAAAGCACCACTTCCACTACTTATGGTGCAAATTCTTATCTTGGTGCTACTACAACTTTTTGACTGACAGGCTGTATTGTTTCCATGTTTGCCCTCAGTTGTTTAAAAGGAGCATTTGGCTAAACTGAAGTTACCGCCTTGCAACAGAAAACTAACAACTATCATTACTGCAAATTTAATTACCTTGATATGAATCTCCAGTCCAGAAATAAAAGCCATAATTAATGTGGTTTCAGACTTACTCTACTTCCTCTTCAGCAATTAATGTAAATTTGCAGTCATTAATGAAGAAGTAAAACCGTTCCAAATCATCTGGAGTTTATCAACAGTTTGTTTATGGTTCTGTTTGTGCAGAGAGAAATATCCTCGAGCGACCCTACTTTGACTCCCCCTGATGGGGTCTTAATAATTTAATTTTGCGTAATTATGTTGGTTCATTAGTTTAATTTGTATATCTAACCTCCGTGTCATAACGCTGCAATTCATTAGGACAAACATTATGAAATGAAAACCTTCCAAAAAGCAGAACAAAACGCTGCACGAGAGGGCCGAATTAAAAAGGCAGCTGACCAAAACACTAATTGTCATTAATATCATCCCGTTGGTGTGTAATTGTTAACAGCACTCGGGCCTAATCAAAGCAAACACTTCCATCTTTTCTCCCAAACCGTCGTGCCCTCAAACAAAAGACAGAGCAGCTATGACATCACTGAGCCGCTCTGTGACTCATGTTGTGAAAACAACAATTTCCTGAGTTCATTTTCCTTTTCCATTATGTTTGGTTGTGTGTGTGTGTGCATGCGTGTGTGTGTGTGTGTGTGATGCATTTGTGGCGAAGAGACACTGATGGCGTAGACAAAGCGATGCAGGGCACAGGGGATCAGATAAGATGCCAGGTTTCTGCAGATTTTAAATGCACAGCAGAGGCCGTACAAACACATAAATCACCCTCACAACATGCAGTGACACACAGCGCATTTCTGCTCCCCACACCAATCCTTCCTCTGTCGTGTTTTCAGCGTCGGGCTAAAAAGGACAGGTCGTGACGTTTGGGAATGCACATTTACAGGAATACCGCTCATTGTTTTTAGGAATACAAGATGTGGGAGTGACGTGGTTATTAGTGCCTACAGCTCCACGGTCGAGTCAGTTAAATAACAACCATCCTGTTTGACATTTGGGTTGAAATAAAACAAAATAAAACAAAACAAATCAAAACGAATCTTGAATCGAGTGGAGCCTCTAAATTGCCCCTCACTGCGAGTGTGAGAGTGAGGTGTGTGTGTGTATGTGTGTGTGTGTGCCTCAACACATGTTTTATATGAAGAAACATCTTTTTTAATCCCAGATTATAGCAGCTCTTGCTTTTTCAGATGATGCACTTAGAACATGACATAAAGACATACATACATGCGCATGACATGTCTATGTCATATGTATATATTTATGTGATTTGTAGACATCAGCTTTAACAATCAGGGGTATAGCATGACTTATTAACTGATGATTGACTTATTAACTCATTAGCTGATGCCACATTTAGAATCATCATCCAAAATGTACCTGAAAAATAATGTCTAACATCTCAGGCACCAATTCCTGTGTGCACCAGTGTTGTTTTTCCTTAAGACTGTCAGACAGGGGGAGACATGAATGAACTCCGCTCGTGTTTGCCAGCTTGCTCTTTTGGCTCGGCCCCGCTCTCGTTCATGGGTAGTTGCTCGTGCTGATGTTGGATTCAGCCTTGATCCACCGCACCACACCGGGATCCCCGCTCCGCCTGCGTGCCGGGACAGGCTCGCCCCCACTCCACCGCCCTCTGCAATCCACGTGGATTTACGTGGAGCAAGCGGGAGCCAGAGCGGCTCTGGTATCGTTTCCAGTCGCTGCACGCAGACCAGTCAATAATCTGGACGCAGCGGCTCGGGATCATGTCAGTGAGAGTATCTTTTTTTATTTGGTCTGGACGACGTTATTTATGCAGCGCTCGCTTGCTGAGTCTCTGGATTTTCCAACCTGTGGTGAGAGGCCATAAAGCGGGCCATTCTCCCAGTCACTGATGGTCCCTCACCATAAAACCCTCCCAGAACCGCCAACACCACTGACTGGGGAGTAAATACTCTCACCCCTTATAAGAGCAGCACGAGGGCCTTCATTAATGCAGGATGGCCAGTGTCAAGCCCAACTAAATGCACTCTTTAATTAAGTACTTCATGAAAATGCCTTTTACTGCCTTGGGTGTGACGTGTGTGTCATAAAAGATGGCTTGCTGGTTCTCTTTTTGGCCTCTGGTTGGAGAATTTGCTCCAGTGGCCAATGATCTCTCTCTGTGGAAGAACAGTAAAATTTTAAACACACAGCGTCGTCTTTTCTCTGTAGTATACGGTGTGTGATTTAGATCAGCGTGCCCCAAGCCAACCAGAAACTGGTTTTACACATACTATAAAATTTAGTTACTTTTTTCACGTGTACTTGAGTATCACATGTCTCTCATTTGACTAATCTATTCAACACGCAAAAATAAATACTGCGTCGATGGCTTTTATTGCAGCGGGGACACGCAGTCACGCTGGATATTCTCCATCATGTGCAAGTTAAATCATGCGAGAAGAGTCACCTGTGGCCCGGCATGACATATGGTGTGCTCCTTCAGTTAAAACTGAGAAAATAACTTTCCCCCATCAATGCACAGTTTGTTCCAACAGAATCCTCTGACTGGGATTTGTGATATCAGAGAACTAAATATGAGCAAAAACCACTAGGGTTGTATCAGTATGGCCTACCTTAAAATAACAACAACAACAACTTCAACACATAAAATTAAGCACTTTTTTATCTGAAAAGTCATAATTTATGTGAAACAGGTCTAAAAAAATGGGATTAAAATCAGAATGAGACCTGACAGAGACAATAGCTGCAGAGGTGCTTTGATCAAGCCGTGATCACCGTAAATCAAACAAGTGCCGGAGATATGAGGTTCATCTCTGGCAACCATCACGTAAAAGTACACTATGTACAAGTGTAAACCGCAGCTGCACAGAGACAGAAAACACTGTGGGCTCCTCTGCAAAGCAGGAACAAGCAGAAGTAGTCTGTGGTTATGATGTTGGCCAATGTTGAGGCTTCAAATATAACTGTACATATGGGAAACGGTGGCTAAACGCACTCCCCAAAGTGCAAGTCATAACTTTATTTTGGGTTTGACAGACAACCTGTTGCTTTGTTGGTTGCTGCCACATAACTGACAGGTCATACATGAAAGCAGAGAGGTCGAGCTTGACAGCTCTAAATAAGTCCTCCATCAGGCACAGAGGGACGCAGTTGTCAGGTATTACCACATATTATAATGTACTTGTTGTGTTGCCAAACACAATGAGCCTCAATGAAGAAATCACTTGGCAACAACTTGAGAGGATGAGATTTTCTCTAAGCTTCCAGGGGCTGGATTTATTTTCAGTGTCACAACTCCTCCTTCTCCCCAAAGTAGAAATAATATTAAGAGAAGCAGGTCAACCACATCCTCCTCACAGCTCGAACATGAAAAAAAAAAAGTTCCATCTAATGGCACGACATTGTTTACCAAGCGCAGACACAGCACAAGGCCTACACAGTGAAGCCGTCAAACTTCACATCTCCCACCAACAAACTCACTCTTAGTCCAAACTGTGATACTGGCTTAGCTGAAGCATCTATATTAGTTGTAGTTTGGAAAACTGAGAGCAATTAAACAAATTCTAATATGTCCAAGTGAGTAAAGGTAGAGTGAAGGTCAGCAACCACATAAAAAGCCCACAGTCTGTAATGAGATTAACCACTGAATCCCTCCATGCACAGCGCGCCTGTCCAGAGAATATGAATCAGTGTGTGGCTGTTTTACTGCGCTGAGACTACTTTCTGTCTTTTTTATGTTCCAGAAATTGGCAGAAAGTCAAGAAACCAGGGCACAATTTGTTCTTTTCTTTCTTAGTTTCTTTCACTATCTTTTCATAAAGCAGCAGTGCCTGGGCAGCTTTTCTTGCTTCAGGGCAGGAGGCCATGGATCTTACCCCATCCGTTTGTCTATGTGCATGCATGTGTGTGTGTGTGTGTGTGTGTGTGTGTGTGTGTGTGTGTGTGTGTGTGTGTGTGTGTGTCTGTGTGAGTGTGTTTGTGTCTTGTGCATGCGGGGGCCCTTGCCCAGTATAGTTTGTCTTTCTTATACTTGGCAGTGGAGCCAAAAATATTAAGAGGATTTATTGGATATTTTTACATTAGCTTCACTGCTGAATCTTGCATAAAGCTCCATAAAACAACTTCTTAGTCAGCACGTTTAGGAGCACAAAGTTGAAGAGTGGGTGCTGCATGCTGTAAGGGCTGGGAGGGGCGGCGTGGAGGGGGGGAATAGAACTTTCACAAACATTTATCAAAGTGACAATATGCAAGGCTTAATAAGACTCCTGTGACAGAAAGCCTGAATGCATTTGGGATTTTTCCTCCTGACTAAACACCATACGTTTGCAACACCCCTCTGCGCCATCAATATCCGAGTACAGTGAAAAAGACAAGCGTACAGAGGCCGTGCAGACAAAAAGTCAATTTGTTCGGAGCGGCGCACAAAAGGCGGCAGTTGCTCAGCGGAGAGAGGCCCCTCCTTGAAGCGGACAGGCCGTGATGCATGTGTCTCTGCCTGCCATCCCTCCTATGGCGCTGCACTGGCTTTCTCATTGTTTATCTCCAGCTTGCTTGTAAGAGGGGAACTAATTAAGAGCTGCCTGCAGGTGGCCCATGCAGGCTTTTACAGGTCTGAGACGAGATGGAAGGGGAGGGGGCGGGGGGTGGCCACACCCAGTGGGAGGAGGGGGCAAAAGCCTCGGGTCACAAGATGACAGACGTCACTGAGCTGCTGCTGATTTACAGAGAGACAGAAAATGCACAGAGGGCAGTTCTTTTTACTTTTTGGGCATCTTTTGGAGTCATGAGGGAGAAAAGATGACGCAGCCACACTTTTAACATGCAGCTGCACATTTACAATTGTATTGTGGTTTCTAGGGATGAGAGTGAAGTTGCTAGTGTAAGTGAATAGTTTAAGCTCTAAATAAGAGGCGACTGCAGTAGGAGAAGGGTCAAGAGAAGGACGAGTAAGGGCAGTGGTAGGAGGTGCACTCAGAGGAGAGCCCTGAAGCAACTTGGTAGGGAGTTCTGGATTCTCATGCTTGTACAGTTACAGTAAAGAGAACAGAGGGAAACTTGCAAAGGACAAGCAGAGGGAGAGATAGGACACAATCACTGCAATCGGCTAAACAAGGCCTTCCTCTGTTTGGGGTCCACCAAGTGTACTTGGAAACATTTACTCATTCTCCAAGAGGGTAAATGTCAATCTGCTTTGGGCTGGATTTAGGATCAGCAGCCCTGCTGAGGTTTGTTATGATTTCATTCAACAGTTAATCAGTAAATCTCAGAAATTTACATCCTCAAAGTGTACTGCTGTACACACACTCTGTATCATATCAGGCCGAATCATAACAAAATCAAGCCTCATTTACACAGCGCCAAGTAAACAAATAGCAAAGGAGTCGTGTTTACAGTCAGAAGGGAGGAACTATGTTGACAGTCGTGGAACAAGTGTCTTTTGGTCTTTTACTTCTCTTTTTTTAAGATTTTACATAAAATCCATCACTGTAAGCTCGTTTTACACAAACAAACAAGGTAATAATAAAGATTTATCCACTCGCAGAGGGAAAAGGAGGTTTGTGTCTGTTTGTGTAGGTGGGCGTGAGTATGTTTTGGGTTCAAAGGAGCAGAAGACATGATTGCGTGCGGACGCTGCCCTGCACCACTTCCTCTTCAGAAGCCTGGAGACGTCACAGCCAGCTGCATTGATGCCTCTCACATGTGAACTCCTGTTACTCACTCACTCACACACATAAGCACACACACACACACATGCACACACACACACACAATACGCTGATTTTCAGGGCAGCTTGCTTCTGAGGAGCAAAAACAAAGCGAATGGTGTCACAGAAATAAAAGGAACAGACGCGCCGCAGAGGCAGAGTGAACACTGTCTTGACAAGCACAGAACTGAAGTGCTGGCTCATCTCAAATTTACATTAAAGCTGGGAGGTGCACAGAAAACCGATACGGCATGTGTGTGTATGGAAGACGCCTCGGGCGCCTCGGGTGGATGTGGTAGCCAGATAAGGATGCCAAATCACAGTGCTGTCCTCGGTGGCGTGACACCAGGGGCAAAACAAACCAGCTGTTATGGGAATGTGTCCAGCATGGCCCAGATCTGAACATGGCTGTTACAGCTGAGTTATGGGCACCCGGGCCCTGCAATGGATACAAATAGACACTGTGTGTCTCTGCAGCTGGAGGACTCGCTCGCTCGCTTACTCACTCACTCGGTAACATCCACTGGTTCCACGCCCACATGCACACACAAACATTGTGAAAAACACCAAAAAATGGTGACAAAAAAGATGACATGAAATGGGGAAGCTGTGTAGAATCTGCCTTGACAAATTAGCACAAGAGTGATTTTAGTTTGGATGTGAAAGTTGCTTGAATGTGCAGATGATTATATAGAAGAGGTGTTAAATGGCTGCTGCTAAATGCTATAACTTTCAACCATAACTGAAAATGTTAATGAAAAGTTCACTGAAAGGTCATATAAATGATACAATGAGAAAACAAAGTGAAGGCCCCTAAAACAATAGGCCGCTCGCTGGGTAATGGCAGATTACTGTTGTGTGCATACTGTAAAAGACTAGCGCCATCTTCTGTTGGAAGGAACAAGAAATGGAGAAGTGATCTTTGCATCTCCTTGGGTCTCTCTGCCTCTTTGACAGTGACTGTGATGATTGGAGATGCAACCAGCTTTGTTTGCAGTTGTGAAACAGTTTCTCAAACCATCAGGGATCATCTCACTATTCATCTATACAATGATTACCAAACTCTATCAACAATTTCTGGTAGTGACAACATGGCAATAACCTCTGGAGAATATTGTACGTATGTATTTATGTATGTATGAGGCTTAGAGCATGACAGGTATTTTAACGGTCACAGTTCAACAGGATTTCTTTAAAAAAAGAGAGAAGCTGGAAAACTAACAATGAGAAGCTGTAATCACAAATCTAGAAGTGGTGCACATTAAATTATGAATAGATAACGATTAAGAGAGAAATAAATGAGTTTTCCTATTGCCCCCTTTCCATCAGCAGATTAAATAGAGGAATGGAGAGATGGAGAAGTGGAAAAAAGGAGAGAAAAAGAAAGAGGAGAGCAGGAAAGGACCTATACAGCACACTGTGGAATTCAAGTGCAGTGTGGACAAAGGGACCTGGAGCAGTGCCACAAACAGGCAGGTCAAAATACTGCGAGAGAGGAAGTGAGAGAGAGAGGAACAATTCTGTAGCTCAAACCCCCAAAAGTCCTCACTCTCAAGGTTTATTTAGTTCATTTTCTTACTTGACGTGTTTGAAAACACGGGAAATCGTTGGCTTTTGACCTTTGTGGTAATGACCGTGTGTACAAAAGAAGCTCTAAACTTTGTGTTTTCAAGAGGGCACCAAGAGGAGACCAGAATGAAAAAGGAAAGAAGAGGGCATTGAGAATCAGCCATTTGTGAGGCAAAATGTCGACGAACCTAAACAATATCCACTGACGCATGTCGACAGCAGGAGGAGAAACACATTTACATACCAGGTCACAAATAGTGAATGATTTTCAATTCTTGCCCATAGTCGTTAAAGACGTTGGAAAGTCCACATCACACAGCTATTAAACTCATTCAGTCTATTTGAAAACCTACATTTAGTATGTGACAGTACAAAACAGCAAAATATCTGCAGATAAAAGTTTACGACCAAAACAACTAGGAGCCATTATGGGAAAATCAAGCAATAAAACCCTAAAATCTCTGCTGACCCAAATTAATTAAACGTGCGGATCAAACTCGCTTCATTCTTAAGAATATAAAAAGAGTACTTTGGAAACTCCACATCACGTAGCTCATAAACCAAAACCCATTCAGCTTATTTGAAAACCTACATTTAGTATGTGACAGTACAAAACAAAACCAAAAAAAAAGTACAAGTTTCTGACCAAAACAACTCAAGCCATTATGGAAAGAAAAAAAAAAGGAGCAAAAAGCAATGAAACCGTAATGATCTGCTGACCCAAGTTAATGTGCACATCACACGCAAAGTGATGCCACGCAAACAGAAAGGGGTCATTTCAACAGATATACTAATCATATTGCACGATGGTCATGCTATATCTTGTCTCCCTGCTGCCTGTGATGGATGTGCACTGATTTACCGTGTCTACCATTAATGAAAGGGAACAGCCGCTCACACACAATATCAACTAGAGCCTTGTGTTGCACTTGAGCTTTCTTAAAGCTCATAATCAAAACCACCTCAATCTTCCTCGAACCATCTGCGTGTGTCCCTACGAGGCCTGGTATCACCTGCCCGCTCAGCGTGTAATCACTAAATCTGGATGCAATGATGCAACATGACGCAGGCCCAGTGGGAAAAGCACTCAAGCCGACTCCCAGTGCTGGGATTAGGCCAAACAATAGTGTTGACATGTTGTCTGTGCAAAGTCCTTCCACTTTGCTTCTATGTGACTGTTGATAGTGAAAACACCACGTGGGAGCACGGGATGGGGGGGTGTAGGCGGCTTTACGGGAGAAATAACAAAACTGTTTCGACATCAGAATCACATTTTGGTTCACATCGAGGAAACTGGGGGAAGTGGGGAAAGAAACGAAAAACACCATCAAAGTGCATTCACAATTTCACACAACGGCTAAGAGATGTGAATTTTGAACCCTGCGAGGGCATGTGGTGACAAGCCATCCAGTACCATAACATATCCTACAACCTATTGAGAGGGATTTCTTTGACATTTCCCTCAAGACTAAAGGGATAATCCCCTTTATAACTCTCTGTACCTGATATGGCCTCGGCCCTCGATGGTCTATTTAACCCTCAAGAGAGTTCAACAAAACAGCTTCATTTAGAGAGCGGCTAGAGGGGCTCTCTGGTCTGACAAAAGGCCTTTGGGTACTATGACGAGTAGGGAAATCAGTATTATATGCATCAAAGAAAAGAGGTCAAACCCAGGGTGATGGATCGGAAGCAGACGAGGGCTCTAGAGAAGAGCACAGAGGACGTTTTTCTGGGACTTACTGAGTTTTGTCTGTCACCACGGGCATGGGAATGTCCTCGCTCATGTAGTCCAGCTCATCTGTCAGGCTGTTGGCGCGGGAGATGTCGATGGAGGTGCTGTTATGGCCCTTTACTGCACGGAAAAAGAGTCCCGGGAGAACATCTCAGGTCAGAGTGTGGGTAAATATTCACACATGCCGTCTTCTGAGCAGAGCAACAGAGCAAGTTGACTTTATAATGGAATTATTTTCTAATATTAAAATTAATCGCAGCAGAGCGTTTCAAGATAAATCACAGAAAGTTGGGGTCCAAGGCAAAATAAGCTGTCAAGTGCAGATGAATTGAATTGTGAGGTTCAGTACAAACAGAGACAAAGAAAGTGAAAGATACCTGGAGAGCCAGGGCAGCTCAGAGTGAAAGATGACCAAGAGTGGTGAGGAGCGCCTGACGCAAAGCAACAAACAAATACAGAGAACAGAAGAAAAGACAGACAGGAGAAGAAGGGGAAAAGTTGAAACAAACGCAAAAATATCTGAGAGTTTTGTCACTGGTTTATAACAAATATGCCGATGAAGTCACATGGACATTTTGAAGAATTTAATATTACCCCATCAAATGTACATAACACCTACATAAACCTAAAAACCTCTCAAATATCACAAAAATCAGATCGATATAAAAGTTAATGGAAACACTTTCATCCACATTTAAACTTTATCAGATGTGACCTAGGGGGTCACATGACCAGGTTGCTTCTATCTACATTTGACAAAGATGGAGTGGCACTGACACATGTGAAGGCAAAAGGCTTTGGACATTGAAAGTAGCTTTTATTAACTAAGCTTTTATAACTTCTATGCAGGATAAGGGACTGCTGTGCTTCAGTCCGGCAGTGCATTTAGCAGGGTGCTGGCTCGGCTAAAAACAACAGCGAAGAATAACATGTGCAGCGGGGTCTTGACCTGCAGTCAGACTGTCAGGTCTCCTCAAACCGCCGGGCCTCCATTGTGAAAAGAATGAAGGCGAAATCTGTGGCCAAGAACTGAATGACCACTGCAATTCAAGCAACAACCATTCAGCCTGGACTCTTGTACTCCGTCGCCGAGGTTGTTCAACATTGTCTAATGCGGAAGCAGAGACGGCAGCCATTGAACGAGAGAAAGAGAGAGAGAGAGAGAGTGAGAGGGAGAGAGAGAGAGAGAGAGGGAAAGTGGGAGGAAAAGAGAGTGCGGGGTCAGAGGGGGGCTAACCAAAGCTAACGAGAGCCACCTTTAGCCTCAGCTTCGGTTCAGCGAAGGAGACCTGCACCGGCTTATCGGCTACACAAACAGGATAAGGGTTTATTAACATGCAGTTTATCTGGCCCATCGACTGCAAACGTGTTTGGTTGGGAGAGTGTGAGCAAAGAGCAGGTTAGGAGCAGAGGAAGACAAAGTGCAGAGAAGAGAGGGCGAGGGGAAGAGAGGGAAGGAGAGAAAGAGCGGGAAAGAGGGGGAGATTCTCACAGACGGGAAAGCTGGGTGTGGCCAGACAGATAAGTGGAGCGATAAGCCGGACACTGACTAAATCAAACAATGACCAGTTTATTTCTGACCACTGGAGCTCCACAATGGCCGCTTATCAACTCCCCACCCCCTCCAGCCCGCCCTCACTTCAGTGTCCCAGTCTGGGTCCCCACGGTCCCCAGGGCCCCAGTCCATTCCTGGCTGGGCCAGAGCTGTTCCTCACCCCTGGTGTTGGCAGGGCACCCGCCTAAAGAAAACAGGCCAGGTCAGCCCAGGACCAGTGTGTGAGGCTCTCTGCTTGGCTCTGGTTTGGTCCGGTTGGGGACAAAGGCCCAGCCAGCCAGCGAGTCTAATTAAAATACTGTCTGGGCCACATTAAAAAGCCAGGCTAGCTAATGATTAACACAGAGGAGTTTTTAATGGGAGAAAAAAAAAGAAGTACTTAGCCAGTGAACGAGGCTACTGGTTACACAGTGCACTGAATGCACGTACAGTTTATATTTGTCCCTCTGTTTGCAGTTTTTACAAAGAATAGTCAGTATATAAAAGAGTCTGCGCTTTTGTTTCTTGTCATACAAGTTGCTGGGACGACTTGCTTATGAGCGTGCAGAATACGGCCTTGAATAGACACCATTATGAGGGCAGAGTGCTCAATAATTACTCACCTGGATGTCGGAACATCCGGATAAATCCTTTGAAGAAAGGCAGAAACATTGTTAATATGGGCTGCAGTGTCACAAACTTCAGTTACAGCTTCTAATCTATCAATTACATTTGGAATTATTTCAACATTATTACATATATTTTTCCTTACTTTTGTCATTTTTTTAACACCTTTATATTACTTGACTCCAAAAGCCACAAGCCTTCCCATCCCTGGACTATTTCGTTTATTCACAAATGGCAAATACAAAACTCCAATCTCTTAAAAATTGAAATAATATAATCAATCATTTCACCCTTCAGTCACAGGGATATCTATAAGGCAATGATTTATACTTTTAAAATCATAATTACAGATCAAATGTGCAAGAAAACAATGTGCAATCTATACCTCACAGTTGTAGTTCATTCCCCTCAGTATAAATAAATCCATTTACCATCTATCTACCTATCAATCTATCATTTATTGATCATTGCTGTTCACCATATCAGCTTTAATGCGATAACAAACAACATCATGTTCACAACTTGTGTCTGTTGCCCCAAAGGATCCACATCAGGCTTCATAACAGGGTGAACGCCTCAAAGTGGAAAAATAAATGAATCCATGCTGAGTTTGCCTAATGATCTCTATCCTCTCTACATGCAACACGCACTAAAAATTTAGGAAAAATTCAAATGAAGCTGGTTTGATATTTAGGTGTTTACACATTTTAAAAAAAGTTGTAGAGGCAGTAAAACCTTCGGACACTTAGATCATTGGTATTTTTACTTGTGATGAGTCCAGCAGCATTTGAAACAGTGCAGTTAAAGCGAAGCAGCAGCTCTGGTGCAGACAGTTAACATTGCACATGTCTGGTTTACGGCTGCATCACACGCAGACATCATACAGTTCCCATGCTGCTTCGGCCCAACACATTATCATTAGTGACAGCAGGCTGCAGGCTTCTTTACACAACTTGCCTGCTTCACTTTTTCCACTAGTCTCAGCATCCACATTTATTATTGATGTTTCTTTTTAAATCACAAAAAAACGTTTAATTATTACAGTGCAGAATGAAAGCATGCATGACGGTACATATGAGAAGGAATGACAATGATAAATACTGGATAAAATGAGCCATCTGTGGAAAAAGCACATTTCCCACGCGTACGCACGACATATGGGTGCCTTCATTATCAAAGATCCACCCAATTAAGCACGGAAACTAAACAACGTTTCCCCTCATAAGTGGTTGTTCCTCTAGTGATGGCCTCTCTAGTTTATGCCACTCGGCTTCCTTTTATGATCGCACGCTTTGACAGGGAAAACTCATAAAGTGCATTTATTAACCTGGAGCCTGGGTCGATTCATTTGGCAGGGATGTCTTTTTGCACGGGAAGTTAAACCACCACCCTCTTGACCGACCAGGCATCAGTCATATAGTGTGTACATGCATTATTAAAACACACTGGCTTTATGGCCTGTCAGCTACTATGAGCTGTGATTATTGTCTAAACTATCTGAACGGATCTGAAGTCAGCATCGTCATTTTGCCTATGATCTTTCAGTTTGGCTGCGGCATGAACTGCGAGTGGTATAACAAGACATTCCCACTTGTAACCCTGACAAGGCCACATTTTAAAGTTTTTCCACTTCAGCCCTGGGTGAGCATCTGTGGGCAGCACAGGGGACAAGTGAAGCAGTAAAGAACTTGTAACCGTGACCTCTAATCACCACTAAGGCTGTAATAGTTTCCATCTGGCCCCCTGAAGACACCTGGCAGCCATCTTGGGACTAAAGAGATCAGGACGGAGCCTTTGTTTACTGTGTGAAAATGAGAAACCAGTGCATAACAGCTTCTCCTATAATGTGCAATCATCTCCACTTTGTATGAACACAGAGAGGCGAACTGTGATCTCTTGGAAGAGCTTTGTGTTAAAAGCCACACTCAGGCTGTCTATCCTGTAACTGCTTCTTTCCTTTCTGATGGATGATGACAAGAATATGAAAATGCCAGGCTTCCATATAGGACTGAGGGTCTACAAGGTCACCTGCCTGGTGAACGGGCAGGTTTTAGCTTTCCCTATCTTAATAATGCAAAGATGAAAATAAGGGCTCCTGTGTGAGAGAACAGGTGCAGCTACTACCACCAGTATTAGCTTTCCGTGAACAGTCGTTCATTTTCATAGCAACACAAAGTGACTTAAATTTCCTTTTGTTTTTTGTGTTGACTGTGCAGACAAGCCCTGAGGGAAATCATCTCCTGTTTGTGTTTCTATGCAAAAACAGACAATGAGCATCGGACTTAAAGGGAGGCAGGTGTGTTTAAACGGCAGGCGAGGAGCAGAGGGGTTGGAGGGCTATTTGCATGTCCAAACGATGCCGCATAGTAAAAACATCAATCTGTGTACATGCAAAAATAAGTCACCATTTGGTTTTAAACAGCTGCAGCAACTGGTTTTCTAACTTTGCTGAAAGTGTCAAAATATAAGTACGTTCTTGGATTCGTTAAGATGGCAACAAGTAACCGGGGGATTTCTTTTTAGTCATTAGTCGTGTTTTCACAGACATTAAACATAAGAATAACAAACACTTGACAACATAAAAGTACAAGCTGACAGCTAATATTTTTTAAAGAAAGAAATATGTCATTCATCAAGGGTTTTTAAAAGCCCCGAAAAAATAAAATTTGCAGCAATAATGGATTTCCAAGGCCTTTAAGACGGCATGACATCATTTCACAGGCTTCAACACACATTATTTCATCCAAAAAAGTTGTGTTGGGAAACAGGAAGAAAAAAAAGCTGCTTTCATTACTTCAGTAATTCACTTTGTCAAATGTCCTAAACATGACACAGGCCTCACTGCCAGCTGGCTTTGAACCGCATTAGAAGATAACATAACAATAGACAACAGTGTGATCCAAAATCGCCTTTTCCAGGGAGGTGTCAGGTTTTGAATGAAAATATCTGTTATTAGGCCGTCCAAAGTGAAGTCAGTTTAATCGAGGAGTAATAAAAAAGCGCTCAGCGCTTTCATGTGTGATCTTGGCTACTTGACTTGTCTGGGACTGATTCATGAGAAGCAATGAGAGTTACAGATGTTTGCTGATGTTCTTAACCCGATAACCCTCGTCTTTGATGTCGGTCTGGACGCTGCAAGTTACATTTAGAAAACGAGAGCTGCTCTTTCCTGTGCGTTACCTTCTACGGGCCCTGTCGGCTCCTCCTGGAAAAACGGGACGTCCTTCTTCTCCACAGTGTCATCGATGTGATCGTAGGTGATCTGGGGGATCGATACGGCCCTCTCTGAGGAAACACCCATGGAGCCATTGCCTCTGGACTTCAACCTCCTCTTGGGCCCCCGTCTCTGACAGACAGAGGACATGTCAAGACGGTTAATAAACAATAAGTGTTGAACTGTTTTGGTTATATGGATCATGCTTGCAATAAATAGCCTTTAAAGAGCCAGAATAACTGAACCAATTGTTAACAGCGAGCCTCCGTCACAGTTCTGGTTTCACTAATCTAGGCGGGAACCCCCTTTCCACAGAGGCAGATCCATTAAGTCTTAGAAAGGCTTTTTATTTGACCCCTCAGAGGCAAACTTATTTTAGGACACTCAGTCAATGAGTCACAGGAGCATGCAAATCCCCTTACAACAATCGTCGCTTGTATGTTGTCACTGATTCTAAATTCTCTTTCAAGCTTTTTTTAGAGGACGGTTCGTTTCTATTTGCGTTGGCCTCTGCTGCTTCTGTGTTTTGCGTGTCATTAGGCAGGAATGTCAGCATGTGACTCGTGTGGTAAGAAGGAATGAATTGGATTTGGAGCAGATTCACTCGGCTGTAATGTAGAAGCAACATCAATTCAGATTGACAGGCAACAAAAAGCCATTGCATTCATTCAAGCATCCATCCATCATCTCTCTCCCACACACACACCATTTACTCTCACACTCACAGTCTTGTGAGCTCATTTAAATGAGTATCGGTTTTAATCTGCCTGTTTAACTGTTTTCAAATTGCATTTTAACACATTCATGTTTCTGATTCATTCTTTTCTAAGAAATCGATTATACTGGTGAATATATTGCTGTTCACCACGTTACTGTCTATGTTGCTGCAACCTCCAGTGTTTTCCGCTCTGCTGGAAACACTAACATATGGATTCATTTCATTGACCTTATAGCAATACAGCACAATGGAATTTACTGTCCGGGACGCAGATTAATAACGCTGGAACGTATTCAACCAGTTCTGCAAATCATTACACATTTATCATTGAGCCAAAAACATCGATAATGACTAAAGCACATGATTTTCTGTTAGCACCTGTGTAATTCAAATTGTTGTTATACAACATAATCCTAGCAAATGTTGCACTCGCACGGCGGTGACATCAGCGCTACATGTTTAATCTCAGCTCCTCGGAGTGAGATCATGGCTGCGAGCTGCGTGACTCAGTGGGTTTGTGAAGTCCTGAACGGTGCCTCCAGTCCAACCCGTAGACCCACTGACCCACACCAACGTCATGGACACAGCCTTTATAGACATCAATTATTTGGACTCAGTGGATCAGACTTTGGCATTGACAGTTGGCCAGAAGTTCAAACCAAATACCCCAAAGTTTGAATGACTCATTAGCAGA
The DNA here is from genome assembly GCA_029224185.1 of Karalla daura. Taxonomy (NCBI): domain Eukaryota; kingdom Metazoa; phylum Chordata; class Actinopteri; order Chaetodontiformes; family Leiognathidae; genus Karalla; species Karalla daura. Next base: position 22,176,331 of record CM055196.1, read on the forward strand.
GAGGGGGAGTGAGGGAGAGAGGGGGGTGGGGGGGTGTGGTGGTGGTGGGTGTCATAAGAATGAAGGGGCTAAGAAAGAGGAAAAGGAAGAGAAAGATTGGAAAGAGGGAGTTTTGAATAGAAAGAGATGTAAAGTAATAGATATGAGGAGGACAGGGACATGCAAAAAAATACAAATAAAATAAAATATATGCAAAAAACAGGCAGGATGAGGAGGAAAAAGAAGGAGAGAAATTAAGCCTGTTGAACAGGCAAGAACCAGGAGAGGAGGAGTTATGAAAGACGGAGCAAAAAGAAAGGGGGGAGCGAGGAAAGACGGAGGAGAAAGTCACATGCCGAAACAGAAAGGAGCGGAAGCAGCCTCCGTTCTACCCAATACGTGTGGGTTCAATGCTACACAAAGATTTTTTTGTTGTTGTTCTACTAGACAAAGGTTTACTCCCATGAGAAAGGCGGCAGTGACATCATCTCAACTGACTGAGTCTTTGTCCGGCCGAGACAAAGGCCCCGAGTCATCTCGGCGGAGTCAGGCCTTGGGGGAAGAGGGGAGGGTTGCCCTGTGTCTGTGTGTGTGTGTGTGTGTGTGCGTGTGTATTTGTGGGAACTTAACTAGCCATTTTATGCTGTATGGCCTCAGCGCAACATAGCTAATATTGTTGTGAAAGGTGAGCGGCACACGCAGACAATACGCTGTGGGCCAGACTTATGCAAATCTGCCCGGCAGCATCACAGTCTCACAACAGCCTTTTGTCCACGTCTTTATGTTGTGAGCCTCAAGATGCAATTATTGCAACAAATGCTTATTGGGGATAAGAAAATGTTTGCTCGCCCATATGGGAAACACCAGTGTCCCATTTAAAATATGCAAATTACTATATCATGAAAGGAACCCCCCAGGAGGAACAATAAAGTAAAAAACTAGTCATGTCTAGGTGTGTTTTGACTTTTTTTTATGTGATACAAAGGCACAAGACAAAGAACTGAGGAAATGAAAACATCAAAGATATATTTCAGGGAAATGTGGTAGTTTCTGCTCGTAGCATTTTCTTCTTTTGAGGAAGACAAACAGGTAAATAAAACCATATCAACAGAGCGGGTTGAGCGGGGAGCGGGATAGTTACGGATGTGTTGGATTTGCGGGTGCGCGGGCTGGCGTTCTCAGCCTCCGCCGCCGCGATGGCCTCCGCCGTCAGGACGTACATCTTCCAGGTGGCGGCGCAGCCGTTGGGTTTCTCTGCCGCGTAGCACCTCCACAGAGTCTGAGAGGAAAGGTCACAGCAGAGGTTCAGTTCTAGTCCACACATCTCCAAACTACCAGGAACAGTACATGTTAACACACAGACACTGCTGGTTTTAATGTCCACATACAGCATTCAGTAGAAACACAAAAGTTAACAGCTCTGCTCCCAATTCCCACTTGGAAACTTGTAACACTGGCACTGGATGACATCAACAGCACAACTGGGCACAATTTGGACATGTTTGCTATGAGGTTGTACTCACTTGTGTTGCCAGCTGTTTGACATGAATGGCTATGTGTTGAGTTGTTTTGAGGGGACAGTTAATGTATACTGCCATAAAAGCTGTGCACTTCTACTACTTCAATGTTTCATTTCGAAATGCATGCAATTAAAAATCTGCAAAAATGTGAAAGGTGTACTCACTTTTATGAGATAGCGTATGTGTAGATCGAGCTTTAATGGCAATGGTTTGCATCCTTGTCTACGTATTTACATCTGATTATTGAGAAGGATTATTCTCCAATCGCTTGTTGGATTTGCACACTCTCAGTGTTAGAGCTGTCAAAAGAAAGCACTAATCTCCAAGCTGCTCTGAAACATGCTGAATCATTTTGTTGCATACGCAGTTTTATTCCATCCACAGCACAATGAGACAACTCTCCAATAACATGTGATTTATGTCCTGGAGACATTGGGAGTCTCCGTGTCACAGGTGTGTGAACTGTGGTTATGCCTGAGGGTGTTGGGAGTAATTGTAACCCTTGTAATGGTTAGCTTTTGGCACAACATAGCCGCTCGTCCCATCTACCATTTCACTCTTGGCAAGTGGGAAACAGCTCACCTTTCCCATGGCTCAGTAGGAATTTGCAGACAACAACTACTGTTACTTTATTTTCTCTGATCAGTTTCCAGCGTTTGTGCTGAAGCACACTCACACTGGCAAGATCTGGAAAGTGCAAGTTTGCACCTTTCAAAAGTGGAAAAAAATAAGGATCAGACTGAGGAGACTTTGAAACGGTGTTTCACGGTCCAGTAAAAACTGTGGCACAGAGGTCATCTGTCTCCTGTTCAATTATTGAAGGTCTCAGTCTGACCTGGTCTTGAATGTATACCTCCTGGATTACTACACTACATATTTTAAAGCCGAGATGCTTCCACTCTGGACTTAAGTGTACCTGGATGAGGCAGGCGGCCGCAGGGATCTGTCTGTTGAAGTGCTTCTGTCTCTGCTTCTGCTGGACCTTCAGGGCAAACCCCGAGCCTAGGATGCCCTAGCCGGAACGAATCGGTTTGGATTAAGTTAGGCTCTATCGTTTCATACAACGAGAAAATAGATCACATTAAACCTGGAAGAATCTCACAAAACAAATTCCATTTCTTAGCGCGCATCACACACACATCAATAGCAGAATAGTCGTAACTGTATTTCATGACAGAGCAGGGCCTCAACTAGAAATGGAAAACCGAACTTAACCAATTTGTTAAAAGAGATACAAATTAGGTTTGATAAATCCTTACTGCTTGTGAATTTCACATGATTCAGATTAAGTTAGTATTTACAGCAGGCAGGGCAAAGAAGGAGATGGCGAAGACGCTGAAGCAGGAGGCGATGGCTTTGCCGATCCAGGTTTGAGGAATCTTGTCCCCGTATCCGATGGTGGTGACTGTCACCTGAAGATAGATGAGAGACATGTGAGGAGCAGCTCAGTCTGGCAGACCCACTGCTGATGGACAAAGAGGTGAGGACATTAAAGTCTGATGTGATTTTAGCAAAACTGAAGCCGTTAAAGAGCCTCAAAACTTTTCAGGAATCCTTCAATCCTCCACAGTCATGTAAGTGACTCGCGCCATTTATTTTCTTATGTTTGAGTGAGAAGAAAACAGATGATTGAGACCATTGATGATAACGTAAATTTATATGAAGTATTATGAAGTTTTTTTTCATTTTAAGCGCATATTGTCAGAAACAGTGATATTTGAGCTATGAAACAAAATTATTTTGGAAGATTATTATGTATCTACTCATCATACATCACTAGTACCTAAAACAATGTTGTTGCTCATGAATTCACTGATTGTTTGTATGTATTTGATATATTTTAGCGATTATCTTGATTAAGTGTGTGTCTGCAGGTCAGTGGCTGTTGGTAGTGGATCTTCATAAACTAAATTTAACATCCACTCCCTCTCACTTCACACAACCGCTGATGCAGTGAAAGCATCAGCTTCACTGTACCAGGGGTTTTACCATACAGAAAAAGCTCATCAAGCGTTCTGAGGTCCTCACTCCTCAAAGTGAATAAGACTCCCAACCACTAATCCACCGTGAGTGTAGGAATTTGCCTGAGTAAGAGAGAGAGGGGGGGGGGGGGGACAAATACCTCTTGCATTTGCATGTACACCCACTCTGAAAGCCGAGCCAATTCTGACACATTCAGAACACACTTGGCTTACTGTGGGTGTCTATGGGGCATCGCCGCGTGAGCCAGCACTGAGCACCAGCACAAAGCGGCTGATGTAAGGTGAGATACTTAAAAGGGCTTTGGGAGTAAAAAAGAAGGAGCAGGGGCGGGAAGGGTGGGTTAGTGGGTGTGTGTGTGTGTGTGTGTTGGGGGTGGGGGGGGCGAACTGGTGGGGGATTTAATCCCTCGTCCACAAATCCGATAACTAAACAATGTCCTCCTGACCGTCAGAGTGGAATGGCCTACAAAAAAAAAAAAAAGACTGCCCACGTTTAGATTGTAGGATGTGTGGCAAAAACCTCCTCATCTCTGCACTACAAGCACTCTTTTCAATATGTCTAAGTATGAAGTAGAAATAAATGATTCCTGGTCTAAAAGTTGAAACTCAAAGTTGAATGTAGGTGTTTAGAGTGTTTCCATGACCTCCAGAAATACATGAAACCTAAACACTACAATAAAAAACTGCTAATGTAAACAATTTTTCAGATAAAAGTTGATAAAAATGCTGTAGAAACATTTTATTTTTCACAGTTACACACCACTGAATATGACGTAGGTTGTCACATGACCACTTCACTTGAACTAAGACGGCATGGTATGGTGTGAAGCCAGACTGAACAGTTTCTAAATCTGAATAAAGTTTAAAAATGCAAAAAAAGTCTTATTGGATGAGACGTCTCACTGGAAACACCAGCAAGTCACAATTATATGTTGCAGAAATTGTATTTTTTGTAAAAAAAAAAATCTATAATGGAAATGCAACTACTTTTGTCTTGCCCTCTTTGTCCTGGGTGAAGGAAGAAAGAGCTTTTAGAATCAAACAACCCTTACACAACCATCAGCAACTGGCAAAAGAGGGAGAGAGGCAGGAAAGGTAAAGAGACAAATAGAGGGAGAGAGAGAGGGGATGGGGGAGGGGGATATGAATCATGGCATTGGCTTGTCCTCCAGCTGTGCTCCGCACCTGCACATCCAAATGTAGAAATCATGCCAGGAGACGGGAACACGCGGTGGGAGAGCTTAGCTCTCTCCAATCAGCGCCATCTCATTTCAATAAGCACACACATGCACACAGAAAAACACTCACAAAGCTGACCTATTGTAATCGCATATCATGACCCTCAAGTTTACAGTCTCCGAAAAAAAACAAAGAGGTGCAAATCCCCGGATCGGCCGAGAGATTCTCCTCTAAAGAGTGTGAACACAGCCACAGCTTTTCCACAACTTTCCAAAGAGGAGCAGAGGAGCAACGTGACCCCTCTAACCCCTCGTTGCATAAAGGTAGTAATCCCACAATTAAAGTTTTAATTAAGGGAACTGACACTTTATATTGGTGCTCTAAAAGTTCTTTGAGCCAAAGAGCCCAGAGGTGAATGGTTTATTACCGTCTCTTTGTGGCACGCTGATCCCCTGCACAAGGCTGCCATAGGTTTCTCATTACTCTGCGCTTTCAATTCAAATGTTTAATTAACTGCTCTGGAAACCCGAGCCTCCGTACAGAGGGAAATAAGCGAAACCAGCTCTACGGCCGGAAAACATCAACACACCTGCCTCTGTGTTAAGTGTTGCGGCAACACATGCACGCTGCCTGGAGAATAAAACCACGAGGAGGTTAATAATTGGCCTGAGCAGGGTGGCCGACCATCTCCAGCTCTTTTGTTTTGTTTTGTTTTTTTTTTGCTTTTTTTCTCTCCCCTCAGTCAGTCGAGATTCCACTTGGGAGTGCATTGTGTGGATTATTTGTAACGGCTCTATAGAGAGAGGAAGGCTTTATCATGCGCATGTGATGTGACCTTTCAGGTATGTGAGCTATGTTGGGAAATTCCAGTAACGTTCAAAGATTTAATTAATATATGCGTGGCAAAAAGAAAAAAATCAAGCACAAAAAGCACCAGTGGAGGGCTACAGCCAGTCTGTGTCTTCCAGCTACAGTAAGCTGCCTTACCACGCCCCACCACAGGGCATCAGCGTAGCTGGAGAAGCCCGTCTTGCCCTCCTCGTCCACAGCATCCTTCTCCGCCAAGTAGACAAAGTAGGAGGAGAAGATGAGGCCCAGGAAGCCGATGTACAGGGTGGTGATCAGCTCCTGAAACACACATCGAGCAGAGTAGGTACGTGGGGTGCTGTACACCTCAAACCATTTCTTTGACTCTTTTTCTTTTCTCTACAAAGCAGTGACTAAGAGCCGGGACGACTACAAAAGACTGTTTGTGCCAGAGCTTCTGTCCATGTCGCAGCCTTGATCCCTCATGTCTATTGATGCCGACTGCGCCTCAGTGTCCCGTTTTGCTGGCATATTGAAGATACTGGTTACTGCCAAAACTAAATCTGTTTTTTTTAAAGTAAGCTTTTTAAGGCCTTCAAGCGTCACACAAATTGTATTTCATAAATGCTTAATCCAGACCAGGGAGTCAAGTTAGGGACAGTAAACGTAGGGACAGTATACTTTTTTACTAAGAAACACGACTGTGTATGACTTGTGACTTGTGTAGGACTAGCTATGAGCTGCCGTTGTATGGCAGTAACTTTCATCCAGCTATAACTGAAATAGTTAGTTAGTTAGTTGTGTTTACTAACTATTAAGACCAGTTTTGGGTCAAGTGCATTCCGTTTTAAGCCTTTCATAAAGGTCAACCCACAATGTCTGATGGTATGACAAATTGGCAAAAGTCAATAAACGCAGAGGATAATCTGGTCAGAGAGATTGAACCTTCTAATCGAATGCTATTCTGAGCGCACATCCTAACGCACTTAATCTTTTCCTTCCCACCAACTTATTGTCACGGCTAGAGGAAATTCATTTCCACTAAACTGAGCACATCATTTGATAAAGTAGTCATCTGACAACAGAGAGATGGCAACAAATCAAATTGAGCTCATCTTGGATTCATCTCCCGGTTGTTTTCTTGACCTTTGCACGCAATCCTCACTGATCAGTCCTGTTTGTCTTGCGCATCAAAGAGACATGAATGTCAGGTTTGACTATGACCGAAGAACACGGCCTTCCTCTGGGATAAAGAAAAGAAAATTACATCCTCTGACTTCATTGTGTGTAAGCCTGAGAAAATACTTTAACTACTACCAGGATACAAGGGGGAAAAAGCATAGGAAACCTTGATGGTCTGTATTTTTCTCCATATAAAGGCCTCTCTGCTGGGGCTCACTTCGATGAATTTATTCTATTAAAAAACAGGAACTTTTCGAAACTTTTTGATATTCATCAGTTCATTAGTCTGAACACTTTCCCCCTCACCTGTCGATGAATGAAGACTACAGATCCCAGGAGCCTCCAGGTCCCTCCTTGTCGGTCCACATGAAGCATGCGCAGGATCTGGAGGAAGCGGATGCCCCTGCGACACACAGAATTCCTCTCATTATCTCCAGTTTCCAGCCATTAGTCAATAACAAAGTGAAGAATTAATATTGACTCTACCTGATTGCAGACGTGGCAAACACTTGGCCATTGGACCCGACGCCGAGCACGATTATTGAGGCAATGACCACTATCAGATCTGTTACAAAGAGACATGGTAACAGTAAAATGAGGGTTCAGCCCTGTTTAAAGTCTTACAATGCTTGAATGATTAAAGCTGCTGATGTACAAGAACAAAGCGTGACATCTGTTGTATCAAACGGGAGCAAAGCAGAAAGCCAGGTGCACCTATGATGGATATGGGCTTCCTGATGAACCTCAGGCGTCCTTTGATGCCCGCATATTTGCTGCGGCAGCCTGCCGACCACAGCCGGACCACGTACTCCGTGCCAAAGAACAGCACCAGCACGATCTCCTGCGGGACACAAAGCAAACAGAGCCAGAGCGCCATTAATACACATGCAGGACGAGGGGACGAGGAGGCAGATACGTTATCTCACCTGGCCGCGCTGATAACGCCCCGCCACAGTGCATTACCACTGATCCGAGCTCTAGGGCCATTACGATCAATCAACATACGATTTGAGTGGGTAATGATGGGGCGTGCGAGACACCGAGGTGGTCTGGAAGAATCGAGGTCGCTAAAGCACCCGGGCGGAAAGATTGGAGGCTGATAACCAGGCTGACGACAGCTCGCATTGAGACGGGGTCAATAGCTAAGTGATTGAAGCTGCAAGCGTGACATGCCAACACACTGTTGCTGCTGCTGCGCAGATAAGGAAGCCTAATAACCAACATGAGTTTGTATATAGTAATCATGAATCCTGATTTTAACATTAAAAAAAAGTGGGAAAAAAAAGTGCTCAAGCCTGAGTTACAACTGCATGCACCTGCGATTCTGTTCAAATCCTGTTCCGATTTGTGCCATTGTGCATTTTGTTTCCCCGTTTTTGTGCATGCATGCATGTCTCAGCGACTTAATGAAGCCCACCTGATGGAGATCTCTTTCCTGGCCACCGTGTCTGCATAATATTTAGCCACCATACTGTCTGTTAAAACCTGAGGCCGTGTGGGTGGCCATCTCGCTGATTGCTTGAACTGGCTGCTCCCTGACCACCCCGTGTATGAAACTTAATACCATGAGCCCTGCTGCAATAACACAGCACCACGGAGCCCCCAAAACAATGACCTGTCAGTCAAAGCAGACGCTGCTCTGGCTGGCAAAAAGTGTCAGCACGGAGAGGAGAAAGCACAGACCCGTGCGTCCAGAGATACGTTTCAGAGATTCCCTTTTCTACAGTCTCTTTCTACTTTGCAAAACAGCTTAATACCAGCCTAAGGCCTCCATCGGGGTCATCTTAGTGATGAGGCAGACAGGCGGAGCGATCCTTTCATCCGGCTCTCTACATTTTCACTTCTCCCATATTCATTAATTAACCGTGTTTACAGCTTTAGATTTTGCGCTTCAGTCGTCTGGCCTGGGATTCTTATAGCCCGCATTCATCTCCATGAATTGCTCATTTTCTGTCACTGAGTTAAAGACAAAAAGAGAGAAAGATAAAGAGGCAGAGCTGAGGACAGAGACAGGCCGAAACGGTTCAGCAAGTCTCTATAACATAGTCTGATAATCACACTGAATGACCATTTGGTTTCACTTCATTCATTCAGATTTGAATCAGTGAACAAATCGAAGATCTGGGATGGCATTCAGACGTCTGGGACCACGCTGACTCTAACATCCACTTCAGTTGAACTTGACCAGCCAGCCATGGCCTTATTGTTTGTGCAGCACAGTGACAGACTTGATGTTTAAAGTCCCTATTGCTGTGCCTACACAATACTGTATAATGCATGGCCAGTTTGGACTGAACGGCATTAATTTTGCAAGCTGTTGGATGAGGTTATAGCTGCACAGACACTCAATATTCTTTGCTTTTTAAAAGAACACGAACATGATAAGGTGCCGGTTTTGGGTAGTTTGGATCGTACCCTAAAAAACAAAATCTCATCGTGTTACCTTAGGACCGGGTTCGTGATGTTAATTGTAATAAGCGTTTGTTGAACTTTTCCAATCAGAGCATCAGTCCCAATTCATCCCGGGTTTATGAATTATGACATCTGGGTAACATTTGAAAGTCAAAGGTAGGCTTGATTTTGGGGGAATTTGAAAGGGATTAGTCATAATAATTCCATAAAATGGGTCACCCAGATGTTGGGGTGTTTTTGTATGTGTATCAGAAACTGGCAACCGAATGTTTACTGAAAACAGCTGCCTGCTCGCGCAGCGATAATCTCGTCACGCCAGACGAGGATGAAGCTCATTGAGAGAGCTGCTGGGGAATTACAGTATCAGACGAAAATGTGATTAGATTGCTTCATCTGTGTGTCCCACTACCAGGGAAACACACATATAAGCTGAGGCAAATTCACTCCCCAAGTTTGACCAAACTTTGCGCACGGTACGCAACCCTTAGCGATGGACCCGTTATTAATGTTAGATCGCCGATAACAATAATATTAATCACACAAATTCCTGTTAAATTGCTGGCGTCTTCGGCTCGACAGATTTGACCTGATCGCTCCAGAATGTTGTGCGAGACGCTGTTGCTCAGCTTCGCTCCCTGTTAACTCCTTGTTACGTGACTTTGTTATGAAACTTATCTCATTCCCGTGGATTGTAAACACCAGAACAGTGTTGCTCCATTGGCATAATTACTCCAAACAAATAAATCACTTGTGAGAGAGTAACCACCGCTATGGCTCTAAACGGAGACGACATCTGCTGCGGAGCAGTCTACGCGCTCATCAATCTTCCCGTTTTGATAAATAAAAACAGCCAATTTCACGCGGAGCTGGAGCGCTCTCGCTAACACCACTTGGACTGTGTCAGATGTGTGCGTGTGCGGGGTCACCTCCTCGTCCTCTCATTCATCACTCCGTATAATGAACACGCAATTTCTTACTCACCAGTGAGCAATTAATTGAGATTTATGACACTTTTGTTATGTCAACACCAACAGCTGTTGTGTTGTGCAACTGTGATTCTGGCACCAGTAGAACACAGCCCGACACATTGTGAGATGACTGGAGTGTGGTTTACATGCTGTGTGTACACGGACGCAACTTGTGTCACCGTTGTGGAATTTTTCGGGACTTGACTGGATTAATTTCTGTGCTGTTCCTCCCATATGGATTTAATGCTGTGGATGTATTGTTTTCTACCTGACCTGAAGCACAACAAAACCTCTGGTATTGATTTGAATGTCACTTCAAATCGATCAGCACTGAAGTTTGTGAGAGAAAGAGAGAGAGAGAGAGAGAGAGAGACAGAGAGAGAGTCTGCAGTATAGCTGTGTAGTGCATCTGCAGACATAACAATGGCCGCTCAGTACCGCTTTGTACCTGTATGGTGCCCCTTTGACAGGTCTGCAGTCCATACCAGGACACACACACATGCACCAGCCACACTCACACCTTGGGGCAAATCAGAGTCTCCAATCAGCACCTAAACATGCATGTTTCTGGCATGCAAGGGAGCAGAAACACATGGGAGAACATGCAAACTCCACACACTAAGGCCCTCGGTCTGTTCGGGATTCAAACCGGGAGAAGGAACAGTGCCAACCAAGTCTCTGTGTCACAAAGTTGTGAAATATGTAATAACATTTTCAAAATATACAAGGAGCAAGCTGTAGTCGGAGGGTAGATAAGAAGATAACAGTGCATCTGTTACTCTCTCTCTGTGCGTGTGTGTGTGGTCCACAGTATAGCTGTGTAGTGTGTCTGCACACATAATGAAGGCAGCTGTGAAATATGCAATAAAATATTCAAAATATACAATGATCGAGATGCAAGCAGAGGATGAAGAAGATAACAATGCATCTGTGTGTCCCTCTCTCGTTGTGTGTGTGCTACTCGGTCAGTATGTGTGTGTGTGTGTGTGTGTGTGTGTGTGTGTGTGTACCTCCTGCCCGGCCTGGCTAACTTTACTTTGGCAGCTGCCCTGAAGGCCAAATATCCTCAAGGACTAATGTCCCCCGTGCCTTCCAAAGCAAGCAGCCTGTGATTCACAGATGTCAGCCGACCCTGAACTTTCTAAGTATAGCTACTACCACCACTGTGTGCCACCATGACACTGCTCCCAGAGCTCCACCTCCTCAAACACGCACTGGCACACACACACACACAAGATAAGGTATTATCTTATCTTGCATGTAATATTGAACTAAAACCACGCATTACAAATACACAATCATACACACACACAAACACACAGCCAGGTGTACAAATAAGCAGGTCTCTCCATTTCCAGATGAAAAGACTAACAGTAATTAGTGTGGAGACATTTAAACATCTCTCTTTGACTTTATGGGCCCGATTACTGCTGGTCTCTTGAGTAACCAAGCAAGAGGAACAAAAGTGGAAGAAGAAAAGAGAGAGATTGGAAAGTAACACAGACAGAGAGAGAAAGAGCTGGAGACAATGACGGAGAGCATTTGGCTCTTCCTGGGTACGAAAAAATAAATGAATAACTGTGATAGTAGGTCTTCAAAGGGCACAGCTAAAGGTTTACAGAACACGGTGTTCACTCTGTCCTCTGTGTACCCCCGGGCCCGGGAGGTGGTACGTGTGGGTCTGTGTATGTCGCTGTATGTGCAGCCTTTGTGTAAACGTCTGTGTAAACTGTCTGTGGGTGTGTGGCGGCTATGTGTGTATTTCTGTTCACAGTGTGTGAGCGAGAGACGGATGATGCAAGCTCTTTGTGGAGTTTCCAAACGGCAGCCATAATTTTCCTCTACCTGTTGTAAGCCCTGGATTTATTGCATCACTTAGGAGCCTTGATAGCCTAATAAGACACGCAAAAAAAGTCAATTCACCAACAAGTATCAGCGAGAAGCATCTGCATGGCCAACATGCAACAAGTGTCCTGGCAGCGGGTTAAAAAAAAAAGAATGGCTTCTGACCATTCCCATGGTAATTATGTGCAGCGTGGACACTCAGCTTAATGTAAAGGGATTTGGATGAGTGTGAAACAAGCTGTCAGGTGTTGTGCGGCGGTCTGTGCAATAACAGAACGTGATTAGTCTTGTGGAGCTCAGTAACATCTTTGGGGCTGAGGTGCAAGATGGCGGAGTGGCTTCTCTCTCAGCCAAGATCTTCTGTCTCCATCATGTGGATAGAGGAGGATACTGCAGGGACATTACCCATACCCTCAGACCGTCCATCTGTCACTCATGTAAAGAGACATATTCCATCCACCCATCACTGAGGTCTGTTAATGCTTATATAGAGCAAAGCAGGGCATACTGTACACTCTGGCCCTTCCCTGAAACCTCCCTTGATACACTGACAACATTGTGAACAACCAATCTAGTTTTCACTTAACATTAAGTTAACATCAATTCAATCTATCTAATATAACACAAGTGGTTCAACAAACACAATTTGAGTGTATAGTGTACAGTGTATAGGATCTCTATACACTCTCTAGTGTTCTCTATGAGCATTTTGGAGCTCGTTTACAAATTACTACATCATCTTCTTTCTTCTCCCTTATTACCATAGTGGTACTGGTCATTTTCTCATTGATTTTTCAAAGGCACGCCCGGGCATATCCTGTAGTAGCTGTAGTAGCTGCCAGGCTCAGAGACAACCGGAAAGTGATCTGCTCATTTGTGCAGCAGCAGCAACATCTGTCAGACCCTATGATTCATGATGAGCAAGCGTGTACAGGTGAATGAAACAAGCTATGAAGCACTTTGACTGAGAAACAGTGACACAGAAACTAATAAATCTGCACCTGTGAACTTAAGTGCCCCGAAAGAACAATCGAGTGATGAAATGAAGTGTGTGAAAGTTTATACTGAAACAGTAGATCATTTTGAGTTGCATCAGCGTGAGATCAGAGGGTACAGTATGCATGAGGCCACTCACCATCCAGAAGAGGGTTCCAGTGGCAAAGTCTGCATATTGTTCTATAGTGGACAGGACACTGAAGATAAGACACACCAGGACCATAACGAAGCTGTAAAGAGAGAAAACCAAGTCAGGCATCACCACATTAGGACAGGAAATATAAAAAGAAGCAGAAATGGTAACCTTCCTTTTATAATGAAGCTGAGAAACAGGTTTTAACTCATGTGAAAACTGCCACAGTGGATTTGTGATGTGCTCGATTTGGATTGTTGACTAGAAAATAAAAGCTTCGAGCTGTTAACTCAACAGTTGCTGCTGAAAGATTTCAAGGTGCTTGGCCCCTGTTCTTCGTTTTGTCGTCAGTCTGCTTGTATGAACAGGCGACGGGATGTTTCCACGTCTCCTAGCAATCATGAAACATTCCGACGAGACTGTCCATCTGTCAGTGTATGTACATACTCTACAAACAGAGGCCCCCGTGGACTGAACGTCCACTACCTGCACACCTCAGTGAAGGTAAAGGAGGACAAAAGTGAAGCATGGGGAAGTGGAAAGAGAGCAGGGTGGGTTAGATGTGAGAAAAGGGATGAAGTGGGGCGAGAAGAAATGCAACCAATAATGACCAATCTTCTGCCACTTAATGTATTACTTATTAATTCAATGTCAAAAACACAGTGAAAAAGGCTCCTTTACAGTGCTTCCCAGAGGCACACTGTTTGTCCACCCCTCAATGCAATATTTGTGTTGTTTTATGAAGCCTGAAACAAAGTTTGCTTTCAAAGATTGAGATGTGTGTGCGTCACAATATAAGTGTTTCACATCGGTCGATATCAATAATTACTGATTGCTTTTTTTTTAGCCTTTTCAGGACGTTGCCATAGTGGAGGTACTTGACAAGAAAAACAAAACAAAAACTGGTACTTTACAGATCCAGAGTCTGTGTGGGAAATGGTGAATTATTCCTGTGATTTTGGCTGGAAAGTTATTAGACATCAGGGAGAACTGATGTGGATGAGAGGGGCTGAGAAGGTCAAATAAATTTCATTTGCTCAAATGATTAACTTTAACTTGTTTGTCCAAATTATTTTGGAGTTTTTATGACAAATGAATTCCTTACAGTAAACAGTTCTAGCCAGAAGTTTAGAACTCATTCAGTTTGGTGTTTCTGATCCAGCTTTTGCGATTGACACATTTTTCTACTGTATTTCTCTAAACTTCTGCAGCGTCTCTTGACTAAATCATTCATTCAATCTGGATTTCTGAGACCACTGCTTGATTTTTCATGTCCCTGCAGGATTATGAGCACCATCAATTGTATGCATTTTCACTGTATCAGAAATAATCCGTGGAATACATCGTTAAGTGCTTTTTCATGGTAAACCATACTAAGTGTTTGCTCAGTTCCCAAACACACGACAGGGGCAGTGGCTGCATTATGATACCATGACCTGGAGGATGGATTACATGCCATATGCTGGAAGAGTTATGTAAGGATCTGTTGTTTATCATCACTCATGTAACACTCAAAATAATGCAGAATGTATACGTGAAACTTCCTGGGCTCACTATTCACTTTGATGAACTACTTCCCTTTCCTCCCAGATGTATGATATGAAATCAAGGAGACCTGCACAGTCTGATGTGGTTTCATTTCAACAAGGAAGGAAAAAAAGGAAAGGAAACAGGTTGACTGGTTTAGACTGAAAAGAGCCCTCCCTTCTGTGCTGATGGAGGGTACGACTCCTGAACTCCTAAAGGAGGATTCCCCTGCCCACACACACCCAGACTCACTCTGGCCAGATGGGACAGCGATTTCACTCCCAAAGGATTACTGCTACACACACACATGCACATGCATACATGCATGCATGCTATGTCCATGACCACGACTTGCTTGAACTTGAACCGTAAATTAATCTTGACCCAGATCTTGTAGTCTCCTCTCTTCAGCTAATGAGAACGTGATAGGTCATCTCAACATGAGGAATTTATGTAAACAATAGAGCCCACATATGCACATCTCTCACTGCCCATCTTGTACTTCAAATATATGTCTGTGCAAAACACTCACCCTCATCTATCAAGAGTGTTTATCAAGAACTCTGGGTATATGCACAGTTTACAGAAAACTCCAACATTTATTCATTTTGACACAATTGTACAGCACAAACAGGTCAGACCTTATTTCAGCATGGACTGGCATTTGATCAAAATTATCATGTTATCTGTATATCATGCCTTGTTAAAGTATGTTCAAAATGTTGTAAAGACACCGATGAACTGATAAACTGAAATAATTTCACCAAAATCGACATGGCAGTATATTTGTTTTGTTTTTAAATAAAAGCCAAGTTTTGACAAAACACTGAAAATTCAATACTTTATACTTTCACGCATAAAAGAAAATATTGAAACATAAACAAAAATAAACATCAGTCACAGTTTGTTTTTAAGTTTCACTTGGCTTGTTTCTCTAGCCTTGGTGGACGAGTCTTGGTAGACTCAGGTCTGCAGTAGCAGATACAGTTCAAGACCCTGGACTACACCAAAGATACGTCACCCCAAACATAGAGAAGTCAAGCTATGGAACCGTAACAAACTGTAACAGTCGTATTAAACCATTGTAATCCATATATTGCAGGTTGACAGTGTTAATGTAGAGTCCTGCATCTGACTGCTATGCCACAGCTAATGGTTACCAGTCAAAACCCTAACCCAGAAATTGTACCACACTAACCACAGCGACCCCGGTTATTGTTAGTTACACAGTTTTATGAGAGCTATGAAATGTAGAAGCTGTACTGAGCTCTGCAGATTGTCATCCTTCACTGATCTGATGCATGCGGCTAATCAATGACAGCCTTTACCATGTTGTTGATGGTCAGACAGACAGCGCAGGTTAAGGAGGGGACCAGCAGAAACCTATTTCCCTAATGCTGAACGGTGATCTTCTTTTACAAATAAGTCTCTGTCATGTCAGCTCCAGACTAGGTCATGTAATCTGTGTGTTTTGCTTTTAGCGTGTAGCTTGCCTGACATGGCAGTTGTGATGTTTTGGAGGGATAACAGGCCCACACCATCAGACCGTGCACAGTCAACCCGCAGTGGGATACGAGATAAAAGGATTCACAGGCCGTCCAGCACCAGGTCACAGCTAATTATGGCACAGCAGGGGATTTCTCTCAGTTTTGATGATTTCAAATAGAGAAAAACAATGGAAAAATGCGAGTCTGTATTATCTGTGTGTGTGCAGCAGTTTCTTGAAGTCCTGATCTAAACCTTTCTGCATTGAGGCCATGGGGAGGTGCAGACAGGACTGGGTCACTCGCAACCATTAGCCAACCTTATTTAGCCAGGCCAAAACCCCTGGGATCTGATTAAAACAAAACAGCTGGGGGTTTAGCGAGTATTATTGACTGCAGATCCGTCCAGCTTCACTAAAACTAGCAGAGCAGAGAGCAGAAGCGGCCCTCCTCTCTATCAGCCACAAAACTGAGGCAGCGTGATCTCTGAGGTGTGCATAAGAATTCACAGTGTGTCAACCACACTGAAAAACTTCAACATTATCCTGAATGCTAATTACAGGAGAGCCCTCCAGACAGCATCTTAGCTACCACCATAAATTAAATCTAGTTGCAATAGTTTGTCTTTGCCAACCAACGACTTAGATTTTAAGATCAGTACAAAAATGTATGCATCAACATTTAACGACTTTAATATTGAGTTTTCACCTGTTCACCTGTAAACACTGGGTCAAATTGAAAATATAAAATTTCTCTGATACCTCGTATGATTGCTGAGATGACAGGAAGAAAGAGTTCGTGTCTTTAGAAAGCACAAACCTCAAGCCATAAGTCATCAAATTGCCCTGACAGTTGCTGCTCGGGCAGAGGGACAGAGATCCCCTCCACAACATCCCTCTTTACTGCACCCACCCCTTCCCGTCCATGGAGGAGCTTAGGCTGGATTACACCACATCAGCCACCAGTCGCAAACATGGTGGATATTGCATCCTGGCTCTGCTATCCTCTTGTCCACTAAATACCCGCAAAAACAGAAGTAAATCTCCTTACAGGTTGAAGGGCAAGATGAATGAAAGAGAAGAAAAGTAAAGAACGGGTCTTACACAACAGACTTTGTGCCATTCATTCGTAGCATCACTGTCTTTAAGTCAGATCTGAAACATGCAATACTGGTAGGTACAACCCTGAGCTGCTCAACTCCCAGTGTACGCACCTGTGAGAGGGTGAGGAGAAGAGATGCTGGGGATGAATTAACCGTTGTGAGGGTTTAAAAAATAATACTGACTGGTTCACAAACAGGTGAATTATTAACATGTTTAACATGTTTTTAAGTGACAAAATGTTATAGTTTTCGTAGCTGAAGTGCACGTCTGACTAACACAATGAAAGAAAGAAAAGTCTTGATCTTGAGCTTGGGGGGACACTTAAAGGTTTGCTTTGTTGTTTGTTTTTATTTTTTGTTGTTCCTCAAACAGCTCAAAAACATGAGCATTTACATAGGTCCCTAATTTGCCCCTCAGTCTGAATGTGAATGGTGTATGTGCGTGCTTTTGCAGAAGGTACATGATGTTCATCTCATGCAACAATTAATCTACAGAATGAACTGAGCATCAAAGTATGATTTATAGTATTGATTGAACTTAACAACAGTGGTGTGATCTGTAGGCTGTTTGTCTGCAGAATTGCAGCATTAAAGAGTGAAAGAATGAAAGATATCACACCAGCTCTCTTCCTCAGCTGACGAAGAAAGCAGCCACACCGGTAACTTAGCGCAGGGAAATGGAAGTGGCTCATGCAGTACTCTTCATTCAGTCAGTAATCTCTTGTAAGCAGATATCCAACAGGAGGTTTCCTTTCTGCCCCATCCACATAGATGGAGGGGATTCACTATAGCCATTTCAATAATCTGTCCAGATATAAAAACACACGACAGAACCAAGGATTCCAGACAACATCTGGCCGGCTGCATGTTCACGAGGATAGACAGGTGCAGCACTCCTTCCACTGCAAACTGGTCACAGTGTGCAAAAAGCAACCTCGACACATCATTTCACCTCCACCTCAAAGACTTCACCACTGAAAGAAATATGGGCTGCTTTAAATGCAGGGTTTGCATTCTTTCTTTGAAATCTTTTCCCTGGACACTTTCAATTACATGCCCGTTATGCATTGGAGATGAATCACGCTCGTCACTTGCAGCTCTTATTTTGTACATTTACCCAGATCGATGTCATTTCTCCTGCCCCCTGCAGTCTGATTTAAAAGCTGTTCACTCTATGGCTATGACTCACAGATGAAATAATCGTCTAAAGGCTTAGAAATTATGACAAATTTACACACTACACATGTGCAAACCTTCTGAAGCATCTGCCTCCACTCACAGGGCAGTAAGAGGCACAGAGAGGAGAAATCATTTTTCCAGGACAACTCAAGTTTCTCCAGGATAAATGACTTTTTCTCTCATTTCACATGTGTTTTCCATGACTGGAAAATTGGTCGCTAATTTTCCAGGTTTTCCAGATCACCTGGGACCCCTTTAATAGTCACTAAGTTGGTCTCTCGCCTCCTGTTACATCTTGAACTACTTTCACTTAAATTAGTTTTTCAGTTTATTAGATTTGTGCATGACCTGCATGTCCTGCTTTAAGAAGCTGAACTGTGATTTAGTGGGTTACAAACCAAGGGCTACAGCTGTAATCTGCTTGCGGTATGAGAAGGGCATTTAGGAAATCATGTGAACATACGTACATGTTGATTCCATTGGGTTATGTAAAGGACTCAAAGGGAGTGGTCCAAACGTGAAGGGGATCATTGCCTCAGGTTGTTTGGCGGCCGCTGGGCCTGGACACCGGTGCGTAACACTCTTTACAGATACTCTTTTCGTACGCTGTCCGGCATCCAAGAGATTTCTGACTGACCGGGAAAAGACATATTCGGGAAAGACATGTTCGTCTTTCTCGCTACGCTGGAGAAATGCAGCATTTGATATTAGGGATGAAGCTAGCAATTATTTTAGTAATCGATTATCCTACCAATTATCTCATCAATTACCCAAGTAATCGAATAAATATTGTATTAACATGAAAAGTGAATTTAGAATTCACTTTATTCCTGGACATCATTGCATAGGTTTTACATATCAGTTACATATTTCAGACTGCCAGAGGAAACCTGCGAGAACATGTCAACCATCTTATAACCAGGGACCTTATTATTTACTGTACGTACGTCTCATTTGTTTAAAACGTGTTCATAGTGCAGTTTTCCTGTATCACAGGGAGGAAAATACTCCGTAACGATGCAGCCTGTAACTGAACTGTAACTGCTTAAATGTCATTCAATTATTCAGTTTTCAATTAGTTTTATGAGATGAATTGTTCATGAAATAATTATTGTTTTATATAGTCTCGATAACAAAATTACCCTTAATCATTTACAAAAATGGGAAGTCTAATTGACTGAGTCGTTGCCCTCGGCCAAAACAACTGGAAATCCCACTGTGCCAGTTAATTTAATCCAGATCAGTGAAGTTAATAGTTTTTTTTCCAAGGAACTAAAACTTTCCATGAGTCACACTCCAGTTCGTTTTCAATCCCACAATAAATTAATGTTAGTCGAAAATTTCAGCAATTAACGTTTATTATTTGAAATCACTACATTTTATGACAACTTTAGATCTAATTAGTCAAACCCATTAACTGAATACTTGATCCTGATTGGCTGCAGGGTGATAATGGACACCCGTAAAAATGCCAGTTACCATGGCAACAGAGATTCTGAAAATACGTTATTTCACAGTTTATTCATCACAACAGCTAGACAGTGGGCAAAACAAGAGATTTTATCATTTACTTTTTGGTTACTTTTATCACCTTGAAGACTGGTGTGCAGCATATGTTACTCGATTATTTCCTTTTCAACACATTGGATGATCGGTGTGAATGGTGGACAATATTTTTTTTGCAATAAAACGATATAGGAAACTATCTGTGGACTTTGATTCTTAGGAACAGAATTTCCCATCCTCCTCTGGGAACACACACGCATGGTAACAAGTGCACTGGCCTTGTGAAATGATACTTTGTATCACGTAACCTAACGTTAAGTCATCGCCTCGCTTCCCTCCACTGACCAACGGCTGCAGTCGCTACGGCTCTACTCCCTGGCCACAGCGGGGCTGCTTGGCAACAGGACATACTATAAAAACCTCACAATTTTAACTCTAAAACATATTAAAGAAAAAAAAAATTGAATATTTCTTTCTTTCCAAAGTGACGATGATATAAGTGGAATAATGGTGTCCAATTATCAGTACTTAATGGACTTTCTGGACGGACGCTTCACCCCTCTGTGTCATCCATTAATTTCTGATAATGGACACCTCGTTGGGCGTTATCCCTTAATGTACATCGATGAATATGTTTGTTGCCATGTGTGTGCGGTGCATGACATTAACCCGTGCCAAATGCACTCTCATATAGACATATAGTGCTCTACACACCACCAGTGCTACCTGTTGATTGGACAGATGTGCAGAAACAGATGGGGCGCTGATGAGTGCATTTTGTCATACATACAAGTGTGTGAGAGCCAATCTGGCTTTCCCTTCATTTTATTAAATTGCTATACAAAATTTATATGTTTTGGCAAATGCATGCCAGTGAAAACATGTACTCTCTCTGTGTTGTGGAAATGCTGCAGAACCTGGCTGTAGCACAATAAAAGCAGTCATGACCTGTGTGTGTGTGTGTGTGTGTGTGTGTGTGTGTGTGTGTGTGTGTGTGTTGTCTGCATGTCATCCTAATATAGAGCAGGCCTATTAGAGCAGGCCAATTAGAGCTGTCATGAGTGCTGTATACTGTCCTTTATGCCGCCCCTTCTCCCCTGCCAATCTCTAAAGAGGCCAGGAGAATAGATGGCCACCAGCGATAGCCATCGACAAGTAAGAGTTACTTAAAGGAGTGTCAGCGGGGATCAGTCAGAAGGGTTTAATATTAAATGAAGCGCAGGCTCAGGTTCGCTCTCCTCTGTGGAGGGAGAACACTGAAGCCTCAATTACTGCTGGGACGGATTAGAAGCGATGCAGAGCACTAGAGCCACAGGTACATACAGCGCACCAGAGAATCTCAGCCCTGTTTCCATTCCTCCTGCACTTACAAAGAGAATATTGTAATGAGAGAGGCTAATTCTACATCTCTTCAGGTGCAGACAGAGGCGAAAAGTGGAGAGTGTACCTGACATTTCAATGACTAAATGTTACATCCAGATGCTGTCTGAATGACAAGGTGATTCATAGGCAACTCAGCTACAGCACCGTAGATGGGGACCAACTGGAAGGACCTCTGCTAAGACTAATGTGTGAACACAAGAAACGCTGCAGTACTTAGTATTAGCTAGTTTCACTGTTTTTCTATTGTTTTATAACAAATAATCAATTACTGTAATTCAGAGCAGTCATCATATTAATCTAGCCCTGCAATTGACCTTGTGTGCATTCTTGTTCTCAAAATGCTGTGTTTTTCCCATCTCCATGAAAACAGGGGTGTCTTTACACTCTGCAGACTGTCTCCGCATTATTCAGTTTTCAGGCACCACAAACATCATCTTTCTTCTTTTGTACGTCATTCTTGTGTAAACACACAGTAGAAACATAAGAAACGCTTTGCGTTTTCACCTGAAAATGTTGTGTGAACAGCTCAGTCTTCATTGTTCCAAAACATTTAAAAGTAGACCAAACACTTCTGGTTTGATGTCTTGACGTGAGATATTGTTGTTATTGTGGAGACAAATAAACAGATGACAGAATATACTCAAAATTAAAACTTTTTGACTTTTATGACTTTTTTATATAAGGTGTCTTTTAAGGGGTTATTGCTGTTTTGGACATAATCTGGACCCGTTTTGTCACTGCTTCATCTAAAGCTCTCAGTGGAACAAGAAATCTATCAGTTTTTCCTCTGTTAACAGTCTGTCATGGTGTAGAGCGGTTTTCTTCCCTCCTTACTTCACTACTGACTCTCTAGAGCAAATCTATAAAATCAGCCACAGCCAAAACAGCCTTCACACGTTTGAAGCAGTTGTATTCTTGACCTGCTACTACACAATTAGTATAAACTCCCCCAACAACAGAACTGACAATATACTGAAGAATGAACTGCAGGTCACTTTGGATAAAGGCTAAATCTAAATTAAATTGAAGATGTAACCAGGTGTGTTTGTGTCCCTTAAGCCCTCAAGACAGAAACGTGACTTGTTTTTTTGCAACTGACCTGGAGCCAGGCCTACTGGGACACCAGTGCTAACACATGCCAGGTGTCTTTCAGCAGATCGATGATCCACTTCAGGATGCATGTGTAACTATAGCAGCATAAGCAGCAACTAATCCTCCCAACACAGTTCAAAACCCAGTTGGTAGCAACCAGATCAGGCTGCTGTTTTGGCAAGCTTCACTGTACCCAAACAAAACATTACCAGGAGGACAATGTTTCAAAACATAGCAAAATAATGTCCGTCCACCTTGTCGTTACTACCCAATGTATAATTCAACTAAATTTGAAGAGCTCAGAAGTGACGTCCGAATTGAACTTCTATTATTATCATCCACATTTCCATCTAATCTGGTCTAAATCCATGGGCTTACTGTGACGTCTGGGACTGAATTGTGGGACACTTCAGAGATGATAGAAGATCCTTTAGTCCATGACAATGGTTTCTAAGAGTTTATATTCATTTGTTCCCCAAAAACTATAATCTTCAATTTACTGCTACAGAAGAACAGACTCTTAGAAGTATTTCAATCTGAAGCTTTTCTAATCCTATGTGTTAAAAACATTTCAGAAAAGGTCAAAATCTTAATCTGGAGACATTAGCTATTCTATACAGTAGCTGAATAGGGTGAAATCAGGCCAAATTAAGATGTTTTCAACAAACAGTACAATGCAGTGTATATACTCCCACTACGATCAAAGGCATTTACCTATCAACACATCACAGATGTGTTTTTATGAGTCACAAATATGATATGTGTGATATGTTTTGAGTGTATCTCAGTGTGCTCCTCGGGCAGGAAGCTGCATGTTTCATGCATGAGGCTCCTGATTTGTTGAGTGTAACAAGGTGATCACAGGGAGAGGTGTGGTTGACCACATGACACTGACCTGCTTCTGTTGTCTTAAACCGACCGCAGACGGCCAGCAGGCCCTGCACACCTCTCCTTTTGTTACTGGGAACCAGAACCCTATACTGGAAGGATCAGCACTAGATGTAATTAACAGGAACTGAGGAACTGGAGCCAGTGGAGGGGGACACCTCCATTGAGCCGCATGCGTGCCAGAAGTCGAAGAGTCAGCCAGACTGTTTACTGAGTGTTAAATAGGTTTCAACTCTGACATTAAACATTTAGGTAGATACGATTAACAGCGTTTAACTGAGATGTTACACTCGGCACCTGGCAGATACTCACACGAGGAAGTGGTAGAGGAAGCATTTCAGTCCAGCAGGTCTCTCTAGGAAGTTGTAGACATCCCCCTGCATGCTAGTCTTGATATAAGGGCTTGGGAATTCCTTTTGGTGATGATGCAGCCAGCTCGAACGGGGGAGAGGCGTAGAGACAGAGGTGATGGAGGGCTGGCTGTGGATGCTTTGGGGCGCAGGGTCCTTTGTGTCTGCCGGCGGACAGCAGGGAATGCCTGATCCATTATTCACAGCTGCGGGGTCCAGTTCCACTGAAACAGGAGAGTAGTGGCCTCTGTCAGTTGCCGAAGCGCACAGGGCAGGGCTAGAGGTTGCAGAGTCGGTGGAGGCGGCCGGGTCAACGTCCACCCGCTGGTCCAGGCTCAGGCTGGTGCTGGCGTATCCATTGGGTCTGTAGCCTATGAGCGATCTCCGCAGGTGACTGCCATAGTCGCGCTGCATGTGGCATGTCATGTGGAAGGAGTGGGTCCGCCGTTCCCCCATGTTGCCCGGTCGTGCTCAGAGGGGCCAGAAGGCGGGATTTCAGTAGTCCTGAAGAAGTCCTGGAGATTACGAGCAAGGTTCAGGTGGCCCAGCAGGATGAGAGGAACTTAGGTAGGCATGGTTAACTGCCCACTGCAGACAAGAGCACCGGCCGCTGTGCTGCATGCATGTCCATACCTGTGGGGGGAGACGTGATACGAGTCATGGAGATAGTGTGACAGGAAGTAAGCTTTGCCCTCGAAGAGCAGTGACCTTGCTGTTAACATGACATCTTTCCTGTGAAATGTGTTGAGATTAGTATGGCTTCTACACAAGCACAGAAAAAACATTCTTAGTCCTAAAATATCATCAGATTAAAATCTGGGGGGTGGGGGGCATGGGAGGTCTTTGCCTTCAGCATGTTACTTTTAAACATGAACGCCACATGTTGCTCAGAGGCCTATTCTGCTTAGGGCACTGATGCCGATTAGAGCGTCTCATTGTGTAACAGTCCTACTTCTTGTTCCAACGCATACACCACAGTATGTGCAGTACAACAGGTATTCCATGTTTTTAAAGTAAGACAAAAAAAAAACAAAACAAGGATTACCATAAGAATCAATGTGACATTGCTGTGAACTTTTGTAAATAGTGGTATGCTATTATACAGTGACTTATGACCTGTGAAAAGAATACTAGAGTAAGAGGAATTAATCTTCCCAGAAGGGAATCATACCCGTAATTAATGTGGCGGTGACAGGTCAAAACACAAGTCCATTTCCGCCAACTCTGTCTCTTTGTGGATTTACTATTGTTATTGTAACATTGTCCCTTGATGGATGCCAAAACTTGTTTTCCCATCTGGGAAGGTAAATGAAATGCTCAGCCTGCACTCAGGAAATAATCCAGAGTGTGTTTATGACCCTACAACACATTTTAAGCCACTATGCCTACAACGTGCTATTCCGCGACAGATAAAACAAAAGATGCCGCCGCACAGCAGCTTAATCTCCATGGAAGCAGGTGAAAATTAGACCGATTAAAGTCATAGATATGATCTCAGCAACACAAAGTACTGTCTCAGCTTTTTCCTCTGTTTTGTTTCCACTTCAGATCTAAATGAAAAAGACACACATTATTTGAGGCTGCACACAATTAAACATTAAACTTCAGAACTTGCCTGTGAAACCGGGTGCAAATGATGAAACTCGTAATGTGAATCCAAGCCAGTGATGAGGAGAATATCTTGCAAATCAAGAATGCGTCCCAAATATGACGTCAAATATATAAAGTCCTAATGTGTGCAATGCTATTAACTTGACCAGACACTTTCCACAAGTGAAGTCGAGGGGAATCCTATTCCTTCCTGATTTATATATAGCTAATTAGCACACGTGGTCCAGGATGTTCGGAAAAGATCCAGGCTGACCCTGGTAGTGTGACAGGCGAGCCAGATGTTGCCTAGAAGGGACGGAAAAAAAGCCTCATGTGGACAAGAGAGGTAGGTTAATTGGAGGCAGCCACCCTGGTCCATATCTGTCCTCAGCTAAGGATGGACCTGTTGACAGGCACCGCATGCTGCTGTCTCCCTGAAGATTGGGTTTCTACCTTTAAAACTGCACAGTCATGAGATACACAATGAGCTGTCAGACATGCACAGACTGCGGTGGGACTCGGTTACACTGTATTATGTGACTAAACTGGCATCAGAGACAAAATTAAATGACAGCACGTGAGTTTAAATAAATGAAGACCGCTTTGCATCTTCTCTCTGAACAAATTTTGCCCGTCCCCCCTTCCTTTGCTCCACTTTACCTCGTGAAAGCAGCCTGCTCTGTTTAACGACGCTCCGTGACCAAGCAAATGATCAGTCAATATTTGCATCATTTAAAGTTCAATGTAGAGTTTGCTCGTAGCTGAGCCCGTCCTAAAAGTGAAAAACCAATGCGTCCAATCTTACCTTTGGCTGCAGAAACACACCTCCAACGCGATAACAACGTGTCAATTATCTCAGCGGACCTGTAGACAAGTTAGTTCCTGTTTGTTTTTACGGTAGAAATAAGAATAAATTTAAAAAAAGCAGTCGGAAGATAACTGCGTTAGATGAATTGAGATGATATTAACTTAAATTGATTCTATGGTAGGTACACTGATATGAAACATGGAGTAGACGCACACGCCTGTGTGCGGCTGCAGCCTGCAGGATTCATCCCTTTGAAGTGCATCACTGCTACTGCCTGGACCGATGCTGCATTCACGGATCGTGGGACTTTTAGCCTCAACCACATGAACAGGCTTTGACATCGCTGGACAGCTACACATCAATAAAAGAAAAAAAATCAATACAACTCAGTAGTGCTTAGTATAGAATTCATAAAATCTAAAATAGATGGTAACTGATCATTACTGTATACAGCGTGTCCTTATTGAAATATGTATGCACACTTTTCTATTTTTAGATTTTTCTATCCATTTGTTTTGCAAATCAATTTTGTCTATGTAAGTTTATTGTACATTCACATGTGAAGAAAAAAAACTTGAATAAAGAGATACACATGAGTAAACGAAAATGTAAAATAAAAAACATAACAAATAAAAGAATCAATTGCAGAGCAGGATAGTATACTGCATGAAGTGATAGGGGGTACTATATAGCTTCCTAAGAGCCAAGGATCTGGGAAAACCAAGGAAACAACAATATTATGCAAACACAAGCAAGGTGGGCCCTGCATCCTGATGCCATTCAGTTGTCTTGCTATGCAGTTAGGTACTATTCTTGTATAAACATTATTATTCTGTTTTGTAGCATTTTATATTCTATTTTGAGGCAACAGGTGACCTTCAGAACTTTTTCTTCTAAACGTGTTCCACTTAGATAGCCACAAACTTGCTAGAATTTTGTAGGAGAGTTAAAACAACCAGTGGTTTTAAACCTAATCTCAAATAAACATTATAAATACTTGCTGGCAAATATTAACAAGACAAATATGCATCTAAAATGTATGTCACATGTGATGTTAACTCTTTTGTTCGATATAGAGTTAAAAGCAGCACAGACTATACTTTATAGGCTTCTTAAGAGTCTTATTCTGCTGGATTTGGGCCATTTCACCTCAACTTGTGTTGACGTGTGTGACATGACATGACATAACTGTTCCACCTCATTACTATTATTACAGGACGTGAACTCAACACAGTATTATGTTAAAGACAATAATAACAACGAAAGACACGTTTTTAGTGTTCATAGATGCTTCAAACTAAAAACAAAACGGATTTATAGGACCCTATTGCGACGCGGCTCTCCTGCTATGTGCACTACGGGACATTCCCGATTTTACGGAGCTTAACAAATGCACCACCTGTTTTCCAAAAAGAGTCAGCTGGCGAACCATTAACGTAACCTTTGGGTTAAATACGACCAGTTGGAGGATTAATTTAAAATACGCTCTCATTTGGTCCTCACCCCTGCCACCTTATAGAGCCAACATACATTATTAACTGTTTTAGACCGACCAATAAGGGGCGCTAAAATATTCTCTAATCCCTCTTAAACGTTTTCGCGCATGTTACTGTTTGTCCCTCGCTGGTTTCCGTAGTCATTGAGGAAAACATGGCTACACTCACAAGTAAGGCACTGCTGCTGTCTCTAGGTCGAATTCATGCCTCTGGATCTGGATTTCAGACGTCTGTGAGCAGAGCCACGTACGCCACTGCGTTGTCTATAACCTCTCCCAATAATGCCAAAAAAAGTAAGTGTGTCTATCGCTGTCAAATAATTCGTTTTAATTCAGAGACATAGCAGCGTGCTAAGCTAACTGCTGCAACTGCATGTACAGAGGATGGTGATATGCATGCTGACATTTGTATGGGAGGTCTCAGGGTCATTGTGACAGTGACATCTAAATATGAAGTCATTTCCCTATCTATTGATATACAATAGTTTGATTTTTAACATTATAAAAAGTAATGTTCAACCTGGATTTATTCCGTACCATATAGTTAGAGCATGAGAAAAAAACATGTACATCACATTACACAGTATCTACTGGAGATATTTAGGATATGTAAATATGCAAATTCTCTGTAGGTAAGTGCAGTATGAAAAATGTCATACTTCCATTTTCTTACCCACTTTGTACAATAATGTCACTTTTCGACAGCATTCACAGTTCAAAGGCAGGAAATACTCCCTCGACTAGTTGCTAGTCCACCACAAGACACATACTCACACTAGCACTTTTCACTCTCATAACTCACACCTAATTTGGAATCCACAGTTGACCATTTTATTTGGAATGTGGAAGGAACAGTGGGCAGCACCTTTGAAAAATCCTGTAGACACAGGTACAAAGTGCAAACTCTTTCAGAAATCCCCATGGTCCAAACGGGATTCAAGTCATAGACCATGTTGTTGTGAGGTGTTTGCACTATTCACCTTGTTGCCATAAACATCTGGCAAGTTGTATGTTTTTGTTTTTTTTGTCTGCTGACAAGTTTTAGCTGTATGCAATGAAGTGGCTGACTGTCTAGCTGTCTTAACTGTTACTTAACCATTCTTATCTGTTTTAGCTTTGCCAGAGAAAGGAGGTCGAGGACCCCATCCTCGGAAACAAAGGCGAATGGTAAGTGTCTCTGTTTTTACAAATAACAAGATGTATGCAATTAAAATGAAATGCATTTAAAATGATATTCACCAAGAGATATCTGATGTTTTGCAGCTGGTAACCAGCAGAAAAAATGTTCAATGTTAAAAATGTTTATATTGACTTCCCATTGTCTTCTGTGTTTTCTATCAGGCAGGGCCGCCCAGGACAGAGAAAATGCCGGAGGACCAGGACTGGACTGCAGTGTATCCTGCAGCAGCTTCCTTCAGACCAGACTCTGTCCCCTTACCTGTGCGGATGGGCTATCCTGTGAAGCGAGGCGTTCCTCCAGAGAAGAGAGGCAACTTGGAACTAATCAAGGTCAGACATCGCTGCGTGCAGAGCTCCAGGGCAGGAGGTCGAAGTCTAGCTAACATTTGTACTGGCAGTAATCATGTTGAGAAATATTTGTATACAACAGGAACTGAATTAAACTGCCCGGGGTTCAGCAGATTGAGACCTTTCGGAGACTGAGGTTGCGTCTGTATTTGTTCCATATATTGTTTTGTTTGTCTTGATGCAGATTATATAAGTTAATTGCGGTGGTCCAGAGCTCATGCAGTTCCAGCAGAGCCCTGCTTGCTGTGCTGCGCGGCTCTGTGTCTGTGCCCAGATTACTGAGCTGCTGTGTCCAGACACCAGCTGTTCCATCTGGACTTGAGCCACTTGCAGATTCACTACTTTCACCCATCACAGCTGGAGCTCTGCCGAGCATAAAACAATATTGATTTGAAACTCCCAGTCTGCCATCAGTGGGGGATCGGATCTGCATCCTTCCAAATGCTGGGATTTTCTTTCCCTTTCTTATTTATTTATTTTCCTGCTTTTTAATCACAAAAATCCTTTTCATGTAAACAAAGCAAAAATATGACCCACATGTTATTCTGAATATATGGCAGGATGTACTGTGTATCTCTAACCCTAGCCAACAAAAGATTATTTCGTTTTCTATGTCATTCTTCTCGACTTTGACATAACTTGACACTTTTCTTGGATGTCAATTTTAAAACCACTGGACATTTTTTTGTGCTTTTGCACATTCACAAAACCACTTTTCCTTGTCTTTCAGATCCCAAATTTTCTGCATCTAACACCAGCAGCCATCAAGAAACACTGTGAAGCCCTGAAACGTAATTTCTTTTCTTCGTTTTGAACAGAAAATATTAACTTTGACTCGAATATGAGAATGTAAAAAAATCTCTGGTTTTGTCTGCCGTCAGCCTTCTGCACAGAGTGGCCCACTGCCTTGGATACTGATGCCAAGTGTGACGAGCTGTTCCCCATCAAAGTGGAGAGCAGCAGCTACGTTTCTGCAGGCTTGTCTGTCAGGAACCCTTTGGCTCGTATCGTTCACCTCAAAGTACGTCTCCCCTACCGTTCCACTTTTTTCTATATATAAAGGTTTTCATGGTCCGCTTTACCTGAGGATACTGGCTTTAACTGAGTTTCATCAGTGCATTAAAAGTGCAGAGAAAACAACCCGACACGTGAAATGAGATTAGAGATCGACAGGGATGTATAATCACCAGCTGACAAGCCTATGACTTATCCTGAGGGGGACGTCCATTGTCCACTGACCTTAAACCTAAGAAATAATTTCATCAAGTCCACACAGATTTTACAGTCGCAGAAGATTGGTTTACACTTTACAGATATGTTAAGGCTCTGTCCTTATGTGTTAAACTACAAGGTGAACACAACATTTGATTGTTGACACATTTGTTGGGACTTTTTGACATTTCTCTTAATCCCTCCCCAAGACTAATCCATCAATACACAATCCACCACACAGACCAGATCCATACACATAAACAGGCACTAGCAACAACCACTTAATTAATTATCAGTTTAAAATATTTACTCTTAGATTAAGTTACCAAGGTGGTAAAGTGAACCAAAACAAATCTATGACACAAGTATATAATCGCAAAACTTCTGTGAGCTTCTGCAAAATCATGTTAATTCTGGTAATTTGTGTTTGTGTAAAACAGAGATTCCACTTGGTAACCCAGATACTCTGGGAATGAGCCGCCCCTGACAAATGTGTAACTGTCCAGGTGGAAACGTGTCAGTTTGACCATTAATCACCAACCATCTGCTCCACTGACACTCTGCCTTAGATTATATCATCATGCTAGGAATTATTCTGACATTAATCTAGGTGGATTAGGCAGCGACAGATTGAAGAGCAAATCTCACCCAGTTTGTCTGGGAGCCAGTGGACCAAGATCCCACTTTCACTTCGACAAAAATGTCGTCTTTAAAGGACACACACGTGTCGTCTGGTCACGTAGTTGTTTATCTGTAAGAATTAAAAGTAGGTGGAGTGACTGAAGATAAATCTGGGCTGGGCCTTGTCCCAGCTGCACAACGACTTAAAGCACTTAACCATCTCTGTGCAATTGAGACACATATAAATAACCCCACCTCCACAGGAGAGCTTGTTCACGTGTACCTTGGGTTTTTTGTTGTTGTTGTTGTTGTTGTTTTTTTGTTTTTTTATATACAGGCATTTTTTTGGTTCACTGCACAAATGATATAAATCCATAGACTTATAAACAATGCCATCAAGAAATAATCTCTGTTTTCTATCCATGTGCAAAGGGCTTAGAGGTTATCCTTGGCAGTGACTTTATCCATAAAAATTATAATATTTTAATCAACACAGTCGAAGCTCTGCAGTGACTCAAACACAAAACATGTTCTTAGCTTGTGTTTATTTGATGTAAAGAGATGAACGGTTTGGGCAGGAGATGAAGCACGTCAACGAAATCACAGCGACGCTAATCTTTTTGTCTTTGTGTTTCTCTTTACGTTGCAAATCTTCCCATGGGAAAGCCAGTCCCTAACAATGGAGTTTATTTTTAATCCCCCGGGCGTCTGTTTGCACAGGTAAAGCTGTCCAGTTTGAACCTGGACGATC
Source organism: Karalla daura (assembly GCA_029224185.1). NCBI lineage: Eukaryota > Metazoa > Chordata > Actinopteri > Chaetodontiformes > Leiognathidae > Karalla > Karalla daura. Next base: position 22,207,849 of record CM055196.1, read on the forward strand.
ACGCGCGAAAGAAAATGCTGAAACTGGTCGGGCAGAGATACTGTCCTGATACGGACATCCTCACCATCACGGCCGACAGGTAAACACTCTGTCCTTAGATTTCAGCGTCTCAAATGATAAACAAAGGTGATGGAGAGTCTCTGAGTTCCCTCTGCTCTTGTGTTTCCCTGCCTTTCTTCACCAGGTGCCCCTTGAGAAAGCAGAACGAAGACTACGCCAAGTACCTGCTAACGGCCCTTTACCACGAGTCTTGGGTGAGTTGAAAGCATTTGTTTTTACTTCGTGGTGTCCGCACACAACTGCGACCTCTTGAGATCCATCTCCAGTTCCAGCTGGGTCCGAATAAACTCTCCTGGGGCCTCGTCCTCTCTGTGGCACAGCTCTCCTGAGACTTTGTCCCTTTTCTCAGTGTCTCTCTCTGAGATGACTCGCGTTTTCTTTCAACAAGCAAACAGTCACTTAAAGGCTCTTACATTAAACTAATGACCTGCTGTCACTGTCATTATGCTGTTTACCCTTTTTGTCAGAGATCAGGTGAGCGATAACACATGATCCTATTCACTGCAGGGTGCATGTTTAAAGGGTACCCTGCACCCTGTGTTAACTGCAGGCTCACGTGTGATTAATGCACCTGTTCACATGTTTTATTGTGAAGCTCCACTGATCAAAGCTGTTACTTTAAGATCAAACCACTGCACAATACATAGATGAATGCATCTAACCAGCAATGGCACAGTGAGGCAGCACATTACCATAGTAGAGGTCTTAAGATGGATAGAAACTTCATTCTACCTGAAATTAAAAAACAGAGCTATAGTTGTATGTTTTCAGGTTGAGTTTGAACATCTCAGATACTTGAACTGTGCTTATTGGGATTAAAATAAAGCAGCCTAAAGCTCTGAGAAGTTCAAGCACATAAAGTTTTATACACTCTGAAGTTGATCTAAGAACTGTGCTGGGATGCCTTTTTTTATTTACATGCATGGACTTAATGAATTTTATGATTTAGGCCGTTTCTTTGTAGGTTGGAGGTGGCTGACACTGTCACTACAATGCCACTGAACAAAGGTTTTGTAAATTGATTTCAGAAAAAAAAAAATCTACAGAGAAACCTATTCCCAGATGGTTGTGGTGACATAACCAGTGAAATGGCAGAGGATTTGGTGAATTCATGTCAGTGTTGCTCTAAGCCCATTAGGGAGGTATCAGCCCTGAATGGGCAGCAGGATGGCAAACGGCACCATTGTCCAGGTGACATTTCTGCACAGTTCGGGGGGAGGGTTAGACTCCCCTATCAGGTGTTGACCTTGATACTCATTCACATTAAGCCAACCAAGCCACATCAAGAGAAAGTGCCAGCCACATAAAAGAAAATGACTCCGCCTATTGTGCAACCTTTGCCTCGAGGAGCTTTTCCCGTCAAGGCTTAGTCACATTTAAGAAGAAGGGGGTTAGAGAAAAAAAAACAAAAAAAATAGTTCCCTCAGTTGGGAAAAGTGTCCGAGCCAGGAAGCAGAACACTGTCCGCTGCCCTTTCGGACACACAATGGAAGGCACAGTGCTTGTCCAGCGGGCTTGTGGAAGCTGCGAGAGCGGCCTAGCGTTCAGGTTGTAACGCTAGCCCACAAAGAGGCTGTTTGTCAGCAGCCACTGTGGTGATTTTATCTCCCCACTCAGCGAGATGCACCGTCCTGGCTAATTCCTGCATGTGTTAATCTAGGCCAGTGCTGGGGGCGGCCTGACTGCAACACGGAAGGTCATTAACCACTAGAGGCGCTCGACCAGGAGTCTCACCTGTCCTCATTCTTAACCCTCATGTCCTGTTGGGGGGATTTTTATCCACTAGGGGTAATTTCTCACTCCAGTTTAGCCATAATTTTCATTATCACATGTTTGTGTTTTTCATCCAGAATCTTATTTATTTATATTATTAGTGGATGCTTTTGCCTCACTGATTTCCATTAAATCAGTATTTCAGTTGCACAGCCATCACAGCATATAATCATGAATTATGCAGTGTTGGTGCTCCTCTTGAAGAAAAGGTGTGAGACTGGTCATTTTTATTGTTGACCATCAGACTGCATCATTAATGTACAGGTACTGTTTAGGCCTATGCAAAAAAAGGTAATAGTTCTGGGCTTATATGGAGTTAATCAGCATAGTTTATTAGTTAAAGTTAAAATCTGATGTGGCACAAAAACTAATAATGCATAAAAACAATTGTGTTACTAATCTAAACATATCCAAAATAAATGTTGCAACCTTCATAAAGAAGTCTAAGAAATAATGTTGATCAGTTTTGATCAGAACTGAGGGTGATGGAAATATTTCAGCAGAAAAGCTTGAAACAACTTTTCTGATATGTATTTTGCAGCTATTTTTGTTCCTACCAGTAAATAAGGGTTTTTTTCCCCCAATGTGTGAGGGTTAACTGGAAACATGACCGTTCCCCGACAGGTCTACGAACAGGTGTTTCCTGGTGACTGAACTACTCAGTGATGGATGCAGGCGTGGTGTCCCGTTCTCCACACTTGGCCTTCACATATTCTTTGAAACCCACAAAACCATCACAGAGAAGTGAAACTGTCAGCAGTCGACCCTGAAGTGACGTACGGGTTAATATTCCCCTCTTCAAACCCAACGTTTAAGTCTCAACATACGACTGTGATCTGCAGATCCTCGGCCGTAGCGGCCAGGCACGCTGCCGAAAATGTTTTGATCCCCTCTCAGCTCGGCTCAGCACAGCGCAGCCTGGCCCGGGTCCAGACGGGATGTTGCGTGGATCAGATACGTATAGCGGTAATGATGGTCATTAACCTCAAACAGCTGCTGCTTTAAGCTGCAGCACAGAGCGCCGCATTGTTCTCAGGGGAGCGCGATGACAGCTAGACGGGCAGCGGACAGAGCTCTACATCTGGAGAAATACTATCTCTGTGAGAGGAGCATCAAAGAAGGGCCGAGGAGGGGTCCCAGAGACCCCCCCCCAACCCTACCACCCTCATACTTTAGGATAATACGCCAAATCCATTTTTTACTACCCTACAGGAAAAGACTTTGCGCCGGTTTAAAAATGTAACAAAGGTTTTCTGTTTGGTTCATTCACCAGAAAACGGAGGCCTGGGAGGCCGAGAAGACGGTGGCAGACATGGAGGAGTACGGCTGGGAGGACAGCCCGTCCCAGAAGAACCTCCTGGAGCTGCTGGTTCGCATGAAAGTGGCTGGGGAGGGAGAGGGCGAGGAGGTGCGAGAGCAGCTGCTGGGCAGGAAAGAAGTGCAGGAGTACAAGGACAGTGTGACCCGGCTGAAGAATGAAGGAGACAACGAGAGCACCATGCAGCAGTACAAAGAGGCCGTCAAGAAAGTGCTCAACCTGTAGCGCCATTGCATAACAATCTTTTTTTTATTAGTTGTGTGCTCTTATGTCATTTTGGACTCTGTGCATCTATGTAAACACGGGATTAGTGGAGATGATTGCTTGTCCAATATACATCAGGATATAACAATCACAGTGTACTCAACTGTTGTATGTATTTTCCAAAATAAATTCACTGTCATCAAATGTATTACTCAGTCTTTAATACAAAAAAAAAATGAAAGCCCGGAAAAGTCGTGCAGGAAAGTTGTGTGCATGATGCTTAAAGCTCTTATCGAATAAAAGCCTCTTTCATCAGTCCGTTCATCTTCCGGCCTCGCTCTGGTCCCTGTCAGGACTCTCCAGTGAAAGGATGCTTTCAGCAGCAGGTTGTTGACGAGCACCTCTCTCCCTTCCGAGGGAGTTTCGGTCAGTGGTCCATGCACTTTTAGGTCACGAGAAACCCAATGCACTGAGGAGACAAGCCGAGGCTCAACACCGATGGCCCAGAAGCAAAACGTAGTTCGTCATCGCGTGTCCATGTTCTGAAGAAGCCTTTAATTGCAGATATCTTTTTGTTTTTTCATGAAACCATTAATTATATGCATAACTCATGATCAGCACAGACAAACTGGCCCAGAGTTTTTCGGGTTTGGCATCAACAGCACAGCAGTTTAAACTCACTGAAATATGTCAAAATATAGGCCAGCCAAGCGGACATCGTATCGTCTTTCTCGGGGGAAATCGCTGTGGTCAAACGCGTTGGCGGAGCTCGGCTCTGCTGTCGAAAGTTATTGCGTCACAAGTGAAACCGAAGCCATGACAACTATGTATTTTGATAATCTCATGGATCTTCTCGTCGAAAGGATCCAGATTTTAATCTCATCCTTTTTAAAAAAGCAACTTCAGACACAGTTGCTATTAAATTACTCCAGTGTGTGGATGCTACTCCCTTGCAAAAATGTAACCATCAAAACTCCAGTCTGAGTCAAATGTCTTTTCATTGCAACTACATTGCTGTAAACCAGGGGTCTTCCACAAAGAGCCATGTGGCTGCAGGTTTTTGTTCCAACCTATCCAGAGCACACAGACTGACCAGTCAACTGTCTGAAGACTCAGATCAGTTGATTGAATAAGCCAAATAAGGTGTGCTCCTGCTTGGTTGGAACAAAAACCTGCAGCCACATGGCTCTTTGAGGAACAGGTTCCCTACCCCTGCTGTAAACAGACGACAGAGGACAGTCCAACATGTCTTAAAGGGGAATGAAAAGAATCACCTTTACATATCCCACATTGTCATGATGCCCTCAATTGGATATTGACAGATTAAACACAGGAATCTGAACAGAGACGGGGTGCTATGTAAAATATATGTATGACGCAGCCATACAGGGACATGAGTGAATGAAGGCACCTGAAGTTTAGAGAAGTCTCAGGTGAAATGTCAGCTCCTGGTTCTGCCTCAGTCTCTGCTTCCTCCTCTGATTCTGGATCCAACATATCAGGCTGGATGTATCGCTCTAGTTAGCTCTTAGCTCAGGATGTGAGTCCTGTTGTTCAGCAAGGAGCGTAAAGTCACATGATCACTCATGTAAGAGTCAACCGAACTCTCCTCATCACTGTCATTTACAGCTTGTTCATACGTGGGACTTGTTGGGCTCTGTTTTGTTTATGTGAAGTGGATTGAGTAACATTGTTATGAACTGGCACTTTAAGTTAAGCCGAAATTGAGTGCCAGGCAAGACAGCCAATCAGAGTAAAAATCCTATGTGTGGTTGCCAGACAAGCATGATAGGGTGCCAGATCCATGCAGGAACAGACTAAAATATTCCCATACGTAAAAGCAGAATTGCATAGGGGCTGTGAAATGATAGCTTCGGCATTTCTGACAAAATCCATTCAACCATTCTGGGTCCCTAACCTGGGCCCCACCTTCAGCTGTCCTCTCTGACCAGCACGTATCTGATGAGGCGCATGGAGCCTCGTTTCCCCTCCCACGACGTGCGGTAGCGGCCCGCCCTCTTCTTCTGCCCCCTCCAGCTCACCACCAGCAGCACGCAGCAGCAGCAGCAGCTCAGCAGCACCGTGACACACACGCCCACCGCCACCAGCAGGGTGTGGGCTGCCACGTGCCACCCAGGTGCCAGGCCCCCGAAGGTGTCACCATCCTCCTCCTCCTCCTCCTCCTCGCCTCCAGCCTGGGAGGTGTGGTTCCTCCCCACTCCGCCCTTGGTGTCGTTGGGGTTCTGCTTGGTGCTCTCTATGTTTCCCACGATGGCCGTGGAGGTTGGAGGGCTGATGTCCAGCTGGGAGAAGGTGGTGTGATGGTGGGTGGAGGGCTCGGCTGTCAGAGTGGAAAAGGCAGGAGTGGTCCCAGGGTTGTGAGCAGTAAGGGTGGAGGATGGAGGCGTAGTGAAGCTGGGTGTAGGCGAGGTGTCGGAGCTGGACGGGGTTGTTGGTGCGTGGTTCAGTGTAGCTGGTGGACGGTGTGGAGGTGAGGAGGAGGCAGGCGTAGCTGTGGTAGGTGCGGTAGGGGTGGGGGTGGAGGGGGTGGCCGTGGTGGAGGAGGTGGAGGGGGTGGAGGAGGAGGAGAGCACTCTGCTGGCTGTGGTCGGAGGCTTCACTGCTGGTGCTGAGGTCAGGGGCAGAGCAGCGGGTGGAGGCGGGTGGATGAACTGGCGCTTGTCCGCAGGCAGCAGCTCCGAGCCGTTGACTCGACCATAATGGTGCGGTAACACACGGACGTTGGACGTGAAGTATTTTCCAAACACCAACAGGTCGGGATCCACGCCTGTGAAACGACCAAAGCATTCAGCTTCTCCACTCAGTTAAACATGAAAGACAATAAAATGAGTAGAGACAGCGTAATATGCAGAGGTGCTGCTCTGTTTAATAGCAGATGATGCTCTCATCACAGATCAGTACATTTCATAGCAGTACGTTGTGTGTAGTAGTTTACTTGCAAGACCCTAGACCGTAGTTTGCCATCAGAGCAACTATCAGTGGACATTACTATGAATTACAAAACTGAACACCATAGATAGATAGATAGATAGATAGATAGATAGATAGATAGATAGATAGATAGATAGATAGATAGATAGATAGATAGATAGATAGATAGATAGATAGATAGATAGATAGATAGATAGATAGACTATGTGAAAGAGATTGAAACTTTACCCTTTGTGATGTTGTACAAAACGACGTTGCCCCTGTGGCTGAGAATACAGCTCTCCAGCGTTGGACAGTGCAGGTGGAGGCAGTTGTCATTTTCTTGACTGGTGTCGTAGTGGAAAATGGCCAGATTACAGGAAACTGCAAGAGAGAGGACATGTCTTAAGTTAGCTGTAGGGGATCACACCTGCATGTCAAAGAGAGCCTGTGCTCAGTGCCTCTGGACAGGAGAGCTCCTCACAGACTATACAGTACGGTACAACCTGTAGGATGCTCAACCAGAGCCAGGAAACGTTATAGCCTAACCCTAACCCTAACCCTAACCCTAACCCTGGCCCTGGCCCTGCAGGAACAGAGGGCTGAGGAACAGCTTCTCCCCCCAGGTTGAATCAGCCCTAACCCTAACCCAAACCTCTCCACATGCTGCATTCTCAAGCAGAGACAACTTTACTCGCATTTGTCTCAGTTCTCAGTTGAGGTTTTTGTCCGAAGCTGGCACAAAAAAACAGTAGAAAAATATAAGGTAAAAAAATAAAAATGAAATGGAATATAATAAAGTAAAAATAGAAATAAAAAATAAAACAATAATATTAAGGGTGACTCAGAATCCGATGAAGATACTGTATATTCTCCCTTAGACTGCTTGAATGAAATGATCACTGGGGCAATTATGTATGTAAATAAATGTAGGTCGCATAACACACCTGCTCATAAACACCATGTGTATATTGTTGCACTTTGTCTATATTTCAAAGATATTTTTGCTCAGGATATTTTAGAGAATACTTATATATACTGATATTAATTGATAAAGGCGTGCTATGTTATTAAAATTGATATTAATAACTGACTGATCTATCCTTATAGATAACATATGCTGATAATAATGTTCACAGATAATCATGAATGGTAATTGTTCTTGATAAAATATGAATGCATATTTTTATTACCGTTCTTGTTTTACACTATCGAGTCCACCGCATTTACGTTTCACGGTGTCCTCAGCTTTCGCATTTAGCGTGTGATACCAATCTCGATCTCGATTTTGAAGCATCTGCAGGGCTGAGACTTTACTCACAGTTTCTGGTGAGGCAGCAGCTGCGGCTACACTTGAGCGCCGTGTCCTCCTGGTAGGACTTGAGGAGCTGAGCTCCTCTCCTCTGAGACTCCTCGATGTCGATGAAGATCCCGGGGAAGCGTCGGATCCAGCAGTTCTTATAGTAGGCGGTGGGAGAGCACCTGGGCTCGGTCCTGCACAGCAGCCCCAGCACCGCCAGCAGGCTCCACGTCCCCCTCATAGTGAGGCTCAGAGCATGGTCCTCAGCATGGTCCAGAGCATGGTCCCCAGCATGGTCCTCAGCGGTGCCCCAGCTCACACACGCACTCTCTGTCCCTCACACGCACACATGCAGCCAGGGTGGAGGTGGTGAGCTGGATCTACTGGTACCAGTCTGACCAGGTGTGTCACAGGTGCGCACCAGCAGGAGGAGGAGACACAGCCGTGCGGAAAGGTCGGTGTCCAGGCTCCACAACCACCAAATACAACAACAACCATAATCATTTCAGTTTACTTCTGGGACCTCCTAATCGAGACTGAACAATTATTAACTGATTGAATTATTTGTTTTTGCCTATCTATCTATCTATCTATCTATCTATCTATCTATCTATCTATCTATCTATCTATCTATCTATCTATCTATCTATCTATCTATCTATCTATCTATCTATCTATCTATCTATCTATCTATCTATCTATCTATCTATCTTCCATCAGTAATCATTACCCATTTGTCTTTTTAATCACTATTATCCATTCATCCATCAATCATCTGTCAATCATCCATCCATCTATCCATTCATCAATCAATCAGAAAATACACAACTTTTCTCCTGCCCAAGCTTTGAAATTGAAGTGTGTTCCTAACTTTGAAAGTTCAGTTTGTTGTCTTAACTGAGACTCCAGAGAATGAAGAGTAGAAAGATGCGTACAAACCGCTACAGCCCCAGTAAGGTATAGAGCAGATTAGCAGATAAAGCAGAAAAAATGAATGATATGGAGCTCTCTGACGGAACCATTTTTCAGGTCTGGGAGTCCTCATTAGCTCCACCAGGACTCTGTCTGGACGCTGTGGACACCTTAGTAGCTCATCTGTGACAGAAACAGCAGTCAGTGGGTCAGACATGGGGTGGGAGGTGGGGTGTCATTAATTGGAGCAATCTGCCTGAATTCTTTCAAATGGGATTATCAGAATAAACCCTTTGCTCCCTGGGTTTGGATTTGCTGCACCTGCCAGGTCGTTTCTCTCGCGTCTTGTCTCTGCATCTCTGTGCCAGCATCTCAGTTTACACCTGGGAATTGAAAGTACCTGTTTGGAGAGTATGGAGCGTGGGGGCTTCCAGGCCACAATGACAATGGAAGAATACTCAGTAAAATAGTTTGAAATAGTACAGAATAGTGCTACTCATGCTGAGATTTATCTTTCTTTATCATGTGAAATTTCATCACTGTGGAATGAATACAGGCATATTCTGTTCTGTTCTATTCAGTTTTATTCTATACTGAAAGTCTGAGCTCATGCAACAGCCTAGTATCAGGTCATAGATTCATTATCTTTATTATCTCAATAACCATAATATTTTAATTAATTAGTTATAGCTTTTAAGATTAACTTTCACCCATTCACATCCATTGGTATACTGTTGTTAGAGGTTGAGATTCAGTATAGAATAGTATGGTTTGTGTTGTGGTACTGTATGATATAGTGTAGTAGAGTAGCAATGCTCTTTTTTTAACGTTATTTTTTAACTATATTTCAACCGCGTTTTGTGTCCCACTTCCATTTCTTCAATGGCCTGGAAAGGAAACGTAATGCCGCCTCTTCACCAGCAGAGGTCAGTGCTCACTTCCATTTGCCCTTAAGTACAACTTATTTTTTACAACTGCCTAACATTACTTAAGTTACTTAACGTTATGGTATTCAATAGAGTAAGAGCTATGAATATATGAGCCAGACTTAAGTGGATGTAAGTGGATGTAATTAATTAGGTTTGTGGTTTGTGTATAGGCCAGCATAAACTGCTCATTACTTGTTTTTTTCATTGTAAATTCATTATTATTCAGTAATGTGAGTGTGTCACTTTGGGTGAAACAAAACAACAGAAGAAACTCCTTCCACAGAACAAAGACAGAGGACTTATGTAAGAAACACTTGTATTTTCATCTGACACTTCAGGGCAAGTTACAACCTCTGTAATCAGTTTACAGATCTAAATCTGGTTCAAGTTAGCAGTGTTATTATGTGCCTTTTGTTGTAGTCAGATCATTTTCAATCAAAACAGTAAGACAATAACAAGAAACATTTAACATTAAACATCAAACAAAGTGAATACAATAGCTCTTTAAAATCAGTTCAGCCTCTTATCTTCATTTTTTTTTGAGAGGAGATGACGTGGCACTGTACATACATTACTCAAATGCTCAATTAACACAAAAGATTGGCACCAAAAACAGTGATATTTTATGGATGTGCAAAGGAGGGACTCTCGGTCTACTTTCCGTATTTTTTTCCCATTGTTATTCATTTTAAAGTCACTAGGTGGCAGCCTGAGGCAGCCAGACTCCTCTGTAGCGAACACCCCCTGCACATGCACATGTGTAAAAGACTAAATCGAAAAACAAGCACTAGTAAAATGAGATGAAAAACACCACCATTGACAACTTTCTCATGCAGGTCTTGTTTGGCTCCTTTGGTGTAGAGACCACAGTGTATCATGGTCCTCTTCTTTCATTTCTTTTCCACTTTTCACACAAAGCCTGTTTCAGCTTCCACAATCCCCGAAATTCACCTCTTCCTCAGCTGTAGTAGTCGTGTTCCTGGGCATGCGAACAAAACAAGTGTTTCTCTGCGCTCCCCTGACGGAGTCGTGTCGGTTCAAGCTTTAAGCTTACGGAGGACGTAGCCCATTGTTTAATGGCGCTACAATGGGTCTAAGAGCAGTTCCAATGGTGTGACTGTGTCAGTCTTTGACTAGCCTGTAAATATGATGCTGTGCACCATGCTCGCTGGTGGACACCTCGAAGACGTAGGCTATGCACAGGAGGGTCTCCAGCGTGTCCCTGTTAGTCACCACCTGTGGACAAACACATAAAGTCATGAGGGGAGGGAGGAAATCTACCAAACTTTGGTTTTTGGAAGTAAAAATGGAATCTGTTCAGTTTCTATTTACAGACAATATTTGACAATATAAAGACAGTTCTAATACTTAAGCAAATACATAGCAACTCCAGAGGTGGTTAATGTGCCAGAATTACTGTATAACTAAATTGAGACACTAAAAAGATTGAACAAAAGTTGTAAAGAAATCAAGGATGACTGCATTTATCTATTAGGGAGTTGAACTGGTTAGTGGTTGGTGCTAGCACCTCACATCCAGATTGAGCTGGGTTAAGTTAACAGGCTGGACCATGGACCTTTCTGTATGGAGTTTGTACGTTCTCCCTATAGGTCTACCTGGGTTTCCTCCAAGTTAAAAAAAAACCATGCATGTTTGGGTCGATAGGAGACTCAAAACTGCCTCTAGGTGTGAAGGTGAGAGTGGACTGCCGTAGACATCACCCACAACACTGGATGGAAAGATGGATGGATCACATCCCGCACTGTACTGCAACCCTCTGACCTACTTCATATGAGTAGTTAAAGATAAACAATGTAGCACCAGAGAATACCAAATCAGCTTAAATACACAGTGCTTTGTTAATAATGTTCATAAGCAATATGAACCTGAAGCAAGAATCTGAAAAAGCACATGATGTACAACACTCTGAACCCATACTGATAGAATAAAACTCACACATGATCTCAGTTGTATTATTCTGAGGGCCAGAGTAATCTGTATCTGCAAATACAGCATGGGAAGTGTGGCTGGGCAACAGGCACAGAGCAAGCACACAACTTCAGCGATTCATTATGGTCAATTGTGTTGCATTGACACAGCACTTGTTACATGGGGCATATTGATCCATTGTGCTCAGCCTCGTGGTGTGGAATCGGTGAGTGCATGCATTTGTTATCTAGTGTGTGTATGTGTGCATCTGTGTGTGTGTGTGTGTGCACGTCTGTTAATGAGCTGTTCATGGTTAATATGAGCTAAATCAGCCCATTGAGAAACCTAATGACATGCTGCCATGTAGTCGTCAGTGTGGGCTCAATATGGTCATTGTCCCTTGGCGGGCAGGAATGCGGCGGCCAATGGAAGGGACACCAGTGTCTTTGAACCCTGATGTTGAGGACCACTTTGTTACTATGGCGACACGCTGCGCTCCACACACTCCCCTCTCTGTGCTCGCCCCGCGGAGCAACACACCGGCTCATTCAGAAAAGCACAGCGTACAGTGGCGTGGGCAAAACGGTTTAGCTCTAACTGTGAGAAATCATTAAAAAAAATGCCTCAGTGTTGAAAATGCGGAGAAATATTTCTGCCAGCTGCTAATGGTCTGTCACGGTAAGCTGTGGGGAGGGGGGTATCACAACACAACTATATGCCCTTTTCACACCCTTTAGAAAAATGGAATTTCTGCAAAAGTACTCTGACATTGAAAGACAGTGTCCATGGCGGCCCTGAGGGCTTTATCATGTCTGGATTGTATGAATGGAACTACAGGAATGGTGGAGGACAGAACATAGGCCTGTTTCCATATATCTGACCGTGACTCATATCCAGAATTATTTCAAGTTGGAACAAGTGAGAAAAACAACAGTAAGTGACACTGGGAGCATTTTAAGTAGTCATCTACATCCTACACTACAATATCATTAGATTTTACATAGAATATTCTAAACCTTTCAGATATAAATGAGGAGATTAGACTTTAGATTAGCTTTAAAAAAATCACAATTTTTTTATCTGCTCAAATTGTTTGTTTGTTGTTGTTGTCTATAATTATTATTTATTTACTGTATTTCAATTTTCAATATAAGTCCTTGCCTCTGTAAAGCATAATGAATTGAAGGCAGCCTCGTTATACATTCAGTCACTCGATTCTTTTATTCATCCATCCATTCATTACTTTACCTGCCTTGTACCCAGTGTCTCAAGAATCTCCAGCACACAAAGGGTGAAGGCAGGAAACACACCCTGGACAGATCTCCAGTGCATCACAAGACACACACACACACACACACCATTCACTCTCACACTCAGAGGCAGTCTCCAATCGGCCTTAACATGCATGTTTATGCAGAAAGGCCCTCAGCCTGACCGTGATTTCAACCTGGGACCTTCCTGCTGTGAGGTGACAGTGCTAACCCACAATCTCAAACTTCTTCACACTCTCAGGTTAGGTCTGTCAGGTCTGTTTCTCAGCTATGCAAATGTACCTACCTGCAGGATAGTGAAGTTCTCCAGAACGCTGTTCATCATGTACTTCTCCGGCAGGTGTTTAAGCTTGTGGATGAAGTTGATCATGTATTCACATAACGGGGAACGGTGGATTCGAAACACGTAGCGCCCGTTCTCAAAGCGTGCGTACTCCGTCTGAGGAAAACAAATGATTCACAGTGAAAGGATTAACATAGTGTAGAGTGAATCTCATATGTGGGCAGAATTTAAAGCACATTAAGAGTGGAAATGTGAAATCTACCTTTAAAAACAAAAGCAGGGATATATATGACACCGAAACTCAGTTAGATACATTGGATATGAACATCTATGTGATAAGCTGCAATATGTGTAATATAATATACCTAATGCAGCATATGGCATGCCCGATATGACAATAAACATATTTCTCGTGACAACCATAATCAAATGATGAAGCCATTAAATAGCATCATGTGGTCCACTGAAGCAGATGGCTCTGGCTAGGGATGTGTTTGTGTGTGTGTATGTGTGTGTGTGTGTGTGTCTATATTGTACAATCCATCAGCAGTGCAGGGAGTGGGTGGGTGGGTGTGGGGGGGCAGGGCCACTATTGTGTCCAGTTAACAGGAAGCCTCACAGTTAGTCATGCTGGGGAGACTTGTGAATCACGTCAGCTTCCTGACCACAGATCACTGGTAAGTGACTGGAATCCATCTCCAGCAGCAGCAGTTGTTCACACCACTGGGTGGTAATAGCGGTTTTTAACATGGTCATGACCTCTCTGTGTCACCAATAACTGTGGGAACCCGATCGTCACAAATCTCTTGCACAGTTAAAAGCAAATAACTCACAACGAGACCTTTCAATCGTCTTTAGATACAATATGAACAGTGATATAATAAAACAGTGGGTTTTTAAGCATACATAACAATGGCACACTGACAGACATTACATGAGACAACCAGCTGGACAGTTGGAGCTGACTCTAAGTTTTGGGAACTTGACTTTTATGGGAAGACTTTTTGCTTTTTAGTGCGTCTCTGCATCACAGCTGAGGTTGCAACACATCAAACCTGGCCGCACCCAGCTGTGGTTTTGATTAGAGGTTCTGCTATAGTGTTACTCCTTAACGGCCAAATCCTGGGAAAACACACTGAGCAAACAATATCAGGATGACAAGGATGAGCACATGTGAATTATGAGCATGTATGTGTTTTGACTTTGGGTTTGAGTTTCTGCCCGTGCTCTGAAACACCATCGCCCTTTGGCTCCAATCACAATCAGTGTTCAAGGTTTGATTTCTCTTTAGTATCAGAGATTCTGAGAAATAGTTGGAGGGCTGAGGCGTTTATGTTTCTGGGACTTGCAGTCAAGTTTCTGCTTACCAGCATACATAGCTTTATTTCTTTTTCTTTTCGCACTGAAAAAGTTCTCAGTAACCCTCCATATCCTCATCTTACCTCCACTTTCTCCACCACCTGCTTGCCGAAGGAACAGACTTTGGTGGATGAGGTGATAATCATGTTCTCGGAGCTCTCGTACTGACTGGAAACGCCATAGAAGAAGCTGCTGTCATCCTGCAGGTTTACACTGAGGTCCGCCTGGAGGGAAGACACAGATAAGATGTCATGTGGATCAGCTCACATCAATATACACCTGTCAGCCTGACCCAGGAGGAGCCGCAATGGCAGCCTGCTGGGCGACGAGCCTGGACAACGTGCGTGCTGCACGTCGAGTGTCCACAACCGCGAGGACATACAACACCTTGACCTGTGACTAAAAAATCTTGGACAGTTCTGCTGGATCTCAAAGATCACGTGTGTAAGTCCGATAAAGGCATCACCGGGAGTGTAATGGCTCAACAAAGCTTGGGAGGTGATTCTCTGCAAAGCCAAGAGGCATCCCACGTCCAGATCCTTGTTAACCCAACATAACACTGTCAAATCCAGCCTCAAGATTCCCAAGATGCTGTGTGTGTGGGTCTGAGCGTGTGAGCGATTCGTTGTAGCACAGAAGAAGATGTTGCTCCTTCTCTCCCTGTGGTGCATTCAAATGTTATTGTGTTCAACACTTTTATGAGACCACTGAATCAACCTGCAGAATTAGAGGCCGTCTGAAGGAGCATCTTGTGATCTGCAGCCCAAGATTTTATTTATTTATTTATTTTTACAGTCACACTTGTATTTGTTCCAAAACATGATGCTCATATACTGGAAACCATCCACCATTTTTAAAGCCTCTCCATCCTCATGGAGATGAAGATTTCACCTGTCTCCATCCTCCCTCTAGTTTGAATCTGAACTGAGGCAACCATAATCTGATTTCAGATCAGACCGAGGTGCCGTCTCCTCTGTCAGACAGCTGGGCTGTTTTACCTTTTCCCCTGTCGGGCTATTGTCTCCTAATGGGCCATTGAGACACCGCTCAGCCTCCCCTCGTCTCTTCATCACCCCGTTCATCTTCATCCCTGGCTCGTGTAATTCCTCTATTTGTCTTCATCCCTGGGGCCTTGTGACCCTCCCCGAACCGCCATTCCCTGCTTCCCTAACAGCCTGCGAGGGAATTCATCCAATTACAATCATCAGCGTGCAATTGGCTGATTAGATCACGGTGGGCAGGCTGGCTGTGTAACAATTTAGCAGAGCCAGCTCAAATCGGATTCCCTCGGCACTTCAAAGGCGTGAGACAATCCGTTAGGACAGGGCTACGGGCGCCCGAGGCCGAGCAGGAAGGTGGGGAGAAGGGCAGGGCAGCCGCCGGCCTGTGGGGGGGGCTCGCTGGAAATTCAATCTAGAATGCCATAGCTTTGGAGGCGGGCCAGCCGCCTGTCACCGTCGCCATGCCAACCTGCGCCTCGGCACTCCCCCACCTCTCCACCCCGCCCAGAGTCATGACCTGACACGAGGCTGCGTCACAGCGGCATCGTCAGGTGGCCCCCCCCCCCCATTCTGCCCGGCGACGGCGTAAATACGGTTATCGCATTTTCAGATGTGTCGAGGATTTCATTTAAAGCAGTTTCATAGCCGAGAGCATCTTCAGCTTCGTTTTTTGGGGGGTTTTTTTCCCCCGTTCTTCTTCTTCTTCCTCTGCACGGGTGTTGAAATGCCCAGCTGTTTTGCAGCGTTTCTGTGTTTTGTTATGGATGCCTTGAGAATTGCAGGGCGCCCTTGGGACACAATAAGATGAAGGCACTTAGAGGGGACAGTGTTATGAGCTTGTTTTCCTGCAGCGTGGAGTCGCACATGTCATAACTGTTGACTGCGCCGGGCTCCGAGATAAATCAACAGAGTAATATTTCACCGACGATATGACTTGTTGGTTGCACGCCACCCACCATCTCCCCTGCCCGCCCATATCTCTTGTTCACACCGTCTGTGTCCTTGTTTCTCGTCTCCTGCTCTTCGCTCCGTCTTGCTTCACTCTTCTTTATGATGCATGGCCGTGGCTGCGCATCCCCTCCTTCCTCTCACCCCTGAATCAAATGCCACAGCTTGACCAGCTGCTCTTTCAAAGCACTGGGAGAAGACTACTTCCATAACGGTGTCACTCACAAATGTCTTTTATCTATCCACAATAAATTATGTGGCGGTGGAACATGTGAGAAGGGTAATGTCATACATACAAAGCCATCTGGTGGCATGCGACTGCAAGGCAGCGCTTTGAACTTGACATTCACAGTCTTTGATGCTGAACCCCGGCAGTTAAAGCTGCATTATGTACTTTATCTGCTCCCTAAAGTTACTGGTGGCCACATTGCTTCACAAAATGGATCAGAAGATGACAAAAATCATGATTCTCAGTGCTTCATAGCTATGAGGATGATGCTTTGACAACATTCCTCCCCACGGAGGTTTTGTCTTTCTCAACCATCAAACCTCAACTGAATGACACATCCTTGGGCTGGATGTGTGTTTCATTCCCCTGCTGAGGTGCATAAATGGATGAAAGGATCCTTCAGTTTTGGAGAAGGTTACAGAAGACGCAGGCCCACCTGACCTCGGACAACCTCTCACAGCTCTTATGTCTCTGAGTCAGACCACACGTGTCCTTTTTATTTCTCAACATGAGGAGTTTATTCTGGGCCTGCAAGGTCCGGCCGGGTGCAGTGTAACAGTGTAAGCCGTGTTTGCTGCACGCAGGAAGTCCAACGTAAACAACATGGCAGCGAAATGCAGTTTGCCATGAGCTCCTCCAAATTTATGATTTGCAGTTAAACTTCTCCACCTCTCCTCTCTGATACCGCACACATTTCAGGGCTTTAGTCATATCACTAGAAGAGTTTCCCACAGCTTCAGACTTTCCTAATCGTTACAAGTTTTGAAAAGACTCAAGAGTTTACAAAGGCCAACAGTTTTTTTTCTTGACAACTGAAAGCCCAGAGATCCCACACTTGATGACTGCACCTGATGAGAGATCACAGATTGAAACCACATGATTTGTCAAACAAACCAATTGAACCCAACTGAATCCATCACTCTTATGCAAACTTTTACAAGTGCGACTGTGTTTGCAAGAGCAAGGGTAAAAATAGTAAAAGAGCATGGGTAAATAGTAAAATCTTTTTTTATTGTCTAATAAAAAAAGATAAAACACTAAATCTCATATTGTAAAAGAATGTGAAGTGCTCGCCAGATGATTACACTTGATTATTGTGTAAAGTTGAACACTTCAAATAAGAAATTAACTTTAAACAAGATATTAATTGTCCAAATTCTCTTTACTTCTAACTTTAAATCTAAGTTTTTAGATTTTGGTAAAAACTAAATAATCTGCTGTGCAAAGATGAAAAAAAGCTTGCTTTTTCACAGCTCTCTGCTATCTTAACTAATGTCATATGTTTATCATATGTTTATATCTACATGCTATGTATGTTTATTCTTGTCATTTCCACAGTTCAAAAACATCTATTGGAGACTGTAAATTGCCCCTGGGTGTGAGTGAGAGTTGGGTGTGTATCTGCTGTGATGGACTGGAGGCCTGTCCAGGGTGTATACCCTGCCTTTGCCCTTTGGAGACTGTACTTTGGAGACACTGTTGGGTTCAAAGCAGATGAGATAGGAAGATAGTTTCCTAAAACAAATAAGAGATTTGATGTCTGCATGCAGTTATATTATATGTGTGGTATTTGCGTGATAGGTGGTCATCAATCCACTGTGCTGCAAATCACCCTGTAATAAGCTGTCAAATATTTATTAGGTGCTCATAGTATATACCTGATATGATAGTAGTGGCAGAGCTCGGTTGTAGCACAGTGCATTTATATCCCAGCTAATGGCTCCACTATTTCAAGACTGTAGTAAGTGAATCCGTGCATGAATTACACAGTTTGTCTGGTGGCTCTCTGGTATTCATCAACCCCGTTACGACGATAAATGCTCTTTTAGGAAATGTTTTCAAAAGCATCTCCAGTAGATAGTAAATGTATGGGAAGAGGGAGGTTCTGTGAGGTGAAGTGTAAGTGTATACGTGTTGTGCACGATGCAAATACCAAAGGTCTTGTCCTGCAGTGAGGCAAGGTGGCCAGATCAGCTGAGAGGAACAAAATGGACGTGTCTGATTACAGCCTAATGCCCACCCTCCGCCCAATCTCCCGTTTTATGCCCTTTTTTAGGGCGCCAGTTGCTTTTATTTACAAATCCTTACATTTCCTGCGACATCACGCTCCTTCCTCAGTTTCACCCCTAAACCTGCTCCTCAGACTGACTGTCATCTTCTGCTTTATTCCCTCTTTTGTGTGTAATAATGAATTGGGGTGTGTGTGTGTGTCTATGTGTGTGCGTGTATGTTTTGGGGGGGTTTATCTATAAATAAGTATATGTGGGGGGTGTGTGAGGGTTGGACGCAGTCTAATAGCACAGAGACAGGTGCCTGGGCTCACATTTCCCCTAGTGAAAGATCAGGCCTGCCACTCTCCCCAAGGCTGCTGTCACACACAATCACACACACACACACACACACATCACAGACACATACAAATGCACCCACGGCTAATGCACGCAGCGGAGCAATGCTTTCTTTGCCGGCATATAAACCAGCAGACGGGTCACAGGAGCTGTGACTTTCCATCCACTCTGGCTTTGAGTCGCACCTAAGTTCCTTTAACTCCAGCGCTTAAGCTGTCTCAACACAGTTAACACCGTGAGGCCATTAACAGGCGACAGGTGCTACAAAACATTAACAGCACCATTCACTGCACTTCACCTTCATGACTGGGGCCGGATTATACCGTCTGATGATGTGTGACACATACCACTCACACACATCGACGAGCCTTACAAACCCAAGGATGAGTTTTGATTATAAGTGTTGATATGAGGCCAAAAGAAGTGACAGAATGGGACTGGCCTCGTCTCAACCTAACTGGGTTTCTCTAAACGACTTAAAGCGATTGTTTTTACCCAGAACTTGACGAGAAAGAAAGCGTTGTGCGGCCCTTTGTCGAACAGCTCCTTCAGGCCTCCTTTCTTCTCGGGGAACTTGTCGTAGATCTGTCTGATGTCCACAGACTCCAGATAGGCGTCGCTGTAGCTCGGGTTGGACTGACCGATGTGCACAAACAGGTGCTTATTGAACTGCAGAGACAAAAGTGCATGTCAGGAAGTGAACAAAGCCAAAAAATGACAACTGTCCTTGTGATAAAACATGATTAAAGCCAAGTGCGCCATTAGGCGAACATCTGTTGCATTGAGCCTGCTGCTCCTCTGAATCATATTTATTACAATATCCCATCACCTGTCCCTTAGGTCCCTCCCTTTGCTCCCCACTTGTGCCATTTATAATAATGAGATTTGCTGGAGTGTGGATTATGTTTGTGATCTTTATGTTGCTGTGGGGGCCTCAACACTGCAAAAACACTGAATGTACGTTTTTGATGGTACAGTTATTTTTTCATGTTGATTTTATTTTGGTTTTTTGCATCTTGGTGGTATCAGTATCAGGCAAAAAAAAAAAAATGGAAAGAATATCCAAGGACAGAGGTTTGTTCATCTAGAGAAAAAACTAAAAATATTTCGTCAATAAGTAACAAATAGTACTGAAATTGTGAACTGGTCATAATAAATAACACTTGAGTCGAATGTAGCTGCCACAATCAAGCGTGAAAACCTCGGATTGCATAAAATTGAGATCTGAAACAGTTTGGAGCAAAGAGAAAAAAAAGTGAAAAATCCTTAAAACCAAAAGTGGGTTTTTGATGCGATTCAGCTGTTTTTTAAAAACCACCGAGACCCTCCGAGAGAGACAGAGACGTCTCCTGGCAGCTCTACTCACAGTCTCTGGGTCCTGAGGCTGCTCCAGGAAGGCGGAGAACTCCAGCATTCGCAGCTTGGAGCTGGCAATGCTTCTCCCCTGCCAGGGGGGCGCACCGGGGGACATTGATAACCCTGCTGTGCTTTCATAGCCTGCAAACAGGAGGGAAACGTGTTGAAACGAGTCGCCCGAGTGTGACACAGTAAAACGCGTCGCACACAAAAATGCAGTGACATTGCAGCCATTTCTCAGAGCTTTGGGGCAAAGCTCTCCATCACGAGCCGGGTCGACTCGTCACTCTGACGGCATGACAGCCCTCTGTCAACACTGCAGGGAGGGAGTGGGGGGGGGGGGCACCCACCTGTTATGGGGGCCGGGCCGGACGCTTGCATGGCGTAACTCTGCTGGGAGAAGGGCTTAATGCTGCGGAGACGAGACAGACAGGAGAAGGAGAGGCATGTTACGCAGCGTCTCAGCCTCATGACCCCCTCTCACACACTAATTGGACGGCCTGACCTCTAAAGAGGCGGGAGGGCGACGTTGGGGGGGTGAGGGAGGGCTGGCAGAGGGGTGTGCTGAATGTCAGACAGCTGAGGACTTTTCTTTATAATTGCACTGATATGTATGGGTTTGTTCGGAGATTCAGTCTCCGACTGCAAGTGATCTGATGGCCATTAAATGGGTCACATGAGAGGGAGGACTACTCACTCTTCATGGGCTCCTGGCTGTCCTGGAAGGGCCCCGTGCCAAAACTGCACATAAAAGAGGAACAAAAGGCACAAGGATTATATCCAAAAAGGACCTAATTCAATTTTTGGCTTCCAGAGAAAATAAAAGACTCTCAAGAACTTTTTTACTTAGTTACCAAATTAAAATTTCTCAAAGAGAACATGAAAAATTTTAAATGGAAGAAGTAGCAAACATAATTCACAAAGAGGAATGACAGTCACATGATAAAACAGTCTAAATCTGTAAATTATTTACAATTACCAAACAATAAATCTGAATCTGTCATTTACTATCAATTACTTCTTGTAACAGTATGAAAAATGCTGATAAGATAAAGTCGTCCAATACATCGTTTTATCAAGGTATTCAGCTCTTTCTCAGAATTTTAATGTAAGAAGCAGCTGTCCAAACTGACAAATTGCTGTTTCCAGCTCCAGAAATCATTCTCTAATAAGTGTGATTGATTAATCTGGATAGAGTCGCATGGGAGGGGGACCGTGGTCGTGGACTCACCCCACCCGAGGTGGGGTAGGCCGGCCGGGACAGGCCCTGGAGAGCCATCTTGTTCTGGAAAGCGGTGGGGGAGATGATCTGGGCTGAGGACATGGTGGCCATACTCTGCAGGGCCTTGTCTTTGGCTGCCTGGTCCTGCCGAGACGGACGGAGAGCGAGCGTGAGACAAACGCAACGTTGTGCCAAAACGGAAAAAAAAAGTCGTCAGACGCCATTTAAGTCGGCGCTCCACTTCCACTGGCGACGCGAGCCGAGCCCTAAAATGGGAAATGAAGGAGCCGAGGCCAGCTTGCATCATCGGTGAATCCTTGCCAGGCAGAGGCGCTGGAGAGAAGGTGATATTACAGTCAAGGGCCTTTGGGTCAAGAGTTAAGTTTATTGCTTTGGCAGGAGCGAAGCAGCGATGACAACCAGCTTCTGTTGGAGGTCACGCTGGAAGACGGGGCCGGCAACACACTTACATGTTAATATGCCAATAATTGTATCGAAATTGATGAGCGTTAATTTGATCAAAAAAAAAAAAGAGTTGGCTTCAAAAATGTATTTCCTATGACTCACTGTAATCGATACACCTCTTGTTTTTGAATCCACTCCTTCAGCAGTTTCCAAACCACAGAGGACTACAGGCACTTGCCGCCCAGCCCTAATGGGCAAGGCCACACGGCGCATTCTTCTTCCCAGAACTGCCTAACACAAGGGCATAGCTGAAATATGGGGGGGGGGTGCATGTGGTAGGGAGCTCAGTTACACCAAAGACGCATTTAAAAAGGCCTGTGACAGGGGCCAACCCTGTGACCGATGCCGGACCCTGCCAGCTGAACCCTGGTGGCGGCCGGCCAAGCCCAGGGAGCGTCCTGCTGCGACTGCTGCCACCGCGAGCATGCGGGTGGATGTGGGCTGAGAAATGTAAACTGAGAAAGTACTGAGGGGACAGGGATGTGTGAGCTCTCACTAAAGCCACACAGGAAAACCTTTATTGAGGTACTTATCAAATGTAATGCCTGGAAGGAATAATGCAGGGATTAATTTGTTTCCTGACAATTGCGTTTGGTTCATCTTGTTCGTAATCGCGCACGGTAAGCCCCGGGCTGCTGGAAATATGTTCAAATTTCATCGAAATGTTTGCCAGCATACCATTTGAAGGGAGTGACAATTAGAGGGCGCAATTAAAATAGCCAACCATTTGTGCTTTGTGTTAATGGACTGTGACTGTGGGGCAGCAGTGGGGTCACAAACGCTGGAACACCTTTAACAAAACATCAAACTTCATTAAAAACAAGGATAATACAAAGGGATAATGCATTTACGCCCCTTCTTCTTCCCTCTATGCAACTTGAGTGAAATTATAATAACACACAGACCTCACGATCTGATTCTGATGTACAAATGTACATGAAACAATTTCAAATACAATAGAAATCTACACTCCCAAAGCTAATGAAATCCAGTGCAAATACATGCAAAGCTTTGAAATCACTGATCCAAATGAATCCAAGTATCCTTTAAAATCTCTTTTTTTTTCCACACAGTTGTTAAATCATGACTGAAATGTTTGGTAAAAGTAGGAGAAGCTGTTGACTCACGTAGCGTACCTTCAGCTTCACCTGGATCTCCCTGGCCTTCCGCCGGGCCAGGACCTGGATGTGACTGGACACCTGGAAGACAGACAGACAGCAGAGGTGACGGTCAGATGGTCCGGGATTCAAACCAGATGGACACTTTAACCTTTACACCCTCTGTGCCCCCTGCCAAAGTCTAAAAAAAAAATGCAATCTTTCCAACTTTTGGAGGGAATATGTTGACTGCGGTGACCCTGCACAGCATGAGTGGATTTAGCGACTGGATGGAGGGAAACTGGAGTGGAATAAATTTCATCACTGATGACAGATTTCCATTGTGCTTCATGGGCAACATACATTTTTTACGTCTGCATCAGAGACAAAATATTTTAGCTCAGCTCAAAACAGATTGTTGGTCTGTTAGCGCCGTAATTTGAGTGAAATTCAGGAAGATTATTCATTATCTCCTGTAATACTGGGATTTCCAAACAGAAAAGACAAAGCCACATGGCTCGCTTGATCCCACTGAATCCAAGAAGAAGGAGAGGGGGAGGGGGAGGAGGAAGATATCTTTTGTAATATGAATAAGCAACCACAATTTTCCATCTGCCTCCACTCTCCAGAATGCAGCAGGGTCTGCTGGTGACTATCTCCTGTTCACATAGGCAAAGCCAGGGAGTGCACCCTGGACAGGACACACACACCATTCACTCTCATACTCACACCTAGGGTCGATTTAGAGTCTGAAACTGAAACATGTATGTTTTGGACTGTGGGAGAAAACCTGGAAAAAAACTGACACAGACACGTGGAGAATATATGCAGTGGTCCAGGATTTAAACCAGTCTTGCTGTAAAGTGAAAGTGGTTTCACCAAACCACTGTGTCACAAGTTGCACACGAGTGGAGGGGCAGAATAGCTCAGAACACGCTACCAGATTTTCACATTATTATCAATAAGACTTCACAGTTTCGGACCGGTTTCAGCAATTTATTTTCATGCAAATGAAAGAATGATACGCAATCAAAGATTACAGGCGTCACTCCAGTGCGAAGTCTCACGAGAGCAATCGTGTCTCCCATGACGGCACTCGGCGTGACGTCAACAGTTCGAAGCAGCCACTTTAGCTCCGAGTGGATGATCCAGCAGTACCGGGCTGACTGGAGCCTGGTTCTGGGACCTGTAGCTCAGGTCAGTGGTAGGCTCTGCCCCCGGGACACCAGCTACAGTGCTGTCACTAGTTTTTCCGCCATGCTTCTGTGCAAACTATGACGTCAAGATAAACTCGTCTGCAACGCTTTTTGGCGTCAGGTCTGTTCCCCTAACGCACTTCCTGTGTCGACCCGTCATGATGCGACAGTACCCAACTAGTGAGACTGGAGCCCAAGTGAGCCCAGTGAGACTCGGCCCAACTGTGAATCATGGCTGAAATCGGGCAAAAAGTCTTGTTGTGTGTCTCCAGTTTTGCCGGTATGAGACCACCAGGGGTCCCTCTACCTAGCTACCCAGTCCAGCCATCCATCTCTGACCGCTCTCCGCACCCCTCCCTCCTCCTCTCATCTCCACTCATCTCTTTTCATTCCCACATGGACTCTGCCAGATGACTTAGCAGGAACCCTTTCTCTCCACATCCATCACTGCTCATACATCAGTCCTTCCATATCAGATACCGTAGTGAGGATAGGGTTCCAAATCCCTCACCCGTCCCGCCTCACTCTCCCATCAGGATCACCATATTCCCCGGCTTCTTTCCCCGTCTAACAAGCACCAGACCCATGAGGTGGTGAAGAAACAACACCGACATATGATCCTATAGCATCTGTGCATTGGGCCCTGGCCCTAAATCAATCGTCATCTCCACTCTCCTGCGTAGAACGCAGTGAGAAGCCAGGCTGTGTGAAGGGGGTGTAGGGGCATCACTCAGCAGGAGAAGACTTTCTAGATGGCTCCAAAAATAGGGGCCTGCTTCAAATGGCATTTGCAGGAAAACGTACCTGCTTCCTGGTCCGCGTCTTCCCTGTGCGAAGTTTGATGTACCGTGCAATCAGCTCGTTTCGTCCTGCAAGGCGTCACCAGAGAAGAGAAAGGAAAAGAGAGTTTTAGTGAAGCACAGGCGTCCAACTCGCTGGAAATTTTTTCCACGGCTTTTAGGCACGCTTCAGCAGCCTTCAAGCTCAACATCATTTTAAATTAATTCGACAACTTTGTATTGTGTTTGTCCTTCAGACCTGGAGAAATCTGAAAAAGCATTAATATTTTAGACACTGGAGGGCTGAAGGGGCTGAAATGACGTCGCAATTCCCACTTTACACGGCTAAAGTGCGCTTTGAGTTGTACATCACAATTTATTTTCTTTTATTGCTGCTTATTGTCCCTATTACTCTCATCCTGTCAACTTAAGAAAAACAAATTTGTTTCATTTCTCTACATATTGTTTTAATACATGCACTCCCTCTACTAAATCATACAAAAATCATCATTATAAGAAACAAATTTAAGGTAAAAAGAAGAGAAGACTAACTTGCACTATGTTTTTGAAAAAAACAAAAAAGGACTCTTAAAAATTCATTTAAAGTGCATTTTCAATCTGTTGTCACTGAGGGCATGTAAAAACCAGAGGGAGCTACAAGCTGATGTTGTCAGCTAATGCATCTTCAAGCATCTTTAAGCAAAGCAGATACACCAAGAACTGCACAAGAACTGTTTTCTCTCTTTCGATAACCTGTAAAACACTTCCTCAAAGTCAAACTCAAGGTCTCAAGAACTTAAATATACACACCAAGGAAAAATCCACAGTTGAATAACATTAGTTTTGTCTTTGTTGCAACAGATTGCAGCACAACACAGGGAAAGTGCGGTACATAGTTAAGCTGAAAGTGAGAGGCTGATGAGGAACATGTTCTGGGGGCAGTGCTATTAAAATGTTTATGGAAGCTAAATATTAAGTCGCCATTAGTGAGCCTGCTCTGCATGCCTGTCCACGGGAGAATGTATGAGACGGAGGAATGAGGAAATGTATATGCAGAGTATACATGTCTGCCCACATATTTCCACAAATACTTTTGTGCTACAGTCACTGTATAATTAGATAAATAATCTGCCTGAAATATGTCCGTATTTGTGTGTGTGTATGCATATTTGGAGGTGATGGCATACGTGTGTGTGCGAACACACACATCTGAAGCAGGAGTCGAGACTGTCGAGTGTGTCAACGCCAAAAACTGCAAGCATAAGTATATGGCTAAGTATATACATCTTTGTCTGAGAGCTTGCATCAGTCTCAACCTGAGCCTTGGAGTGCACTCAGAGCTCAGATCTCCACAGTGTGTGTGTGTGTGTGTGTGTGTGGCTGCTGACAGACAGGTCACATTGGCAGAGCAGGTGGAGGCTGTGGCCATGCGATCCTGCACCGGACTCGGGACAGACACGGCTCAGGCCATTGACCAAAGGGGGCCCAGTCTGGTGAGACAGCCAGGCAGCTGGCGTGTGTGTCAATGTTTATGGAATATGCCTTTACGCCTGCAGTAAATCTTGGTCTTGTTCCACATAGACACACACGCACATACACATACACACACACATCCAGGGTCTCCGGTTACGGTGGAGGGCAATGGTCATGTGGCTTCTTTCACCCTCTTCACCAAAACCAGACCTCAGGTTTAACCACATCGATTGTGAAAACGCACAAATAGATGTAGAAACATGACTATAAAACAGTATTACTGCATGCCATGTAAGATGAGACAGTGAGTATACAAGTAAAACAAAGAATTGATGACTGATTTGTTCATAAATGGATGATAATTCGGCTATTTTTATTATTATCAGTTCTTGACATTCTTGAATGTCAATAGTTGGTTCATTCTTCAGTTATATAGCTTTATATTAATATCTTTGGATTTCGAGTCAGTGGTTGGACTTGGACTTGTAGTATAATTAGAAAGGTTGAAAACATAAAAGGTTTTATAGAGAATCACATTTTTGTTACTAATAAAAACAGGAGGACACAGACAGTGACACACATAAGATTAGTAAGGCTGAGTCAGACGACTCAAAGGCGGTCTCTCACTCTCCCACACAGGCCCCCACACATGCACCAAACACACACCCACACACACACACACACACACACTCACACACACATTCACATTTGCTAGACTTTGCACCACCTCTTAAACACGGCCATTTTTCCCTTGGCACCACATCTCCATGTGAATTAACACACAGATCAGTCACGACACACAACCTGGTACAAACCCGTCAGATTTTCCCTTACATAGTGACGCTCGGGTCAGACCTCACAGCGCTCCGCAAAGCGGCCAATCAAGTGACCCAGGGCGGTGAAAAGATGAAACCTGAAGCCTGGGCAAAGCGCTCTCAGAAATTTCGGCAGCCAATAAAAGTGATCAGATTTTGCGCGGAATGCAAAACACTGTATCTTCCTGGTGCTCATGTGAACTGTCCCTTCCACATCCAACCTAATGTTTTTTTAAAGCATTTGTTTTATTGCCAAGTCCTTTGAGAATTTACATTTTTTTTCACCCTGCTGTTCAATACAAACCGAGCAACACAGAGGCTAAATGTGTAAATGTGAAGCGATCAGAGTGTTTTTTGGAAGCGCAGCTCTCAGTTCGGACCATTTCTCTGCTGTGCTTCCTAAAGTAACTGTTGCCATTCGCAGCAACACACGACATGAGGTCAGAAACCCAAGCAGTCAGATGATACATAGGTTGAACACAGGTCAGACTCAGAGTGGTCTAACTGATCTGTGCAACCAATTCACAGGTGCCGAGCCCTCAGCGTATTGGGCAAAAAGCATGTGTGAACCACTACAGCGACTGTCGGTCTGTAAGGTGAGCAAGAGACTGTAAACTGAGATAAACGTTTTTATGACTGGCAATTTAGATGATAACATCTCAGATTCGCTTTGCTTTCTCAGACATTCTGTGTAAACACAGGGTTATCTGTGTCAAGAAAGGCTCTGCCGGTGGTGATAAAGTTACACTGATCAATTTGCTTGACTGTAAATAACCTAAACTGACTGGCAAGAAAGGCTTTCAAAATGTGCGATCCACATCCCAATGCTCACAGACAGCATTGTTGTGCCACTGTGTGGATTCAGCTGGAACAACGAACCTTCCAAAAGCAACAACAAAAGACACTTTTGTCCATGTGACCATGAGTGGGTTGGACACGTCTCCTCTTGTTTGATTTATTTCAGTCTTGATGCTTATAGTCTCAACAAATGTATGAGGCCTTGCTCCGATTACGCAGGCCGTTGTTGAGATTGAAACTACAACAAAACAATTGAGAAAAATGATTTTTGGCATCGACCAAATTTCATTAGTGACAAGTTAGTATGAAAAATGCTTGTTTTATAAAAGTTTGATATAATCTAAGAATGAACAGTAATGTTTTGGAAAGCAGTAGAGGAAAAAAAGAGTGGTAGATCTGAGTCCTTGTAAAGTTCCAGGCACCTGAAACACTCACTCACACACACACACACACACACACACACACACACACACACGCACGCACAGAAATGTGTGCACACACATATTACCCAGCTGTGGAGCAGCCTTTGTGTGAGGCTTTTGTGGAC
Source organism: Karalla daura (assembly GCA_029224185.1). NCBI lineage: Eukaryota > Metazoa > Chordata > Actinopteri > Chaetodontiformes > Leiognathidae > Karalla > Karalla daura. The sequence continues at coordinate 22,236,392 of CM055196.1, forward strand.
TAAGACCCTCTCTCAAACGCCGTCTACTCCAGTTTATACACTCAGTCGCACACACAGACACAGGCTGACACACACACACACACATCAGCCCGGCCCTGGCATTCATTCCGTCTCAATCTTATTTTTCCTTTCAGAGCTGTAGCTCCTCAACCGTTTAGTGTTTATCTGGAGGTGCACCCGCCCGCCGATTGTTTGAGCCCCTAAATGCATATTTCTTTAATTCCCCAGGGATTAAGAAAGTGTTCCACATTTCCTCGCAATCAAACTCTTGAAAGGGCGAACAGAGCGCTTTGTCAAAGCCCCCACAGTGCGCGACCTCAGATGAACATTGAGTTGCCAGTATTGAGTTCCTCACATGACAGCAGTGAATTCTGCCAGTTTTTAGCAATTTATCTTTGTGGAAACTTCAGTGTACAGTAAGATGTACATTGTGAATCGGGGATTTTCAAAGCTGCAGGCGCAGATGCATTAGCACGTTGCCACAGATGATTAAAAAAATGTTTCATGAATTGAGAAAAACAGAGCCATCGTTTTACCTTGGAAGCCAGAAACTTTTCAAGTTTTATGGATTTCTAGGACTCCACTGATCTAAAAAAATCATGGCAATTCAAGTCAAGCATGAGCAAGGCAGACTTGAAATATTTTTTCTGTGGAAATACAGAGATATTTCTTTTGAAAGGCTAAAGGACAAACTGTTTGGTCAAAATAAGCGATGAGATTTTGCTATCACCTTCTGAAATCTCAGTTTGCAACAAGTAGCTTATATCTACTATAGTAAGTATAGTACTGGCAACTCACTACACTCACTAAGTACAATGGTATCAGATTGCATTGCAAATGGGGATGCACACAGAGGCATATCCAGAGATTTTTGACAGGGATGGCCCAAGTGGAGCACACAGTGCCCACAGTGTATCTAACGCCTACGGCCACAGGGGTGATTGTTATTGTTAATAAACATGTGAATAATAAGCATGAATGTTTTTAAACGAATTACAGCAAAGCTATAAAAGCGTGTCAAACAATCAGGAAAAGACTTGCTGTGTTGTGTATGTGTGTGCATGCGTGCATGCGTGCATGCTTGCACTTGCATCTGTCTGTCTGTCTGTCTGTCTGTCTGTCTGTCTGTCTGTCTGTCTGTCTGTCTGTCGCATGCACAGATGGGCCGCGATGCAATCGGGTAGGGGACGCAGAGTGGAGTTGCCTTAAGTTGCTTTCCAAGATTGGTCCGACACAGATCAGGCAACATCGCAGATCAGGTAACCGTAGCTCTACGTCACCTGCCCGATTTGCGTCACGGCCCATCTGCACATGCACAAACTGGGTGACCAGCAACAGACAGACAGACAGACAGACAGACAGACAGACAGACAGAAAGACAGATAGACAGATAGATAGATAGCCACACACAGTTTGTCCAAGTGGTGTTGCCGTAGCTGTCCAAGATGGCAGCAATGCAGATCCGGTAGCCACAGCCACCCCAGGCCACCACTCAGAGTGGCCAACGGATGTACATAAATTCTACATGTCAGTCAATCCAAGGTCAGCCTCTTTGAATGACCCTGTTTCTTTCAAAGAGACATGATATGAGATAAGACATGGTCCAGTCACTTTTAAAGGGGACCCAGGATGGTTAAGCTGTCGAACATCAGAAATACCTCTGATGCTTGTAAAATATACAAGCCCATTTAAAACACTATCTTTAGCTGTGGGAAAAGTTTTTGCACCAGGGGTGGGATGTGATGAATGAGGACTTGATGATAATTTGGGACTTGTTGTACATCTTTAGTCAGGAATACACTTTTGTCATTTAACAAAAGTAATGCTACTAATGAAAGTGACAATGACGTAGTGTTGCAGAAAACCCTCTTTATATTTCTTCACTTACCTTTCCTTCACTGCCCAAGAGACAGCAAGAGACTTTGATCCTGCTTTTACCGCTTTGTTATCTTGTTTTATTGCTTTTATTGTTTGTTCTATGTTCTTTTATTCTTATATCTATGTGATGTATGCTGTGGTTGTTTTTTGTTATTATTGTTTTTAAAGTGTTTTATAAATAAAATTATTATTATTATGATTATTATTAGCGTGGAACAACAGATATCAAGGACTTCATCAGATCATTTTAGTCTTGCTGCATCATTCTTCTATGTTTTTGTGTGTCTTTAGATTGGTGCTTTAAACAAAACAAACACATTTTGCCCCAAAAAAATCAGCCCCCACCAAAACTGTACGAATCGCAACATTAAACTTCATCGAGCTTCATCAATGAGCTTCGCCTCGTGCTTTGGTATCAGATGCCCTGCCACTCCTACAGTGAGTGCCTGAGGAAGGGCCCCATCAAAAATACCCTCCAACACACCCATGAGATCAGAGAGGGGACTCAGTCACACACGGATGAGATCATGATATCCAACGGGAGTAGCAGCAAGAGCTGGTGCCAATCGAGGCTGCAGGAAAGTCAGGAGGAACTTTATACCGTCACCCGCCGCTCCACAGTTTGATGTTGTTTATCGCGCTGGCCGCGGTCACAGACCGGTCTGGGGGAAATCTGATTCTCAGAAATTTCTCCTGGGCTTGAAAAGTGACCGACTGCAGCAGCAGCAGCAGCAGAAGCAGCAGAAGCAGGGCTCAGACATAATGCTGCCTACTTGCTTAGACGACACTAATTAATATGGGGTTAAGATCTCTGTAGCTCCTAGATGTTGGTTAACTTCTGCTGCAAAAGCATTGTCTGATCACAGAGATTTTCCACCTCCCATACGACCCAATGGCAGCCAAACGCTATGCAGAAAGAGACTGAGGCAGAGCAATAACGTGGTGAGCCCTTTGTGACAAGTGACCCCTTTCACACTGTCACATGACAACATCGGTATTGCGTTATTATTTTAATCATAACCACGTTAAGCACTCATTTAAGTCATATAGACGCCAGATAGATAGCACAACAAACAAGTCACAGATGATGTGTCACAACAAACCATACACAATTTCAATAGCATTAAGTCAGTTATATAATATTATATAAAATTTAGTCGTTGTCTTTTAGTCGAATGGTTAACAGAGTTTTTATATCAAGTACCACAACAGAAAATACCCGGCTGTACAAATACCCCATAATGACATTAAAACAGTACAATACTATACAGTTGTATAGTACAATACTATACAGTTGTATAGTAGGCCTGACAGTTCAGCTGTAGCTTTGCATAGATTGATAACAAGGGTGAGGTTTTATTCCTAATGAATACATTTATTATTCCAGTCAGCTTCCCTAAACTTAAGCTAAGGACTTCTAACGACAATCAAATTGAACGTATCTATTTTTTATTATTATATAATATTATAGTTTTAAATTTTGCCTTTATATTTACAGATTTTTTTTTTACATGGCAAAATACTACAAATACTAGATATTTTGCTTGTTGGAGGAAACCGAAGCACTCGGAGAAAACCTAAAAAAGAAAACTAAAATGTCAGTCTAGACTTAATACCTAAGTCCCTCTGCCAAAAATCCATAATCTATGTCCGGCTTCAGTTCAGTCGGTAGGGCGTAAAGTGCATATGGCTCCTTCACACCTGAATCGCGACAACGCCACACAAACAGTTTCGCCATATTAATCTCCTCTTCATAGTCCAGATCACTGTCCTTTTTCTGCTTTGCTGCCCATAGCTTACCTTTCAACGTCCTGTTTTCTTTACTCTTTCGTTCGAGTTTCCTATTGCATTGATCAATGACCTGTGCACAGAGGTCGTGCTTTTCCCCGCCATGGTCAATATGGCACTTTTTGAGAGCAATGACCTTTTCTTTTAATTCTTTTGGATTGGAGATGAAAATCATACAGCGATTCAAGTCCCTTTTGAAATTGATCACCTTTCTCTGTGCCTTCTTAATTTCAGTGTTTAATTTTTCAATTTCTTTCTTGTGCTTCACCTCTTCCTGCTTTCTCTTGATCTCTCGTTGTCTGATTTCTACATTTGCAGCATTTAATTTTTGTTGGAGATCAGCAACTTTCTTCTTCTCAATACAGCAGGACTCATATGCTTTATTTTTCTCAGCCTTTAAAGCATCGATCTGATGTTTGAGGCCAGCTGTCATTTTGACATTCTGCTTGTCACCCTCCACTAACGGATTCACCTTATTCTGCCGAATTGTTTTAACTTTTCTCCCTAGTCGTTGTAATGCAGATAGCTTTTGATTCTCTTTCTGTAGGTCTAGGATTTCTTTGGATGTGGTTGTCATCTCAGTTAACTTCATATATTTGAAGTCCATGGTATATTTAGCTGCTGTTGGGAAGGATTCATGCATTTTGGTGTTTATTACGCCATTCGCAAGCCTTTCGTAAGATAACTCTAATTCCGCTATTTTATTGAGCAGTTCCCTACGCTCTTTCCCCCAGGCTTCTTTCTCTTTATTGTGATACTCATGGAAGGCATTTAACTGTACCAGTAAAGATGATGCAAAAGTCAAGCGGTCGCACGTTTGATTCGCCGAGTCACTTCTTTTAATTTCTACCTTTTTTTCACATTTCTTCTTCTTTTTACTTCCTTCATCAGATTCTTCACCCTCATCTTCATTCTCTTCATTATCATCCGCTATTTCAGGCTCCGTCATAAACACCTTGCCCGGTTGCGGCGTAGTTGGCAGAGAAACCTCGCTATCCTCTATGACCTCGTCTGTTGTGTTCCCATCAAATTCAGTCGTTGGCTCCCGTGTGGGCTCCATTTGGAAATCTGTTTTTTGGCTTGTTTTTAAAACGTAAAAAAATCTGCCTGTATATGAAACTGGGTAGTTTCTGTCATGGATTGCATTGTGACCTTCTCTTACACTGTTCTGCCTTCAAAGCGTCCAAAGTGCCTCCAAAGGAATTCTGTTTAGGCTCCGCCCACAAGGGGAACGCAAAGCAAAATTCAAACGTAAACAAGTTCTGTGTTGTTGTTATTATTACTCTTTTCTTCATTGTTATCAATATTGCTGAAGTTACTGACTTAATTACCTAATAAATAATTTAGAAATAATTACTGTGAAGATCTCTTTAATGTGTCTTTAGCTACTGGATGCACTTTCATGCATGTACATGTACGAACAATTCTGTGCATAACTAAACAGAACTCTTTTGATAACATTGAAGCACACCTTCATAGGTAGAATTCTGTTATGTGTGGGCGGAGCCTCTGTTTAGGCTCCGCCCACACATAACAAAATTCTACAGGTTATGATAGTGAAGCACACCTTTGCTGTTGAAATGCATTTGAATTTGCCTACCAGTATCTAAAATATTTTCTCCAGGCCAAGTATCTAACCTCCAAGGTCTGCAAACTGATGGAGAGATGGCTGAAATATTTCCCTAAACAACCACTGTGGTCTCCATGGTTCACTTGCAGTGCAGCTCAAATTGAGACACTCTGAATTGCAGTGATTCACAGTGAAGTTTAGATTTCTGAAGCAATATGATGATCCTGAACAGCTTTAGAAAGACTGCCCATTTATCTCCCTGCTTCTCCTCCTCTGCCCTCTCAGCCTGGTTGGTGGAGGTCAGAGAGAGGTGGACTGGGTTAGAAGAAGGCAGCTCAAACAGTCCCGTCCAAAGTCAACCCCCGGTCCTGGCTGGCTGCAAATCTGCCTCTCTGGCTCTGCGGTCATCGCTGGCCTGGTCCGAGCTCACTCTCTCCCTTCTTCTTCTCTTCTGAACCTAGAGCATTCCTGACATTCCTGCAATCTTACTGGTCCCCATATCGGCTGCTCCGACATCAGCCCCTTGTTTGCCGTCTGTGTTTGCTGTGTGCGCAACAACATCCTTCTGTAGAGGAAATAATCACTTCCTCCCATATAGATGTGTCTAACATATGATATCGCACTATACAAGAATAACACCTGAGCAGTCCTCAAATGGAAAACGGCCTCATCGCTGTTATTTTTTGCACTGCATGTACATCATCTGAGTCTTAGAGTTATTCTGACCCAAACCTCCGCCGCGTGTGCTTGTGTACTCATGCGCCTGTGCGTCTAACTGTGTACAAACTGCCAGGCTCGCTGAACACACATCTGCCAGCCATACGTTCCCCCTCGGCAGCACATATGCCCTGCTGCGTCTGCTCAGGAAAACAAAGGTCACATTTAGGCTGCAGGAATGTCTTGGCTGGGTGTCATTTCCCTTCCGAAAAAGCCTCGACGCAGCCTGCTGAGCTCAGAGAAGAGCTCTATCAAGCCTCGACACCAGCAACAAGCCAAGTACAACAACAGGCCGGAGCCAGTGATGGATAAGCCCAGCTGCTGCAGCATTAAGACTGACACTAAGCAGATCTGGTTTAACTCAATTCCATCATTTAAGAGGTGATAACTGGAGCCCAAGTACAGAACATGAATCCAGACTTTTTCTTTTTTGTTTCTTGTGTAGGAACCAACACACATTCATGTCATGTCGCATGCCTCTGTAAAGCACTGTGAATTGCCTCGTGTAAGAATGGTGTTATACAAATAAACTTGCCTTGCCTGCATTTAATTCTTACCGCATTACATGTTACAAGAGCAATGAATCTGAATGAACATAAAAATGTGGAAAATGCCTCATAATCAAGGCAAATGATAAATAGAATAGGCATCATTTTACCATTTTTTCAAACACTGACTGCAAAATAAGGAAAAAAAAGTATTATTTTGAATGTGTAGGATGATTTTAACATCAGTTTTGTTTTTTGTGAAATTTCCACAACCTTCGAACACTTTTGTTGTTATTCTCCAAACCTGTATAAAACACATTAAAAATAAGCCCATACTTGAAATAAACTATTGTACCAAATATGTCAACACTATATTTAAAAAGTCTTTATTTTTAAAACGGATTGACAAATTATCACCATTTTAGCTGCGGTTTATATAACTCAGGGATGTCTTTAACATCTGCTACGTTCCACATTAGAGTTGAGTTATTAGCAAGTAGCAAGTAACAAGTATTCTGAAAAACAAGAATGTAAGTATAAAACACATTTCAAGTTCACGATTCATCAGGAAATCAATGACAGCTTTTCAAGACAAATTGAGTTGAATGCATCTCTGCTTAATGGCTGAGCAGGGTCTGTAAAAATAAAGTGTGACTTCCCCTGCTCCCACTCCCTTATTAACTCCATTTCTGTGAGCTGGTCACTGATTATCTGTAACCAATTGCGCAGCAGCCCAAGCCAAATCGGAGGTTTGGTCTTGAGTTCTAACAAAGTCTCGTATTTCCAGCAGGAGTAAATTTAACAGATGTCATGTTATATTAACACAACCTGCCATGAGCGTCTGTGCAATTACAGAGATTTATGCAGACGGTAGTTTGCACCGGGTTGGGGAGTAAGTTAATCACACAGACAGATCAACAGATGTCTAGCCTGTTTGGACCCCCCCCACCTTCCACCTTGCTTATCAGAGATGTGTGGATAAAGTGACAGCAAAGGCTCAGAGGTACAGACATAAAGACGGTGACTGAGATAGCCAGCGCTGCGTTTAGATTCCTCGAAAACCCTCCAGAGAGCATCAAATCCCACGACAGTCTGAAGGTTGGTGTCGGGATTAAATGCTGGCGGGCTCAGATTCATCCCAGTGCTGACGCGACCCCAGCGAACCCCACAAAAGCTGTACATCACAGAGGCTCCAGGGTCCCCGACCGCTGAAACACAACACGCACACGCAACGCTTATACAAGAGCAAACAGGGTGGAGATTTTGGCGCCGTCAAGGGGAGGCCAGGGGGCGCCACAAACGCCCCGAAACACCCCACTGAACCCCCACCGCCGGAGGAACCCCGCTGAGGTGAGCCCAGGAAATGTCACAGGGCTCCCATTCACTGGAGAGGGGGAGCAAATACTCCTGAACCATTTGTTTCCTCTGCATCTGTGTGAGTTTGCTCTATTTTTGTGGTTAAAAAAAATCAGCTGTAGATTTTCTACTGTTTCTATAATTTCCCAGTGAACAGTCATTTTTGGTGTCATTACCCAGTCAAACATTGACAGGGATCAAAGTAATCAAACACTATCTAAGCTCCAGTCCAAAACAAACAAAAAAACAAAACACAATAATTTTCCATCATACCGTGTTCTAGTAAGCTGTCGGGGACTCACACCATCCAATCTCACATTTACAGCTAGTGAAAAGTTTTGGAGTCGACCTAAACATTCATATTTTTGGACTGTGAACGGAAACCTGAAGGAAACCCAATGCAGACATAGGGAGAACATACAAGCTTTGCTAACTCACTCAGCCTGACATTTCTGACTGAGAATCAATGCGATGACAATGGTTTCAATATTTCAAAAAAACTGTAAAAACTGAAGCAAGTTAATTTACAATGCAGTCTATTTCAGATCTAATAAAAGAGTTTTCAGTTAAATCCTTCCTGGATGGAGGTTTTAATGTGTGTAAGTGGAGTTGTCTCAACTTCTTAAAACGGTTTTAACAAAAGAATAACCCTTCATGAAGTGTGCCTCTGTCCCTGACTGAACATTAATAAGGTTTTTGTGTTCAGTCAAACTGGAACGTGGTAGCAAAATGAAACCACTTGAAAACAGCGGACCTCGGGAGGCTTCTCCAGAGGTCAATAGATCAAGGTCACTGGTGAATCTCTCACTCCGGCGCTAAAGTTTGAGCCCTGGTGAGGACTCGCTGTTGCTTTTCACTGACCTTTCCGTCACATTCTTAACGACAGCGACTGTGAGATGAAAACATATTTGCATCGCCCGACAAAAACCCACAACGGGCCGACATGTTGCACAAGCGCAGCCTAATACGAACATGATTCATTGTGTGGGTTTTCACTACTGAGGGAAACTTTGTTGACTTTATGCTCTATGCTGACGCAGTAAGTTTCTTTTTCTTTTTTTTTTCTTTTCCTCACACAGGAAGCACGAGTCCTCAAAATGTGAGAAAAGTACTCCACTCACAGATGTCAGGAAATCAAGTGTGACGAAACCAAACAGCTGCATCAAACATGATGCGAGGCATGATTTGATGCTGTCGAGCTAAAGATTGCTCAAAAAGACGACATGGTAACACTTTGGAATCGAAAACACATGTTCATCCTTAACTAGTTGCTTACTAATAAGTACAGTAGGTGTATATTTTCCTTAGAAACTGCTTATTGACGTTCCAATCTGCACAGCCACAATCTGACTCTGCTAGGCGTGAATTTTCTCTCTAATCATTGTCGTAAAAAAGGAAGCCATTGTACAATATATTGTATTGTCACGCTAGCCAGCTTAATATGGGAAGCCATATGCACTTAATAATTATGTCACAAGCATGGTCTATCCTTGGTAACACAGTGATTGTTAGCACTGAAGGTCCTCCGTTTGACTCCCAGTCAGGCCTCTCTATGGGGAGTTTGCATGTTCTCCCCTCGTCTTTGTCAATTTTCTCCGGTTACCACAGTTTCATCCCACAGCCCCAAAACACACGTGTTTAGGCTGATTAGAGACTATATAATTATGCCATGGTGTGAGTGTGAAGAGTGAATGGCAACAGATGTCAACAGATGTTTCCCAGGCTGAAGTTGCTTCCTCGTTCCACTTTGTAAATCCAGCTTCTTTACTATCAATGAGCCCCAATGTGAGCAGAATCTCTTGGTCAGTGTAAGTTATGCCCATGCAGAATAAGGTGTGAATAAGAAGTAAGCGGCTAGCTACTGATAATCATGCGTCCGTAATATTAGTGACATCATTGAACAGAACAAGCACTACTGTAAAAGTGGGCACGCAAATTAATACGGTGGTGAATAAAGCGGGACGGTAATTACTTTTCCAGTACCACATTCCTCTAGTGAGAGCCGTCAGCACATTGGCTTGCGCGGCTCTACAAGTTTGGGACTGTTTTTCCATTATTGCAGCATGAGGCCTCGGGTCAGACCACAGGGCACGTCTCTCGCTGAGAGCCACACAAGGCAGGAAATGTTTTCCTTGGCAGATGCACGTCGAATTACCGCCGGAGTGCATAACCGCCACAATATCCGTGACACCGTCCCTAATAAGCGAGCTAATAGGTCTGTTGAGTAATGGGCAGCGCTGTGCGCGGCATTATGGGAAGAAAATGTGGTGAATGTACGCCGAATATGGGGTACAAACATTCCATGCAATTTAGGAATTTACAATGGATAGAAGCACACATTCCTGCAGTTTGGCTGCTCACAGACTCAATATCATATTGTTAAACAATGAGCGGCATTCGACGGAAAATTCAGGACACGCCGCTCCCGACAAACACACAGTTATTTCACTGCGGTGTTTTGTCTACGTATCCATAATTAGCCCTCGCAAGAAGTCTCAATAATGTTTCTAAAGCTATCAAGCCATCGCTTCACTATTTCATGCATGTTAAAGATTTCCTCAGCTGATATTTGATTTGCTACCTGATTACCCCTTATACCCCCCCCCCCCCCCCCCCCCCCCCCCCCACACACACACACACACACACAGACACTCCCCTTCCCCTCCCAATGGTGCTTTAACAACATTAACAACACTAAAGACCGTCAAAGTGACTTTGCATTGATTGTGGAGGCTTGAATGACTTGAGTTGTTGGCCACTTTTGACCTCCGGGGTGACGATAAAGGGGGGGGGGTGCTCCAGGGAAGGGCTAGTAGGGGGCAGTTAAGGGGCCAACGGGGGCAACAGTGGGCCCCACACGGCCTCAGTGTTGCCCAATTTCTTGAGTTGTAAATCTGGATTTGCCACAAGGCTGTCAGGTTGACCTCAGACAGCAGCTGGAGGTGATAAAAAGGGGGGGGCAGAGACTAAAGTGATCAACCAGGGATCAACTTTTGGGAGATTCAATGTGAATGTTAAAAAAATAACATTCAGTGTGAATGATATATCAATTAAGGAACAGAATGTGAATGTGATACAGTCAAAAGTCTGATATTTTCACTGGAAATTTTTCATCTACAACAGCAGGCTGAATATTTTGAGTTGTGGATGCTTTTTTCACTGCTTTAGTTTTGATAGAAACTGGAACCTGGGGGGGGCACAGGCTGCAGCACAGGGACCCCAGGCAACAGTCTACTGCATAATGGCTCCAATTAGATTACATTATATTAGATTCAATTGCAGTGTCATTGCACATAGCACCGGTACTAAGGGCAACAAAATGAAGTTTGACACCTAACCACAAGTGCAAAATCAGACAATACAAATGTGTACAGTAAAGTGAAAACTGAATATAGATAATAAACTATGAGATATGAATATAAATATGAAATAAACTATATGTAATGTATCTATGGACAGGATATGGATAATACATAGACTGTAACATACATTTTCAGATGCTGCCATACACGTTTTTACAACAACAAACACATCATACTGTAACATTTGTTCAGGTGTACTATTTTGACATACACCAAAGAAGTGTAACTGCTCGACACAAGGCAATTTTTCACCGTTTTTCCAGCATTTTATTGTCCAAGTGGCCAATTGAAAAAAATAAGTGACACATTAAAAGTCTACAAGAATAGACCCAAAGGACAAAGAGACCCAGGGAGGTAAATCACAGGAACAGCGGGGAGGAGAGGAGGTAACGAACACACACATAAACACACACACACATATGTCCAGTGAGGGGACAGGTGTGAGAGAGGTCTGCTGGGCCTCGTGGCCGTGCAAGACACCACGGCCCACCTTGGTGTTTATTTGTCCACCCGTCCCCCTCCCCTCCAGGCGCTCAAAGGGTAAACGTCTATTCTGGTTTAGGGTTACAGCCGAGCTGCCTTGAACCCCCGGGCTCCCGAGTGCACATGCCATTCCTGGCGGGCCAACGCGCTCCCTGGCGCGCATCACCTGCCCCTGACCCCCACTGGGAGGAAGGGGCACCTCAGTGCCTGCCGTGCCAACACCCCCCCCCCCCCACACACACACACACACCCACCACCACTACCACCACCTCCACTACCACCACCACCACCGCCTTTACCCATCTGCCCCCTCCTCTTCCAGCCCCCTCCCAACTCCTGTCCAACTATTATTACAGGCTTTATAAGGGTTTAACTGCTGATCAGAGGACGGCCGTGACCTCCATAGGTGGCTGATCTGAGCTGAGCTGGACAGGGGAGGGGGGTGGGATCGGGGGGGTGAACAGTTAAAGGAGCTGTCTGGCAGGGCGACAGAACAAGGCGATGACAGAGGACGTCTGATAGCAGTGCTACCTCCATCCGCCCGTTTTCCACCCACCAGATCCGCTATCAAACAGTCGAGCAAACCATCTGTTACCCAACATCTTTCAGCAGGATGCCTGAGAGGAATGTCACCTCACCTTCCCGACACTTCATCTGGCAGCGATGCTGCCCCAAACAGGGCAGCTCGGGGGGGTTGCTGGGTAGCACTGCGGCCTAGCAGCAAGAAGGAACTGGGTTTGAGTCCCAGATTACACCAGAAAACTTTCTGTGTGTAGTTTACATGTTCTTCCATTTGCCTCCACCACACACATGTACAGTCAAGTGGAGTCATTTTTACAAAGGGCCACATACAGTACAAAACCTGAACTCAATAACATGTTTTCTCCCAATGAAAAATAACACAAAATTAGATTAAATTAGCTATTCTGTAACCGTTAAACAGTTACCAGTCTACTACAATCTGTTTGCATGTCAAGTACAGTAACATGCCCAGGTGTGCTCTGAAGTTCCCCTAGGTGTGAGTGTGAACAGTGTGTGTGCTCTGAGGTGGATTTGCGCTGAGGCCAGGGTGTATTTCTTGCCTCTTGTTCTATGATTGCTGGGATAGGCTCTGGCAGAGCATTTGGATATAAATTCCTCCATTCCTCCATTTTCTTAACCTGCTCGAAGTCAGTGTGGTGGTCTATTGCAGCCTGTCCTGGATGAATGGGTGAAGTTGGATGGGTTAAAACAAGCATGTTTTTGGGCTGCCAGAGAAGACCAATATAGAACATGCAAACTTCACACTGAATATATTCATGCATTTACTGCACCCTTTATTGTTCCATGGTGATATATTCAGTTTTCTGAATATGGCTGTGAGTGGAAAACGCCAGCAGATTTGATAGGTTATCCTGAATCTCTTCACACAGAGTTTGTATCTGTGTCATCTAAACCACAGCGGTTTAGTGGGGGTAGAAAGAGAGCATGATTGCTCCCTCTGGACCTGTTCAGAGTGAGCGGTTTGGGGTTAATTTTGGTCACAATGAGCTGTGAAAGTCTCTCCACTATCACCGCCAGAAATACAATAGGACAAAGGTTCTGTCCAAATAGCTCTATGCAGACTGATGATGTGTTCAGTGATTTACTTTTCATTGAACTGTTTGAACCTTACACAGAAATTGATGTTTGGTTGTATTTTTAAAGCAACGTCACAAGAGGCATTTTGCGCATTTAGGTATGAGAATGTGAATTAGTAAAGTGTGGGAGTGAGAGAGTGTGAGAGTCTCTTTCTGACACATCATGCCATCATACTGTACGCCGGGGGGACCAGGTGGAGCAGACAGCTGTGCAGGAAACAGGAGTGATGTGGGGTGTGTGTGTGTGTGTGTGTGTGTGTGTGTGTGTGTGTGCGTGAGTGAGTCAGTGTGAAATGATATCTGTTGCTCATCTTATTCAGCATGATCAAACATTTTTACAGCAGTCGATGACAGTGAATAAAGTGATTCTACAGCAAATCGAGTACATCTAGAAATATAAGAAAGCGTGAAGGAATTATGATCAAAGGCCATGGCATAAAGCTTCCTCGCACACAGAGTCGATTGATGAAATTCCAAGAAAATTCTTGTAATTACGGCAGTTTCTAAGAATTTCTCTTTGCCGCCAGGGCCAGATCCTGGCAAAGATAAGTTATTCATAAAGCATCTTAACAGAGCCCAGGAGAGACTGAAAAAGAACTGTTGGGAGGAGGCGTTTTAACAGAAAGTGGCGAAGAGACAAGAGAGATAAAAAGAGAGAAAAATATTCTCAAGACACTGAATCACAGTGAGAAAATGAAATTCCACAGATTAGTTCATAGTGTTTGTGGTCTAATTACACATACACTCACAATATCGTCACAAATCACCTCACGCAATGAGCAGCAGTCACAGAGCTTAATGAAAGCAAAGTAAAAATAAAAATAGGAAAATGTATTAAGAATTTGGATGTTGTCTGATTAGCCAATCATAATTTGTGAATGAATGAGTTAAGAGGTCAACCATGCCTCTTCAGAGGTCGACTTCTGAGACATTTTCCAGACTACGTTAAAATTTCTCTCAGATAAGGAACAGGACTTGGTCAGTTTTAATTTAATCTAAAATGAAGAACGGCTTTTACCTCAGCCTTGTTGAATAACAACAGCTGAAGATGTATGGCATGTCCAAAAACATCATTACGTCCACATTTGTGAATACATTTCCAATATGTGACAAAGTTTTGAGAGTATATACATATACTGTACAGGTTGGATGTGTATGTGCTCCATAGCTGCACCGCATTGTTGCTAAGCTTCATTATGTAGCAAATAACAGAAAGTCACGTGATGTCACTCAGAGGTCTGCTCAGGAAAAAAAAAACTTCCTGATTACACATTTATAGTAAATACTTCACTTTATCATTTTAAATTCCAACTATGACATGCTGGTTTAATGTATGAAAGAGCTTCATTCTTGACCTGCATGAGAGCTGAGCTCCAGGCCATGAGTTCACCTTCCCACACCAGAGCAATGAATGCACACGGATGCAGTAGTATGAGGATAAAGGTGGGCGTACCGTACATCTTGCCCTCATCCGAGAGGATGATCTTCCTGCGGCCACAGGGGGGGTAGATGGCCAGGGCCTCCTGGAAGCTCTGCTCGATGTCCGGGCTCCACACGCCCTCCGCATCGTTCTCCAGGGGTTTGTCCAGGCCATCCCCCAGCTCCTCGCTCCCGCCCCGGGGGGAGGGAGCCGGCACCCACTCCGCAGACGTGGTGGGACGACGGGCAGCGGACCACAGAGCTGGGGGAGGAAGGTCTGGGCTGGAGGAGGAGAGGAGGGAGCTTCTGGGAGTAGGGCCTGCTTGTGTGAAATCCACAGATGATGATGATAGTCTAGGTGAGGGAGCACAGTCCTGGAGAGGAAGAAAGGAAGGAAACTCTTTAAAACTCTAACCCAAACTACTATAACTGTCTGTCACTAATCTAGATTGTGTTTGCTTGTAAATGCTGAATAGAATTTATTTATCATGTGAATAGAATATAAGTCATCGGATATCACGCTGGCTCACTGGGCATCAACATTCACATAGGAGACATTTGTCAAAGTGACTTTGTAATGTTTTTTGTCGTTTTGTGTCTGTCCAGTAAATATGGCATCCTGTGTTCAGATCCCAAAAGTGTATTTATGCAGTATTGTTGCATGTGTAGTTACTCTACAATCACAATAAAGACCCTATTCCACTCTCTATCACATTGCAACTTACCACTGTGATACAGTCCCAAAGATAGAGTCATTTACAAAGAAAAGTCTCCAAACATATTGAAGAGGCTGCAGTTTAGCGCAGATGGTGGAGCAGGCGTCCCATGTAAAGGTTCTGCAGTGACCCAGGTTCACATGCCAACTGCCATGTGTCATCCTCTACACCTCCTCCATCCAAAAGTCCTCAAATAGTCCTCAGATAATAAGCTAAAAAACCAGGAACCTGCAAATAAAAGCCAACTGCTTTTAGACATGGACTAAATACTTCTAACAAAGTATCACCTATGCAGAAGACACTAGCAGTCATGATTTGCCGCACCCTGTCTTTGATTTAATCAGGACTTGGCTTTCCTTTCACCCCGACGCTCTAATGAATGTCTCTGAGAACAGGTGAAATCATTAAATTGCTGCGGAGCTGCTCCCCCAAGACGTCCTGCGAGGCAGGTGCTGGACGACACGATCATGTTCGCGTCCCGCAGCTGCTAATCCACACTTGGACTGAGCTCGTCGCATCATTAATCAAGACAGCGAAAACAAATAAAATGGCACCTAGCGCTGAGACAACAGCGGTGCGGGGGGGGCGGGGGCTGCAGGGGGGGTGGTGGTGGGGCCTAAAGTCAACAAATGGAGAGACGCATTAAAGTGGGATCACCGTCCTTAGACACACATGCCAGCGAGGATCACGCCAGGATATTAAGGCCAGGAGGCTTTTTTAGGTCGCTCACTTCTCCATCAGTCCCATCACTCGGCCGTTTGATCGAATGTAAATACGTTCAGCTGCCGTTCAGATCAACCTGTTTGTGCATCGTTGAGGCCGGGCGGGCGTTGCAACAACCAGCTGACTAATTAAAAGGATTAACTTGACATTCCTTTGGCTCTTTACTGCAGGAAAACAAATGCTGTGATATAAGTGAGTGACAGCACGAGGACTTTTTTTACCTGTAAAAAGCAACAGATTCATATCCTGTTTTCTCGTCTCAAGCATTTTTATTGCCAAGTGCTGTATGAATTAGCAGTTAATGTGCACCAATAAGGTATGGTGATAAGGTGTGTGTTCACTCTCACACTCGCTTTGGGGGGAAATTGTTGGTCTGAACATGCATGTTGTTCTCCAGTGACTGGAGAAAAGAGACCATCTATCCAACAAGGATACGAACCAAGGAACTTCTTGCTGTGAGGTGACAGAACAATTCACACAACTGACCTTATAATCGGGCAATTTATCATTCATTGTACCTTAATCCTTTATCCCTTTCAAATAGGAGGTCATAATCTTCCAATTTGACATTCAGAGTACATTTGTTAACAATCAGACATCCTGTTCTCTCTACACAGCCGTTTGTTTGGGACATGCAAACGGCTGCCTGAACCAGGCCGGTCTGTGTGACACACAGCCGGCGGCCTCCACCTCTTCCTCCCGGCGGATGGTTGGCGGGGTACGGTGAAGAAAGAAGGACAGAAGGTCCAGACTTATGAGTCAGTACAGACGAGGCTCTGTGCTCGTCACCCACCGCTGGAAACCAAGCAGTTCTCTGTTTGTCCATCCAAGCCGACAAAGGAAAAGCAGCAGTTGTTACGTCACATCTATGTTTGTTTGTGTGTAACTTGTGTGTGGGCAAGGAGACTAAGAAAGTCTAATAGCCCCCCCCAACATACACACACACAAACACACACACACCACCAGCACTTCTACCCCCCACCCACTCTTCCTCTGAGCCTCCTGATGTTCCACAGTATTTCCTGCGGAGCGTCCGGCCTGGTCAGCTACGTCTTCCTCCCTCTTATACTCCGACCCCCATAGACACACGTGTGTGTATAAACAGACATAGATGTAGAAGCACTCAGTGATAAAATAAACTCATGCCCACTCAGACACACAAACACCAACACAGTAACAGATGGAGGCAGAAACAGTCAGAGCGGACCGGACAAACTGCTACTTTCAGACAGTCTCTACAGACCCATGATCAGACTTTGGTAGTATTAAGTACAAGTGTTATGTAACCATGCAGTGGTTGTATTTGTGGACTGGAGCGGTCAACAGTTTAGTCATTCTCGAGAAATTTCCCCCCGGCTGGTTAAAAATGGGTTGCAGTTCCACTGAATTGCTGTAAGTGAGTGTTATTTCTAGGAATACAAAAAAAAACAATCACAGCAAACATCGGATTTCTAGTGAATGAACGAACTAGAACTGACATAATTAATGGGTAAATGTGTAAAGAAATAAATGGCAACCCTCATCAAACCAAAGATTTGTGACCTTGTACAAAAAGGAACTGATTCTTGTCCAGTTTGCTTTTTTGTTTTCACAAGGTGTAGACATCACCTCGGACTGTGGATTTTTGTGATGTATTATGGACTGAATGATGCAGAAGTTTATTGTCAAAGTGAGGCTACAAATAGCAATAGCGACAGTAGCAGCTACCTGTTGTTTTAAGCGAGACAAATCATGAGTTTTATCTGCTTGTTTATGTTGTATATACCCGACACATGCCTTTTCAGTCACGCTAAGTGAAATTCAGATTTTCAGATCCTCAGACAGCCTGAGCAAACGCCCTAAAAACTCCACTTCATTGGTGGAAGAAATGCCAGAACCAGGACAGAAATAAAGACTACACACATCCGTTTTTCCTCTGAGAACATTTTTGAAATCACTTGTTGCACACTCAAACTTAAATTAGTTCAGAATCTCTCTGGAGCACAATCCAGTAATCTCCCCTAATCTTGCTCACGAGTCACCCAGCGAGCCAATGGCTCCATTAAAATCAAATCAAAGCTGTCTGGGATTAAAGCGCAACCTCCAACTGAAATGTGACGTTTCCTCCGCTGCTTTCTGTGATGTGACAGTGACTGCAGCTGCAGCTCGGGGCCACGGCAGGTCACTGTCAGATGAGCAGAGACATAAACCATTAGTGTGCCCCTCTCTGCCTCGGTGAGAGCGTCCAGGAGGTTAATTAACCTAAGCCGTGCCTTAAAACAACCCCTTCCTCCCCCCCACCTCCTCCCCCATCACCGCCACCCTCCCTCCCTTCCTTCGCTCCCTCATCCATCCAGCACGGGCCCCCGTCCACCCCCAGGGAGGCCCCTCTTCGCTGGATCCGCTCAACGGGATAATCCCCCAGCTGGTGCTGCGGTCAGGGGGCCACGTAACCCTCCAAATGCCCCCCACCCCTTTACAAGACACACACACACACACACACATGCACACAGAGAGCAACTGAGAAAAACACACTCTTGTGAGGGGGGAAGAAACATGGACAAAGGAGGGGCCCACACACACACACTGTGTCCATCACTCATCGGCCACAGATGCTGGAACACACTCGTCTAAGCAGGTTCATATGCACAGCTGAAGGACTCACACTCCACACACACACACACACACACACACACACACACATACACACACACACACACACTGTAGCGGTCACATAACATGAACCTCCACTTAACACACACCAGAGGTGAACACCGCAGGAGACTGCAGGTAGCTGAGTGTGAGTTCACCTTTGTCCTGCATTAAACTGTGGCTCCAGGTGAGCAGGTTGCTGAGGCCTGAACTCATTACTCTGAGACTGTGAGTGTGTGTGTGTGTGTGTGTGTGTGTGTGTGTGTGTGTGTGTGTGTGTGTGTGTGTGTGTGTGTGTGTGGTGGTATTTCTATGAAGGTGAAGAGTGATTAGCACTACCCTAGCTAACCCTAACCCTAACCCTAACCTTCCTCCCAAAGTCCCAATACCATGACCCAATCATTTATCAGTCTAAGTCTTTATTGATTCTCCTATTGTTTCTTAGGGAATAAAAGGAATGAATTGGCTGCCATCTTTGGCCCTACATCCATGATCAGTTCTCGATTCATACTGTGGGTGTGAGACTGAGAGTGTGTTTCCTGTGCTTGAAATAGGCACCAGCAGACCTCTGTAGTATTGGGTTGAAGATTCAGGATCAGATTCAGAGAATTTTATTTATCCCACTGCAGCCGTTCAGGGACAGCCAATGCTAAAATATTAACGACCAGTAAATACAATGTGATTTTTACTTAGCAATAAACGTAATAACCAGCCAATAATCTAATAGCTTCTTATACTATTGGCAAAACGTTATTATGCTATTGGCACAAAAGTTTTAAGACATTATTGACGTTATTACATTTGACATAACAGCAGTTGAAAATCTAACGTGTAATATAATTTATATCTGTTAAACTAAAGCTTAAATGTTGTTTTAAGCTCCATTATTTGACACTGCTAACATGCTCATTGAAGTTGGTGACACAGGTGAAAATTAGACCTGCATACACTTTACACTTAAGTATGTAAAGCCTTAATATAGCCCGACACGGAGCTGCTGGCCCAGCTGGAAACTCTTTGTCTTGTTGGTATTTAAACGAGTGCGGGATCTAAATACGACTGAATTCCACCGCGACCACAATCATTATCAGCAATCAATAGGAAGAGCCGCAAAGGTCAGAGTGTGAGTCACTGCAGGTCAACCTTTGAGAAGAATCTAAACAAAAATGTAACAGTGAACAAAAACTCTTGTGTGAGCACACTAACTGTACAGCACCTGCGGCCAAGCCAGTCGCTGCATGTTGTGTGTGTCTGGGCCTCTATTTGTCCCTGTCTCACACAGTGTGTGTGTGTGTGTGTGTGTGTACTCAACTGGTCACAATCTCCACTAATCAGGCCGGGAATGTAAGAGCAGGAAACGGTCTGAAAATAAAGCGGCAGTATAGGATCAGGCTACGCGATGGAAAGTCGCAGCGAGGGCCGGCGGAGACAAACGCGTTTGTTTTGTTGGGTTTTTTGCTGAGAGCACATGTTCTCTGGCACCGAGTCCCACTGGGCCGCACCGGTGGGAGTCTCAGGGCTCTGCACAGCACAGCACATGTACACGAGTATGAACACACACACACACACACAAGCAACAGTGTGTGCTCTGCAGGTTCGTGTCAATGAACATGCAGCGGGCGAACAGCGCAACTCAAGTGAGCAGAGACAAAACCTCACAAGAATGCTGATGTTTATAAGATGACATACGTCAAGCAGAAACATATATGTGCCGTTTCAAGGTTGCACAAAGCGCCCAGCTCCTTATCTAATGGCATCCAGAGAAGACAGAGGCTCCATCACATCAGCTCCAGATAATCCAACAGAAAGATCCATCAGACTGGCTGGAATCAATAGACAACACAGTCACACACACACACACACTGTACAGGGCTGTGGGTACACAGTGCTGTTGGTAGAGAGGAGGGGGCTGGGGGGTGGGGGGGGTGATATGGGGAGGGGAGGTGCAGAAAGTCTTTGTTCTACAAGGCTCATATCTGAGGCATTATTCCGTTTCTCTCGTGCGAGCGGAGGAGGAATGATCGCTATGTGGGATGAGCACAGAAAAAAAATTCTCCGCTGTGCATGGAGAGGACCTGTCTCAGGGCAACTCCACACACACACGCACACACACACACACACACACACACACACACACATAAACAAGGTTGGAACGTGAAATTTCCCAGCTTGCTCACACACCTTTTTTTTGTTTTTACCTCCACTCCTCACCCACACAAACACATCCACCTCTAGGCCTGGTCTCAACCACCTACATATCATCCCCCTCACACACACACACACACGCACATAGAGCAGCGCAAGCAGTACAAACTCAAGAGTTCAGGTTGCAATATAATTCATCTGTCTGAGACAAAAGCCGACCCGGAGCCTTGAAAACAGAAAAGACCGCAGCCTGGAAAAAACCCAAACTGGCCTGGCTGTCACACACACTTCAGAGGAGGCTTTGACAGGTGTGTTTTTTACCCTCCTCCCAAACCCTCCCACCCCCCGTCATGCTGTCACCCAGCTCCATTCCACCTGTTGCCCCACTGGAAAACACACTCCTCTCAGCTGCCCTGCGGGACACCATAATGCACACACACACACACACGCACGCACACACACATACACACACATGCAACTGTGACAAGCCCTGTGTCCGCCCTCTCCAGCCCAGACAGAAAATATTCCCTCACACTCTTTTCAGCCAGACAACGCAAAGCTTGTCACCCTCAGATATAATATGACACTTAAATTGCCCTCTGACACAAATGTACAAGATCTGAATGAGCACAGTGAGTAATGATGAAGAGATTGGGAAAAAATGGTAAAAATTCACAGATTTCAGCTCCTGGAATGTGAGTTGTTTTCAAGGATTATAAATGAGAGGTTTTGGATTCTTGGTCATACAAAACTATGCATGCCACCTTTTGGGAAGAGGGTCATTTCTCACCATCTTCTGATATTTCATAGACCAAACAGTTCCCCCAATCTCTAAAATAATCACTATGTTGTGTTTCGATGTTTCCAAAGCATCACAAGTTCCACCATATCATCCTAGGAAAGATGAAACGCTCGACCGCAGCTTTGGAACCCATATACTCGTGGATTTATTCAGGGATAGAACCAATATGCACGCAGGCTTTTAGCACGACTATGGGGTTTCTAATTTTCTAATCCTGCTTTCAGAGACGCAGCATGTATTATATTAACAGAGCCGGACTCCCCGGACGCTCTGCATCATCTCCTGTCATCACTTCTGTCTCATGTGCAGCAGTTGGAGAAGAATTCAGATCTTTACTTGGGGTAAAAATACTCTGCCGCGCGTACGGTCCTGCACTCGCACCGATGGCAAAGAGCAGACACATTACTAGACACAAAATATAAAAAAATAATAGTATGTATTACGCAGTGGAATGAGCCAACTTAGCGTAACATTCAGTGTGATTTACAATGAGACGAGCCTCCTGAGGACTTCTTATTGTTGGACACTTCTTAGCATCATATTTTGTGGGAGAGATAATCCTACCTGTTGAATAAAAGCAGCAGGGGAAGTGGGAAAACACTTTTTGCACCTGCGATATAATGAAGACCAACACGTCTGCTATGAGTTGTTAGATCACATTCACAGTTGCAGCATGGCATACGTGCAAACATGCAGAGGAAAGGAGCCTTGGGTACAGTTTTGAATTAAGTATATTTTGCAAATATTTATTTTCTTTTTCTTCTCTGTTAATACTCGTTAACCAGTAATAGTTACAGATTTAGATAAACTGAAATCGAATTAAAAGATCAATTTACAAAACATGCAAAAATCGCTGCAATATCAGAACGGCACCATAAATAATATATTAACTAAAATCTCACATTTTTGAATGACAGCATGTTTAATCTATGTTCAACTCTGCAGACTAATAGAAACATTTTGCACCCAGCGATGAATAAAGGTACTTTAAGTAAAATAAAATTCATTTTCTCTTATTAATCTACTTGTATCTCTTGTTCCACCTGTTGCTTCTTTAGACTTCTACCATTCATATGTCAGAAAGAAATGTGACTTTCTTCCCCTGTCTTTAGACAGTTTAAGCTACTGGTCACGATGAATTCAACAAAAACGTGTAAAAAAAAATCATATTAAAGTGGAAAGAAGCGGCTCAAACTCATGCAGCTACAACCTCTAAAATGCCGCTTCCACGTCCAAGCATCACAAAGAAGAATTATAGAGATGTCAAATGCTGTAATTTAACTCTCACACAGATAATTTCCCTGCACAGCAATTCACTTCATTTCTACTTTCACCAACCGGTCTGAGGAAACTTCCAGCTCTGAGTACTCTGACTTGATTCTGTGTTTGAAAACAGCACCAAAATCACACCGAGATGTTTTTTCACATTACTCATAAGACTTACAGAGTTGCATGAATGGAATAATTTACCATGGATTCACATGGATCTTTAAGTAGGATTCGCTGCAACATTTCACATTTTAAGCAAGCGTCTAACTTTACTGCTGAGTTAATTCCCTACTCACAGACATTGTGTTTCCACTGTGATATTTTCATGTTTACTTGCCAGAAATTATCCAAATACTTCTGCTAACCCCGTAGTCACCATGTGTCTTTAAACTACATGGGTGTTGATGATCTGACAGGCAAAGGAGCTGGGGAACACACACAGTGCGATCTCAACAGACTCCCTACAACTCCCTGTACTCAGACTTGATTCCATGTTGGAAAGAAGCATTTTTTTTTTCTCATATTCGCACAGTTACATTTTTAGTTTTTCTTCAGTAAACTGATCTAAATGCTTCTGTCAACCCTGCAGATACCATGCATAGTAGAACTACAGCTGTTTTGATGATCTGCCATGCGAATAAGCTAAGACACAACAGAGGAACCAGGCACACACACACACACACACACACACTCAAAGGAATCAAACATGTGGGTTAATAAACACACACTTTGAATGATCTCAGTTTCCCGGTGTAAAACTTTAGCCAGACAGCTGCTAATGTTTGACCACACTGACAGTGACGTTATAGAACTTCAGAAAATAGTAAAAAAAAAAAAAAAGTTCCAGCAGAAGCACAGGAAGTCATACCACACACACACACACACACACACACACACACTGCGGTGCTGGAATTACAGGGGGGAAAAATGCTGGAATTTGAGCAAAGAAATGTGAGATATTCGAGGAATGTAATGTCCGTCAGAGAGTGAGAATGATTCAGACAGAGTGGAGTGTGAAAGCCTGACTTCACAGCCACAACATTCAACACAGACAAAGTTTAGGAGACACACAGAAAAGCTGAACATGGAGCAAGAGAAACTCTTTACAAACACAGAGAAAAACACTGGCAGCTTACCTGGACAGACTCTGGTGGCTCTCTGGCAGCCACTCAGGTGGAGCAATATTACAATTATTATTATTTTTAATAAATGAAGCTTGGCTGAGGTTTCCCCCCCTTGTTTTTTTTCTGTTGTTTTGTGCTGCCTCGTCTCCTTCCTGAGGCAGCTTGTTTGAAGCAAGAGGAGGGCAGGAATTTCAGGAATTAGCCGTGGTATGACATGAAGCCTGGAAAAAGCTAGAGAAAAAGACCAGGGGAGAGAAGGAAGGGAGGTGAGGGGAGGGAGGGAGGCAGGGAAGGGAGGCAGGTCTGACCGGGCAACACGTAGTGACGAAGGGGTGGAGAGGAGAAGGAGGAGGAGGAGGAGGAGAGGAGGAGGAGGAGGGCTCCAGAAAGGAACGGAAAGCAAAGGAAAGGGTGGTGAGTGGAGTGGGAGAGTCCAGAGGAAATATCATCTAGAATAAAAAACAGTGGGAGAGCCAGAGGAGTGTCACTGGCTCCGGGAGGAGGAACAAACACATGACAACACTTCTTTACATGACTTATGATGTGTGTATGTCAGAGTGTGTGCATGAGTGTGTGTGTGTGTGTGTGTGTTATGGGAATAAAGTTTACTCAGATTTATCTTGCTTGAAATTAAGAAATGTCCAGCTTTGGCCAAATTGAGTTTCACTGGACTAAATGTGTTAAAGAGTTTCAGTTATGTTTATATATTGTTTTAAACATTGGACTCAAGGCTCGAGAGGAGTACAAGGAATTCATATTTTAGCCACTTCAACTCTCAGACTGTGATAACCACCGTTTTCACATCTCTGTTACCACAGCACATAACAGATGCAGTGCACTTTATATCATATCTTTTCCCAGCCCGCCATATTAAATGTAAACCTGGCACCATGCAATCAAATGACTTGTGTGAAGTTTATGTTGCGAGGAGGTGCAGTGTAGTTCCTGTCCCAGCTTTCTCCTTCTCTCCTATTTTCTCAGCAGCAGACGCGGGCGAGGATATTCTGGGACTAGGGCAGGTTGTGCAAGTCATTAACCGGCCTGCAGGCCTGATTGTCTGAGATGTGATCATAGACTTTGGACTCGGCTGAGGCACGGCATGAAGTGGGAGACAGAGACCTTCAGTGGACGGTCCAGGTATGACAGTGCAGACACACAACACGCTGAGACTTTTTACTGAACTGTAGTTATGAACTGTTGTTCATCATCATCTTGTCATCATCTGAGTTCATCATCTTTACTCAGGGTGACTCTCACTAGGAGCTTTAGAAAACTTACCTTTCCACCTCTTTGTAACTAAGCTGTGTGTTGCTAAGTCAGTGGCATACCCTGAGTTTCTGTTTTCTGTCATCATGTTGCATTTCTAGTACAATTGTTCAGTTTTCTCCGATTCCTCACGATATTTGAAGAAGGATATGAACCCTACAAGTGGAATGACATTTAATGTGAGCTGAGACGTCAAAATTGAATGAAAATTAAACGAATGACATTATCTTTATTTCCATCATTTTATGCTTTGATTAGTTGTTCAATATCAAAGAGACCAGCAGCATCAGAAAAGCTGCTTTTTAATGTCATATCTGTGATAAGTCTGTAAAATCAAACGTGTATTGATGCATTTGTATTTATTTCTGGAAATGTCATGTGTTGGCAGCGCCATCTGGAGGTGAATGGGAGCAGTTACTCATAACGAGCTCAACTCATGCATGACAGAAGGTTCAGTGAGAGTTGCATTGTGGGTAATGTGGGATCCACTGTTGATGGAACTTGATCGATCTGGCTCTATCCGTTAGAGACAAGCATATTTTTTAAATAAAGGAGGCACTCATCCAAAATTCAAAAATCTGAATCACTTTATTGATAAAGTTTCATTGTACTCTCGATCACGTTTGACAGACAAACCTAGTTTCTTTTGTGAAACACATTGACACTGATTGGTTTAAGATACACAACTTCTCCAAAAGCCCTTAAACCCAGGTGAGAGATGCATTCACATTGATTTCCTTTTGGTGCTCGTTCCTCTTCCAATAAAAAGCTAATTTGCTTAAAAAAAACAAAACAAAAAAAAAACAGTGGTAAATTTACCCCAACAACCCAAAGTGGTCTACAAACAGTCTGGACCAGACTCCGTTAAATAAAGCCTATTACAAACTACAGGAGATTTCTTTGCGCTCATTTGAAGGAAAGAGAAAAAGAGATTAAGTTTGTCTAAAAAGAATATAAATTAACTTAAAAGCCTCCTGTGGTTCGAAGAAGTTGTACTATTGCATTTATCGAAGCGTCTATAGAAAATACTCGGAATGTTTAGAAAGTTTTGTACAAAACGGGCCTTCGGCGACGCTCCTTCTCACAGGTTTACAGGTGGTGTCAGTGATAAAAAGGGAGAACGTCGTTCCTAAAAAATAAGACATCAAAGACATTTACACTGTGCTGCTGTACAGTAAGACCCTGCGGGGGCGGGGACGCTCTTGAACATGCTGAGGTTGCAGGAGAGTTTTGGTCCGAGCTGAGTAAACCCTTCTCCACACGACCGGAAGGACTGGCTGATGAAGCTGGGAGCTTAACCCGAACTTTCCACAGATTCCCTCACGTTCACAAACCAGGAGACAACCGAGTTCACCGCAGGAGCTCGTCTCCTCCCGCTGCGACCTGAAGACACATGTCCAGCTCTACACCGTCCACGTCCGGCCAGCGCGTCTCCTCGCCTCTTCCTACGTTCACAGATCACACCCTGCATCCAAGCCTCACTTCTTGGAGAGGAATTTCATCTTGTTTCCTAAAATTGAAAAAAAAAAACAACAAACAGGAGTCAAACTAATAGATAATGTGAACACAAAGCATAGAATATTTAATCGATCTCCTGGGGGAACATACACTCTAAGAATAGAATTGTAATGAATAGAATAATCTACAGTCAAGCTTTTATCCAAAGTGACTTAACCAGGAGAAAAACATTAAAGCGACATGCCAACAGAGACCTTATTGTATCAGTAAATAATGCTCTACTTTGTAGTGCAGTATATGGTGAGAGGAGCTCAGAGGAGAGAGGAGGGTTAGGATCCTGCCATGACCGTGGTCTTATAATGGTCAACTCTCAACTCTGAGTGAGTCTGACAGACCTGCAGCTCTTACAGCTGCTTTCAGTGAATCTGTAAATCTCACCTAAACCCTTGAGGAACTTGTTGACTCCTCGTTGTTCACTCCCGGGCAGCGAATCCAAATATTCTTGTGCTCTTACCTCAAACAGACCTGGAAGAAAATAAAACATCAGAAATAGTTTATTGATCCCTCTGGACAAAACTGAGTCAGAACCGGTGCCAAAGGATTTCTGCTGTGCTCTCTTACTTTGCTCTACTGTACCAACTGAGCGACACCCACATAAAACCCTATTGTAAAGAACTTAAAATAAAAGAATTTCTCTGATATGCTGTGCACAACCTGCAAGATCAACCTACTGAACCAAACTTTGGAAAACTACCACTAGCCACCTCATGTCCAGTTACTGACTTGTCCTTATTGTGGAGCTGAAGAGTGCTCTGGCAGTGCCCCAGAGCTGCTCTGCTATGAGCTCATCCCTGTTCTGTTTATCTCATGGATGCACACGCACAATGCTGCATTTAAGTACTTTCAAAATCCGCTTTGTCGATGTTTACAAGGAAAGAGATGCACTAAACACACCTGTTAGACCTCAGGGGCTTGTGTGATGCTTTCTGGATGGTGAAGCATGCGATGTAAACATTGCTTTTGTTTGTTTACCAGAAGCCCCTCAGAGGGCACCTTTAAGCCTATTTCCCTGTTTCTGAGACAAAAGCTCTCACAAGCAGTACCTCTGAGGCCCTGCCGGCGCAGATCTCTCTCCTGGATGAAGCCGGTGAACATCTGGGTCTCCATGAACACCTCCAGGAACCTTCTCAAGCTCTTCGAGGTGACCGCTTTACGAAAGGCCTCGCGCTGAAAGGTCGAGGAGGAGGAGGAGGAGTTGGATGAAGAGGACGGGCTGGGTGAGGTGGGGGAGGAGATGGACTCGTCCTCCCGCTCCGCTCCACCCATGAAAAGGGAGTAGTGTCCGACCATCTCCACAAAGAAACGCACAAAGGCCTCTGAGACCACCGTGCTGAGGGAGCTGGAGTCTGGGGGGGACAAGACAGAGATTCAACAGGAAAGGTTTAATCAGGAAACACAGACCATCTAATGCAGGGAGAACTGCATAAGATCTCTGTTAAACTCTCTGTTTTGGACACCACTTTAACATCAGGAAAAGGTTGGAAAAACAGTCTGCTACAGGCAGAATGATTTCTTCTTGCAAAATGTGTAAAACTTAATTTCATAATTTCTAAATTGAAAATGCCCTATGCCCCTAACAGTGTCAGAGTTGTCACTACCGCTGCTTGTAAACAAACAGCAGTTGAGGGTCCCTAACTGCACCACATGCTGACAGACAGAGATCAGTCACCATTGGGCAGGTCTCCTTTGTCAGACGCCAGCTCCCTCCTCTTGTCCAGCACGTGCTCGAGCGCCGCCTGCAGCTTGTGAGGAAGGATGGAGTCCTCATCATCCAGCTGTGCAGGGCGAGACACAGATGTTCAGTCAGCACACATTAACACACTGTAAATAGATCAACATCTGGTGGGCTCCATGTGGCAGATTCTACCTGTCTCAGGAAGCGGCTGTTCCCTAGGTCTACCACCAGCACCTGAGGAGGGGGGGCAGAGGAGAGGAGAGAAGAGTGATGTCACTTCCTGAAACTGCTGTCAGTGTGGAGAGCAGACAGTCAGGCTTGTCTTACCTCCTCTATAGGCAGCTCTTTGAGCCGAGGCAGGGAGCTGGAGAGGAGGCCGACGATGAAGGGCGTGGGGGTGCAGACGATGTCCAGCATGGAGGGGGGCAGCACGGGGATGTACGTGTGCTGCCAGGTGAAGGGGTAGAGCAGAGCCACCACCGCATGACAACACTGGGACAGAGTGCTGTGGACACACAGAGAAACAGAGATCAATGCAAAGGAAAGAACAGCAAACCGCTTACTTCCACAGGATATATATCTTATGATATATTATCATTTATGTATAAAATAATGGGGAGAACACACAAACTTAATATCTTATGGCTATAACTTCTGTCTCATTTAGCTTCATTCAATCCTTGGGATGACACTACAACGATACAGAGTTTTCTCTGCACTGTCCAGCTTCTACCACAAGATGGCGCTAATCAACACGTCGAGGAACCCAGCTTCCCCTGCAACGTATTCCTTAATTTGGAACATAATGTGAAAAGTTCATTCCTGTTGCTGCGACGAAGGCGTGCTGCTGGAATGTTAAAAAGCATCTCTGAAGGGAAAGTGATGTAACGCCTATAAAAGCTGCACAGCGGCAGCAAACACACTCACCCCACGCTGGTAAGTTAATCTCTCCCGGGTGTGCATCTGCTCACAGTTAATTCATTAAAAAAATGGATCGACGGGGCCAAGTTTCCACTCCGGAGCCGAGCGTGTGCAACAACTTGTGATCTGCTCATGAGCTCCGAGGAGAAACGCTTCCTATGCTACTTCAAGAGAAGATATACGAGAAAAAAAAGACGACACATGGTTCCGCCATTAAAGCGTCCGATCCACGAGATCGAGAGGCAGCTCCTCGTCATCCCGGCCCGGTGCTGAACCAGGTGTAGCACGCAGCGGTCAGAGTGGACCGTGTGGGCGTGGTGACGTCACGGCGCATGGTGCTCTCAGGCCCAGCTCGTCTCTCTGGCATCCATGACGGTTTTCCAGAGAAGAAACGATTGTTCCCCAGGCGACTGTATAACACAACAGCATTCCTTCCTCTCACACTCGCTCAGGATCCTCTTTTCCCGAAGACTGTTTGTCTTTCCCTGTCATAACTCTTTGCTTTTAGGTTGTTCTGCATCATAACCCCATCTTTCATACTGTGACGACAGCAATCGTGGGATGTTTATCGATCGCGTCGGTAAAAAAACACCACCGACTCTGATAGTTTCTGCTGATGCAGAGGAGTTACCTGAGTTTGTCTGCGGTGAAGATGACCCTGCGCTCCAGCAGGAGAGAAGCGAACACTCGGAGCAGGAGCCGCAGACTCAAGGAGGAGAAGAGACATTCGAAGTCCACATGTTCCAGACGGGAATCCGAGGGCCTGCAGAGCTCTATGACCTTCAGGAGACAGAGAGAGGAAGTGAAGGTTGACACTAAAGCAGAGAGTGGAGGGCTGCTTTCCACGGCCGTCACCTCACCTCTGTCCCGGAGCCAGGTAGGAAGTTTTTGACAGTGATGGTCCTCCCTGGGGCAGGGAAAGGAGCTTCCATGATTCCTCTCATAAAAGGCTGCACCAGTGCAGGGGAGATGGCCCTCCTCTTTTCCACTTCGTCCAGGATCTGGAAAAAAACACGCAGTGAGCTGTTTTTCATCTTGGCAATAACTGACATTTTTACATCTGACTGCGCTGGAGATGTGGTGGGATACGCGTGGAGCCCTCCATCTTTCTAACTCGATTACATTATCTAATTGAGAACAAGCTGGGCGACACGGTGGATTAGTCTCTGGATTTGTGGACGGTGTTTTTGTCGAGTCTGCATGTTCGCCCTGCATCTCCAACTCTACAAAAATATGACTGGACAGACTGAAATAATGGAGGAATAAATGAGAAAAAGGTTTTTGATTGACAATAATATGATGAAGTATCCTGTCATTTCTATTACTAGACAAGCTAGTGACAGTAGTCACCATCCCACAAACAACACTTATTGTTCAGCATCTTCAAGACGATGATATGTCTTCTGATGGATGATTTTCTAATCTATACCTTCTGTGTGAACTATGAACATGTCATTATCAATCAGAAATGTTTATTCTCACAGCGGTTTTGTTTATCACGCAGCACAGTCTAAAAGTTCTACCGTTATCAAGGTCGACCTAATGAAAGACAGACATAGTCTGGAGCAGCGAGGATCATGGGAGCTGCTCGCTTCACTTTGAAACAGCCACTAATCTGCCAGGACTCAGACAGAAAACTTTCCCACGTTGCCACTGAGAAGCAACCAAATAAAACACTCAGCTACCTTGATTGAATTAAAGATTTCTCTGGGCGTGAGCGTCTCACAGAAGCCGAGCACACAACATCGAATCTGTGCGGTGGCTTTCAGATACGCTACGTATTATACTTTAAACATTACGATCGATCCTTTCCATTAAACCACAAACTGGATTCAAGCCCCCGCATGTGTGATTCACTCAGTGTGATGGACTGAAACTACCTGAGGAGTCCACACTGACTATTATCATCACAAACGTCTTTAATCCTGCCCCGATGCATGGGATGGAGCCAAGCTTTGTCAAAAATCAACACAACTAATGGCCAACAGCCTGAATGCATCATGTGTACACACACACACACACACACGACCCATCTGTGTTGCATTACAGTGTTGTGCAGCTGATGGGAGACAGATGAAACAAATTCATATATTCATGAATGTGATCAGATACAGATAGATAGATAGATAGATAGATAGACAGATAGATAGATAGATAGATAGATAGATAGATAGACAGATAGACAGATAGACAGATAGATAGATAGATAGATAGATAGATAGATAGATAGATAGATAGATAGATAGATAGATAGATAGATAGATAGATAGATAGATAGATAGATAGATAGATAGATAGATAGATAGATAGATAGATAGATAGATAGATAGATAGATAGATAGATAGATAGATAGTGTATAGTGTGTCCTGGCAGCTTTAGGACGGGCTTAGTACACCACTCAGATGCACTCATACACATGTGGACATGCATATATATAAACCTCAGGCTCAGGATGGGGGGAAGCTTTTCCACTGCACCGACCACATCAGCTGCAGCTCATATGTAAGTGTGTGTGTGTGTGTGCAGTGCAGCCAGGGCTACAGGGCTCTGTGGGAAAGTGGAGCGGGTGGATGGAGGGTGGTTGGAGCTCTGCAGGGTGGTGCAGAGCTGTTTGAGTGAGGGTGGGGTCACATGTTTGTGCAGCACAAGCAGCTCCTAGCGGAGCCTCATTTCATTTGACGCGTGTGTGCTGTGTTTAGGCGAGCGGTCCGGTCGGTCTACCTTGGAGAAGAGGTCGAAGCAGCCCAGGCGGCTGACGATGCAGTAGACCTCAGGAAGCCTCCGGCCTTTACCGCTGGGCTGTGAACGGCCAGAACAAGACAGCTTCAAACACGCCGGGGTGTCACAAGACTGCTCAGCCAAGTTCAGCAACAGGATTAGTCAGAGCGGCCGAGCAGAGCGAGGCCTTTGTTCGAGCCTCCAAATAAAAATAAA
The DNA here is from genome assembly GCA_029224185.1 of Karalla daura. Classification (NCBI taxonomy): domain Eukaryota; kingdom Metazoa; phylum Chordata; class Actinopteri; order Chaetodontiformes; family Leiognathidae; genus Karalla; species Karalla daura. The sequence continues at coordinate 22,268,797 of CM055196.1, forward strand.
ACTTTCTTATCGACCAAATTCAGGAAATTTTTACGGAAAGCGATATTTGACAACCTGCATGTTAATACAATAAAAAAGGGTAAAAAGGTGCAAATAGGAAATTGGATTAGCAGTTCATAATGAAGGATTGTCTATCTTCAAATCAAATTAGGAGAAGTTCAAGATAAGAGGCAGCATACCAGTAATCTGCGACAGTAGCCAAACCTCCTGCTTCCATCCTCGCCAGTCAGGACAAACGAGAACGTCTCACTATGAGGGGATTAAAGAAATAAAAGACTGTTAAATTATGCCAAACATAGCAACATGTGCGGATAGTGCTGTCGCCTCATAGACAGAAGGTCCCTGGTTTGATTCCCAGTCAGATTGAGAGTATTTGTCCCCATGTGTGAATTTGATTTGACTGTAGATCCTAAACTGACTCTAGGTGTGACTGAATGGTGTGTGTGTGTCTTGTGATGAATTGGCAGCATGCACAGGGTGTACTCCTTGTCTTTGAGCTATCAGAGCTGGAGACGGACACCAACAGACTCGAGCTGCAACAACTACTAGATTAATCGATGATTAATCAACTAATAAAAACCTATCCTCCCAGCTGGAGTATTTTCTGGTTGAAAAAACTTACCATTAAAAGTCATTTTAGACTTTGTCTTGGCTTTTGTGGAACAAGGAATGGTTATTTTTGGCACAAATAGCTCAGTTTTTGTGACATTTTATAACCCAAACAACTAATCAATCAATCAAGAAATAATCAGGTTAAGCAACAACAAAAATAATCGTTTGTTGCAGTCCTACCCCTGAGACATATTTGGAGTGCAAAACGAGATAAAAAGTTAATGGATGGATAAAAAAGGTATAATAAAAATCTGAGAATAAAAAAAGTCAACATGGTTAAAGCTGAGCAGCGTACTCAGTAAATAAAGGGATGGCTTTGTACTGGAGAAGCAGGAACCCTCGGGCCAGGCTTACTCTGCAAATATCCACACAGCACTCCCTCCCAGCTCTACCTGACAGCTATCCATTGTCCACTGAGGGCCTACTTGACAACATGAGTGACAGTCTGTTCAATGCAGGTGTGTGTTTGGTCGGCCACTTGCCCTACGGGTAATAATCAGCCAGCACAAACCAACACTTTCAGGAACAATGTGGACGTTGAGAGGCTAAGAGGAGAGGCATTGGGTAATGAGGGCATTTCCAAACAAAAAAGGAAAAAAGAGGTGATTGCATAATCACAAACCAGGTGGAAGGTGCTACATCCACCCTCTCGCCCTGTAATCTGAGCATCCATCTCTGTGACAAGGTCACGGCTATTTCAGGCTTTCAGCTCCTTCTCTAGCTGGTGATTATTAGCCAGGAAAACAGCAGAGCTCTTAACCAATTCGTGGGGAAATCCTGCTGTCCTAGTTTTTTTTTTTTTGTTGTTGTTTTTTTTACATTTCTCCAGTGCTGTGGCAGCAGTGCGGACGGCTCGGACTGACCTGGGGAAGTTATCCACAGGCGCCCAGTCCTTGGCATCAGGAAAACAGAACTGAGGGATGACCTTCAACTGGTCCTCAGCCTCACGCATGAACTTGAAGCTCCGCTCCAGCTGTAAACAAACATGAAAGTGAGTATATCACCACAACAAAATACCCAGGACTTGTTTTTTTGAGACTTGTACACACGGTCTTCCCGTGTTACGGTTATGGACCACGAGTGCTGCTTTATGCACATGTCGTATTTCTCTCTTGGTTTTTAGACTCGTTTTGACCTCTTCTTAAGCCGGTTGTTCATTTTTCACTAATTTGGAAGACACTTTTATCCAAAGCGACTTACAAATGTAACTGTCAGACCTGTTACAACGCTGCCCTCATATATAGGACTAATACATAGAAGAGTATGGTAAATTCTACCACTTATCTGAAATAATAGCAAGTCATTTCTGGCATGAGAATGACTGTACAGTGATCCTAACTTTTCTGCCATCTTAGATATGGAATTGACTTCATATTGAATACATTTGGTGCTTAGAAATCACTGTTTCTTGAACAATATTAGTGTTTCCTTCAACAGTTTTCTCTGCTTTCACCTTGAGGGGGAACTGCTGTGTGACTTCTGGCAGGTAGGGGACCCCGGCCTTGGTCTTATGCAGTGCCACAACTATGAAATATTCAAAGAGTTTCCTCTCCTGTAACTCCATCAGATCCCTCTCCAAGGTCCGGTAGCGTCCCGTCTGCCTCAGCATGGACTGGACCGACACCAGCCGCTGGCTGTGAGCTGAGAGACGGAGAACATAGTCCATGCAAATACAGCCACGTTGTGTATGCACGCATAAATATACATGAATGGAAGGTCACTGAGAGGCCACCATGAAAGGCAATCTGCAGCTCCATCTATGTATATGTTTTTTTTATGTTTTGCTATACAGTGGAACAAAGAAAAGAAAGAAAACTATGATCTCTATCTGTATTTGTACACATGCTGCTATTGTGCTTATCTATAACTAATGGAAAGACATAGATTGCAGGCTGGTCACTATATCTAGGTCAGCATCTGTGTTGTGTTCTCACCTTTTAGCTTCTCCTCAGAGTCACTTTCCGACTCGCTGTTTTCATCTGTCACTGAGACACAAACAAAGAGAAGGAATGAAGGAGAAAAATTGCACAAAGAGTCCACAAAAAAAGTAACAATCACAGGAAACACAGAGCACATGGAATTGCATGTCTCTCATTTCTTTCATTCCTGCCATGGCCACACAAACACCACCCAGTTGTCTCCTCTGAAACATGGGTTAGCGTTAAGTGACCCCGGAATGTAAACCTGCCCATAAAACTAAGTGAACGCATATGATGAGGTGTCATTAAAGCCTTGCAGGTAGCCTGATGAGAGGTGTCTGCAGTGGAAAGAGCACTGGCAGTATTGATAACACACCTTCAACTCAGTGATGACTGTAATGAATTTAATGGCAGTGATTTTGAAAACTTTTTCCAGGTTTAAAAAAAGGAAAAAAAGCAAATGGTCTTGCAATGGTAGGAAAAGCTTTTAAAAGAATTATGGGATCCAAAGCGGAATCTGCACCTGGAACTATTTTCACAGGAGAAACTAATCACTTGTTCCCTGGCCTGCAGCCATAAGTTTCCACCAAGTTTTATTGAAATCAGTTAACAAGCATTGCAGAGATCCCGCTAACTAAAAAACAAACAGCAACCAGAAGATGAAACGCTGCGATATGTTGAAAGGTGCGTACTGTAGGGTGAGGGCTGGGAAGCCTCACCTCTCCCTGAGCTGGACTCTGTGGACTGGGACACTCTCTTCATGCGTTTCTTCCCTCTCCGAGCCTCGAAGATACCGTTGATTTTCAGCACCATCTGCAGAGGATGATCGGAAAGAAATGTCAACCTTTAACTCCTCAGACTAATGAACAAAATCTGGCCAAGATCATTTCAATAGCAGCATCTGGGAGGCCTTCCTCCAGGCACACTTCTCACAGGAAATATCCGTCAGAGAAGTTTCCCTCATCCTTACTCATCCCCAGACAGAGTGTACCAGCTCTGAAAACGTCCTGAGCAGTATGGACTATAAATCAGAGGAAGAAGCAGTGGGAGCTCTGTCTGATGCCTCTCAGATTCCCATACCTTGGGGATTTTCCTTCGCCTGCGATTGTAAGGGTCTCCAGAGAGGCAGGGGGTGTCGTCGGGGCTGCTGGGCGTGGAGGGGGGGCTGATGCGGGAGGGGGACGAGATGCCCGTCTCCCTGCTCGTCTTGCGGAGCTCCAGGAGCTTGAAGCTCCGCCGTTCTGAGTTTTGCCTGAAGAAACCAGGCTTGGAGGAAAGCTGAGGGAGGCCAGATGGTGCAAATTAGAACACCATGTTCATTTATTGCAGCTTCCATTAATTCTTCTTTGTTTATTTGAAGTGAAAGCTATCAGGTACCTTGGTTGGTGTGTCAGGGACAGGAGAAGAGGAAACAGGTGAAACGCATTTGCTTCCCAAGCAACTTCTCTCCAGCTCGATATCTTCATAGGGATTCTCCTTGGATGGAGGATCTTACAGAGAGAGAGAGAGAAAAAAAAAACAATTTCTCTTAAAACCAGAGAAATCAGTGTCACCTGGATTACACAACTGCCTCGCACAAGCTCTCGAAAGAGCAGATAAAGTACTCTTTCCATATCAGTCATGTTTATTTTGCCAGACGATTTGTACTCCAGATGTGCAGCGGCTCGGCTGGAGAGCGACTGGTGCTTAGCCGGCTCATATTTCACGGTAGTAAGACGCTCGCACAGTTAATACCAAAGGTAACTCTAGCCATCGCTCCTCTCCTGCAGATAAGGAGTGAGTAACTTTCATTTTTCCAAAACCTTCCTTTCCCTATCTCTGCCTCTGTGAGGCTCTGCTCTGCCTCTGCTCCATCAATCCATCCACCAGATGTGACCTGTAGGAGTCGGGAGGATAAAGAGGGACGTTCAGTTCTCCACTCCTTCCCTCTCGGAGGAAAACAAGGGATCAGTGCGCTGTTTTTCACATTGCTGGCTCCTGACAGCTAGTGCGCCGGAGTGTTTGTGTGTGCTGTCAGAGGTGCACACGTGTGTTTGCATCGGCCGCCGAGGCGTGCGGCTGCTGGCACGGCGAGTGGTGACAGCCGTGGACTGTACGTTGAAAACATGTTGACGAGAAGCTCATGTGCGTCGGGGTCGATGACAGGACTGCGAGGAAGCCATCACTGTCCACACTATCCAGATCTTGGTGAGCTCATAGAGGACTTCATCCACAAGGGCTCTGCTGAGTCCTCATGGACTCAATGTCTGAGCATTTAAAAGATCAATGCAACTGTACGATATGAGGGTCCCGTAAAAGAATCTAAACTAAGCTAACTTAAATAGGAGCTAGAGTGGTTAAATGGAGTATCTATACTTGTTCTTTGGTGCTAGGATCGAAGCTATGGGTTTCATCAGATATGTCTCAGATGCTATTTTAAAAGCCCTTTAAATGATTTTTATAGATGGGAATGTCACCCTCCATTTCTGCACAGATCTGGCACTCTTCTATGCTTATCTTGCGATAAGCATAGAACTAATCCACTCACACGTCACTTTTACGTAACCTTAGTAACTTTTTCCACAACTAGAGGATGCTTTCACACTGGTATAGTCCAGAACTCCAGTTCGATAAACTAGACTCCACTTCATTTAATTGCTTTCACGCTGTGCTTTAGAGTGTGGACTACTCAGTGCATTTCTTGCTTTCTCTCTGCATTCTCATTCATTCTGTGGTCAATTGATTGTTCCCTCGTTCTGAATGAGGCTGAATGGAAATTGTGGCATCAGCCAGCTAGTTTGCCAAAAACAACAAACAACGGAGCAACACCAAACATTACTTCACTACAGAAATGTGGTCCCGGATCGCTGGATAGTCCCATGGTCCTGTTTGCTTACACATGGCAACAAGTCACACCAGGGTTCAGACTGAGATCCAAAGATCTTAGGTGGACCAGAGTTTGGGTGTGCTTTCACAATTGCTCAAACAAATCCAGACTAAAAAATTTGCCTCCCGGATAGTGTGGACCATCCAGATCTGTTGTGAAAGCACCCTAAATTGTAACTGAGCCAGAATGGGATGTGGTGATGTCTGAGGACCTGCGGTTCATCTCTGGACAGGAGTAGACTGTTGTTACTCAACAAAGCCAAGGTAAGAGAGGTTTTTCACTCCAGGTCCCCTTTAATTTCATTGTTGCGAGCAAACAGCGCTCATTACATACGGGTCTCTGGGAGGGAAACCAAGGACACATTGAAGCGATTGCCAGTAATGTGCGGTGGCTCTGAGCCATTCACATGCCCCCCGCTGCTCTGACAATCACAGTAGCCAACCTCAGCTCCTGCGCGACCTCACACAACGCCTCCATTGTACGTTATGAAATTAAACAGGCTTGAGGTGGGGTTGGCACAACACGGCAGACAATAAGGCAGGAACGTAGGTCAGGTTTCTACGTATAATTTTTAATAAAAGCGAAGCAGCGTGGCTCTAAATTAAAAGTGGAGCAGAAAAAACAGAGAAGGGTAAAGACGGCTTGGCCTCCTCGTCGCCCACGTTACCCAACCCCACGACTCGCACAGATATGAGAAATGAAACTGAAAGGGTCATGCAGTGTATGAGGGGTACAAAGAAAAGGTCAGCTTAGAAACTCTACTACTTAGCATTGTCTTCCAGTCATGAAAATGCAGTTTTCGGCCTGAAAAGACCTGATTTTTGACAGATTCTGTAAGCGGCAGCTTTCAGAATCTGTCAAAAATCTGGTCTTTTTGGAAGATTGCACTTGGTTAAAGGACGAGTGTGACATGTTTAGGTTACCTATTATGTCTTCGTAGACATTCTCCTCTGATAAAGTGCGTGTGAGGCCCAGTCTGGACTGAGCGTACCAGTCAACCCTGCAGCTCTCTGTAGACGACTGGAGCAGATCCTCAAATTCGTAGGACTTCCTGGTGGACAGAGCATCGCAAATGTTTTAGTCGGGCTGCACAGCGGATACGAAAGCAGAAGAAGCAGGGGGATTATTCTCTAATGATGTCTTTTTTTTTACTGAACTGCACATTTTATGCTGATGTTAAATCGAAATACAAAATCCACTTGGCTGAGCAGGAGAACTGACGTTTCCATTTACAAGTTGCCACATCTGAGTGACCGCATCTGGGTTTGGGTGCAGCCTAAGATTAAAGCACAGTAAGAATGAAGTGCACACAAGCATCCGCGGTTGTGGGCCCCCCCACATGTATGCACATACGCACAATTACGCTAAGTAGCCTCTTTATTAAGCACAGCTTGCAACACTTAAACGGCCATGCAATAAATTCTACCTCTATGAAATCATTTTTAAACAATAAAGATCTTATTTCATTTTGAAAATGAAATATTTCCTGGAACTAAATAAACATAGAGGTTAAGCAAAGTAAATAATCAAGGCATTTGTAACTTTTGTTAGCATTTCATGGCTCTATGTCTTCCCGATAACCTGTATTTGTTCAGCCAGAGCTGCACAGTTCAGTGGACACTCACAGAGAGACAGCCTGGCTAAACAAAGGGCTTGACACAGCACACTTCAGCTGAGTGAGGCCTCCACATATGGTATGGAATGTAACAGAATCAAGCCAAGCTCCAAACAAAAATTCAGACCACTGCACAACGTGAACAAGGGATGCACTCCAATTCTGCGGAGCTCACATTTTTTGGTTTCCCTGCAGAGCTTTTGTTTGTTTGATTGTCTGAATGTGAATACTACTTAAGGCATGCTTGAAAATTCCAACATGTCCCAAAAAAATTCCAACATGCTCCAATTGCTCCTGGCAGATGGACAACTGAACTGGATTCCTGATCGGACGTCCCGGTTATCTAGCCTTTGTCTTCAAAATGGATCGTTTCTGGAAGCAGGCAGGAAGCCTTGCAGCAGAATCCTTGTTACTGTCAAGGCTAAAGCTCTTGTAAAAAGTGAGGGACTCCTTTCACATGACTCACCCCACTCTGCTTGTTGTTCTGCACTTCCAGTAAGGTTTTGGAAGGAGGGCTGAGCTCAGTTGATGTGTACATTCCTCACATCCAACCAATGAGCTCATTCTCAGGGATATTTAGAAACACGATGATGTCACTGGCGGTATTGATTTACAGCAGATGTGGGAGATGTTGTTCACCCCGGTGTTCAGTTGTTGGGGGAAGGTTTAGGGGATACTCTGATTCGTTCTGGTTCTGGTTCCACCGGGGCTGCTTTAAAGCATAGTTTTGTGAATTCAGCTTTAGCCTTGAAGACGTGATGACATTTATATATAGAAATGAGCACAAAACTATCTCAAGAGAAATGTTTGGTGGTTTGCTACAGTTTGGGATACAGGTTGGGATTTGTGAGATAAGTGAATAACCTCCCTCAACTACTGAATGTATTGCCATGAAATATCACCTGATATCAATAGTAACAACACTTGTTGTATGCTAATACCCTCAGCATAGTGTCTCTACTTTGTTAGCCTGCCAGCATGATAAAAACTACGATGGCAAACAAAATAAAAGTCATACAGAGCAAATCCATCTGTGAGGAACATGTACACATGCTTTTGTTTACACTCTGGCAGATCGAAGTAACTCGGATAATGGTTTCCATGTTAACATCATATTTTCTCACCTGTTATTGCTGTCCCGGGGTTTGTCAACCCAGGGTCTTCTGCAAACTCCTGGTGGTGGGCAGGTAGGTAAAGGTGGGGGAGGAATGGAAGGCAAAGGGGGCAAGTTCCTCCTTCCCTTCCCCGAGCCGGGACCTGAAATGGGGGTGGTGGGGGGTGTGTGGTGCTGGAAGGTTCTCTGGGGTTTAGGGAGAGGGTTTATAGATGGAGCACCTGGCTCACTGTACACGTTCTCTGGATCCCCCTCCCTCCTCCTCCGTGACCCGACTGGCCGCACCACGTCAAAAGTCCCAAAAATAGGCTCGTTGGCCCTCTTTTCTGTCTCCTCCAGTTCCTCCTTTGAAGGAGGGCAGAAGTAATTCCCTGGAAATGCCAGTGAAGGTCTGTCAGGAACCTCCTTTGTTGCCTTCTCCAGTTTCTTAACATGAGTTAAAACGCTTTTCTTGTCTTGCGGTTGCTCCGTTGGCTTGGAGGCCCGAAATCCCCTCTCTACGTTCATTTCTCTGTCTTTGTTTGTTGGTCCGTCTGGAGATTTAGGTCTCGAATCCCCAAGCTTCCCAACATTCTCCTTCCCTGAGTCTTGTCTGTCCCAGCTGACAAACCTTTTGCTGTCTGTCCTCTGGACCTCTGAAACTTTGGATTCCTTTTTCCTCACCATCTCAGCTTCCTTCTGTGTGCTGCTCAGCGGACATGTCCCTGTAGAAGTTAGCGAGGCAGGCTCCTTTTTGCCCTCCCATTGTGAGATCTTATCACGGATGCTGGCCGTCTTGACTCCTGCTGGGCTCTTGCTGTGGTTCAGCTTGCTGCACAGCCCGTTCTCCATGTTGGATGCCCGGGGGTCTGTGGTGGAGGAGGCTCTCCTGTGAGCCAGCATGGTGTCAGGAGGACCAAGGCTGTCACTCAGGCTGTGTAGAGGGGAGAGGGGCCGCTTGGTGAAGACAGCAGTGTCCCTCTGGTCTTTGTCCCCTGGTGTCCCGCGCACCTCTTGGGGCTGGGGCACCGCAGACAATGGAGCCTCCCCAACCTTCAAGCCGCAGCACTGGAGCCTAGAAACGAACCACATAGAGAAAAGTAAACACACTGACCTTGTTCTAAAATGGCAAATACAAAGCCACAAACAATTGCGATATTCCGTATTCTTGATATTACAGAAAATAAATGACTTACTAAATACTTTTAGTTAAAAACCATACCCTTAGCACATATGTAGTTACGATGCAATAAACCTTTATTAGGGATGCCTGTACATTTCTGGTGTTGCAGCAGCAAAACAGAAGTAGCAGAATCTGTTTTGGTGTTGTACCAGCATGTATCAAAACCTTTTTGATGCTACAATTAAACTTACAGCATTCTCATGTTACTACGCTTTAAAGTAGCAAACAAAACCAAAACTATTTTATTTTTGAGGGTAGCAAACAAATTAGCTTTGCTGAAATACTGAAACACTTACTGATCATAAAACCAAGAGAAAAATCACTGATGTGGTCACCAAAGATTGAGAAATTCACATTACATGCTTTGATTAGTAGACATTTCTAGTATTCAAGAAAATATTGGATGTTTTTTTGTTTGCTTTGCAGCGAGTGACCGAGAAGGTCAACTATCAATCATAAGATGGTCAAAGGTAAAAAAAAAAAAGGGCTTTTTCTTTACTTTAACCACAGGAGCTCTTCAACTCATGGCACGGTGTAATGAAATATCAGTCTTTGCTTTAAGTGTACATAGCAAAGTATTGTGCTCCTCCATGGCTTCTTAAAACTGCCCAGGCAATGCGAGCAATTACAATTCCATCCAAACAGACCTTTGTTTTATGGGGTAAACAAGAATTCTTGTTAAAAGAGCTCAGACGTCTGTTTGGTGCCTCAGTTTTAGCTGTGACTCACAGATTACTGGGTCGTGACTGTTTGAACTCTGGGATTGGAGGTCAAAGTTTACAAGCTACACACTGCTTTTTCTGGGGAGGGGATCAAAGTATACACAGAAGAGGGGAGAGGCCGGAGTGAAGACATGATTCTTTTCTTTTCTACTATCGACCCTCAGAACTCTGTTACGGCCCAAAGACCATTCATCAAATGATTGAATTTCCAACAAACAGAGGAAGTGTGGCCTTGCTGGGTGACTCCTGATGACATTTCTGGATGCGAAAGCCAGCAGTCATGCAATCCAGAGGAAATCTCTGGAGGGAATTACTGATTCAAGCTTCCTCTGGGACTTTTACAGAAAAGAGAAAAAAAATTGATGTAACTATGACCAACAAGGAAACCAAATAATTGCCTTCAAATTGCTCTTGGTTTTATTAGTTTGCCCCCAACCTGTCTTCATCACCCTTTTCTCTTTTCTTATCCCTCAGTTGAAACAGCAGTTTTTATTAAGCATGGAGCAACAGAGAGGGGGAAAAACTAGGTCAAATAGAAAAGCCAAGTTAAGGAGAACAGGAGGAGACAATGTGGGGTGGGGTGGAGGGGGTGGGTGAGTGAAGGAGTTATAGGAAAAGTAGAGCAGATGGAGAAGGAAATTAATAATTTATTTCCCAATCAAACACACATACACACACACATATGCACATGCACACTTGTTAGTGATTAAGTGAAAGAGAAATACTGAAAAACAGATATAAAACAAAACACTGGATAATGGAAAGCTTGTCTATCACCCGCAGCCAAGGACGGGTGGAGCATGGAGATGAGGGTCACTGAGGGCGGAAGGAGGGAAGGAGGTACAAGGGCACAATAGCATCTCTGAGCAGCTGAGCCAACACAGGGTCAGCAGGGTTTGAAACGGGCAAGAAGGGGTAAAATAAAGAGACGCAGTGTATTTTAATGGTATCGACTTTTGAGGATTGCCTGAAGGGACAAGCATGGAGCTCCTGAACAACACTGACATGACAGACGCTCAAAACAAAAGACATTCAAATCTTCCACCAGACAATCCCTCTGATTGGCACAAACCAAAATCCCTTCATTATAATCTAAATGGCACTAATGAACACTGCAAGGATGACAGAAGGGACCATAGACGGTGGTCATGGAGGCATTAGACGGTGGCAGCAGGGGGGCAGTAACAGTATCCAGATGCCAGATGGCCAACTGTGCCCTGCTCAGCTTCACTGGTGCTGCTATTGTTGGACAGCTGACCCTAACAGAAAGGAGCTCCTCCAGCTTGTTTAAGACCACTGGAGAACTTAATGATGGTATTGGGAAATGTGCACACTGGGCTGGAACGTGCTGGTGTAAGAAGTGAACAACTGTACAGGCCTGTTTGACACTGATAATCTTTCATTCCAACAAGTTTTACATTGCTCAGTGGAACTTGCGATGCTATTGCAGACTTTGGACGACATCAATATGCATATGTTCTACTTTCTTTCAGTGATCCCTGCAGTTGTTTTCTAGATGCTCTCAGATGCAAGACACTAATGAAAATATAATGCAATGTACCTTCCTCAAAGCAAGTTATGCCTCTGGTCTGAATGAGAAGCACTCGTGCAAGAATAGCAAACAATTACAAACAGGACTTTCAGCATCTGTGCAACGCTGGCTGATCCGAGTCCACTGGACGCAGCAACATGGCTAGTTATTGCTGGGACAATGATAGCTTGTTTATAGCACAATGACAGGTGGAGCTGTTGCTCTTCCTCTTATACAAACAGTATATACAGCGTGACACCACATGAGGCAATGCTAACCTCTCATCGACTGCGTGGACAATAGATGATTTACTCGCTTTTAATGATGTTTAAAAAAAGCAGGACATTAAACTGGCAGAGTATCACAATAGTACATGGTTTACACCAACATTGACATATAAGAATGTAATTGTTATGAATGAATTTGGCCTCTGTGGCACCTACCCGTTGACCGATTGGTAGATACAGTTGTCAGTGTTTGTACAGAGCAGCAGGGCCCTCCCACCGGTCATGGTGCTAGCAGCTGGCATCCTGCACAGAGACACAAAGAGAGGCAACCAGTGAGCAGAGGATACCAAATATATTGATTGGAGCGAGTCTTGTTTTTATGGTCAAAGTTTATTGGAGCACGGGCAACAAAGCAGACACATATTTCAGCTGATGGGTCGTAAAGTTGCAGTGAAAAACATGAACACAAAAATAAGCACACACACAGACTGACAAATGAGAGGCAGGTCAAAAGAAGAGTGGCTTCCCCAGGACTCCCTCGGGCATTTTTTTTTCTAACGCCAGTGAGTGAATGTAAACTATAGCTGAAGCCTCTCTCTCATTTCTGTGGGTAGCAGAACTCATTTCTGAACCGGGCTGCCGAGAAACGGACCTCACAAGCTGAATGGCATCGCCCCAAAACTGGCAGACTCTGCCTCATCAGTAATTGGAGGATACAGCTGAAAACAAAGTGGCTCAAAGGCAGACAGAAATGCACGTTGGGTTTCAGTACCCATGTGATCTTATGGAAAACCTAATATACAAAAAAAGTCCACAAAGTGATATAATTAACCTCCATTAGGAAAATATATGCGGTGTCTGTGAGGCCTGGGATCAGTTCTACTTTCTATCGCTCACTGTCTTGTCTTTTTGCACTTTCCAGAACACATTTCTGGAAAGTGCAGCACGCATGTATTATTTAAAACTTCAGATCCTCTCCGAAAAACTTATTTCAATCCAGAAAAGGAATTCCATTAATGTGTTGAATGTCTTCCTGTGCTCCACATGTCTTTTTGTTCCTTATTACAAAGTGGTTGCAGTTCCAAGGCAAGTGTGAGGAGACACACTCAGCCAGTTTGAAATTATTACTTGGTCCATTTGTCAGTGAATAATGAAACCAGATCCTGTTGAGGCCGGCAAGACCATCCATATGTAACACCGGATTAGAGCCGCTGGTGCACAGCGCCCACGACTTGGTCTATAAAAGCAGGAAGAGGGCTGGCATGGAGCATGAGGGCCTAGCCTCTGTCTGGCACAGATGTGGTTAACATGAGAAAGGAGCAAAGGTCAGCGCTTAAACCTATTGGCAGGTATTCACATGTTTGCCTTAAGTAAATCCACAGTGACACTCACACATACTTTGCCACCCAGCTACGTACTTCCCCACAAAACTCAATATAGACACACACCTTCAAAGATAAACAAATCCTGCCCATACCCCAGACCAGCTTATGGACATGTGAGCATGTGTGACTTCAACCAGATGTGCAGGAATACTTTATGGTATCCGTAGGCCGTTAAACATTTCCTGAGCGCTTCTTGGCCAGAACCCACCCCCCCCCCCCCCCCCCCCCCCCCCCCCCCCCACACACACACACACACACACTTCTTCCCTCCCAATAAACCTTCATTAAGCAACCTTGACACTTCTATCAATTGCCCCTTGACTATGAAGGGAATGTGTGCCTAATCCAGCCAAATTCCACAAATTGTTGTCCCCACTGGCAGCAACGTGAGTCAGAGAAAAAAAAGGCAACAATTTCAGTAGATTACGTAAAAAAATGCAGTCAAATAGCTGAACTCTTCCCTGAGCTAACAACATAATTGTCCCTCTGGGTCCAGTGTTTTGGAATGACTCTGGGCATGCCCTTTTTTCAGCTCCACAAAGAAAAATGGAAGAAATGGACAATGTGTAAAAGTTGCAGCTTTGTCTCCTGAGAAGTAAACTGAAAGTGCAACATGTCATCATTTCGCCACTTGTTTTGCTCCCATCTTCACCCTCCATTGCTTTGCCTTCAGCCCCCCACAGCCCAAGGTCTAGCCCCCAGAGAGAGGAGGAGGAGGCTCTGCGTCAGCCATCCACCGGCCCGTAGGCCCAAATTATTTTCAGCTGTGAGCCGAGCAGAGGTCACATGTTTGAGGGGAAACATCAACCGATTTTTTTCCCTTCCTCCCCCTCCTGAATTTTTTCTTCTCACTGAAACCCAACACAGAAATGAAGAACAGAAATCCTGCGTGGAGAGAGGGGGTTGGCAGGGAGGACTGTAAAGAATGTATAGAGCCTCCGAGTTTTATGGTTAATTTTTTTTCTAGGTTGGGAAGGGTGTTGCATATCACAGGGAAAGAGGAAAGATGGGAGATATGAAAAGGGAGCAAATCGAAGAGGAGAGGGGGGTTGGGGAGACAGGGGTTGTCAAAACTAGAGAGGAAAGTTGATATTGCAAAGAATAATACAAGTATACTGTTGCGCTGTGAAAACACTGGAGGCTTTTAGGCTGTCCCACTTCATTATTTGGAGCCCAAGGCCAAAAAAGAAAGAACGCTGTTTAGTTGAGTTTCTACAGTAGTGCCTTAAATGGCAATTTGGTATTTTCACACAATTCTGACTTGCAGAGCTTGAACATATTTCCAACTTGACTCATGCATGCAAGACATCTCTCCTTTGCACTCGCACGAACCTGACAAGCATTCGTGCCTTTGCATCTCATAAAAGCAGTAAATTTGACAACATTGCCAGTTTTACACCGACTGGTTACTGAGGAAACTCTTTTTGAGCGAGCCGAGAAGGCTTTTGTCTCTGAGAGCTACTGACAGCTATTGTTAACCCTGACCTCCAGAGCAAGATGGCCGCCATAACAATGCCGAGGCTGAGGGAAGCCATCTGCTGAGGCCAATAAAAACATCACGGGAAACTGCCCCTTCAGCCTCGGCCCTGTGAGGTGTGACAGAGGAAGTGGCATTGTTCATCTGCAGCTGCGCACTGGGTGGAGATGATGGCAGCGGAAAGTCTGTCACAGTCAAAATAACTCATGATATTTCGGTTTGCCAGTCAGAGATATTGGATCTACCTTTTTTTAGCCTTAGAGTCCCAAATTTACCCGATGAGTGCAAAGCTGGTTTAAAGTTAGTTTACCTAAAGTCCTTTGGCTAAAAATCACACAGATATAGCCTTTCATTAAGCACAACCTCCAGTCCTGGCCTCAGATTTAAAAGAAAAGAAAAGAAAATTTGGTGCACAGTCGTACATGCCTTTAAGCCTTCAGCAGATACAGATAGCAGCAGCTGGGGTCAGAGGCAGGCCATCACACCCAAGCATCAGTTGCATAACCCTGCAGGAGATTTGTATCAGCGGACGGACAGTGGGTATCTGGACAGATTTTTTTTTTCTTTTTAAACATGCACTCACATACCGTTTTCTATTTAGGGAAGCGTGTTGTTGCTTGTTTACGCCTAATGCCTGAAGCCTGGTGTTGTCTGCCTGTAATAAATGGGATCTCATGGGTGTGCGTGGCAATTCTGTTTTTGTTTTCCCTGTAGGTTACAACTGTTTGCAGCATGGTATGACCTGACTTTCTTCTTTTTTTTAATCCTCTGCATTTGCCTTGCAGCTAATGAGGATCTGAGCAGAAAACAGCTTGAATAATGAAACACATTTTCAGACAGTGGAAGGTTTTTATAGTGCTGCACCACAAGTCGAAATAATCTGCAAATAATTCTCTTTTCAGCCTCGAGAGCCATTCGAATCATTATGATTAGTGTAACTGTCAGACTCTATACTCTTCTCTCATTGGCTCAGGGACCAAAGATCCCCAGAAGGTCTGCAACTGGATCCCTTTCCATGGAGCAGGTCTTAACAAAGACTACAAACTCAGCACATCTGGCAACTGCTGTAAACTAAACACAATGTCCGATCGTTGAGCTGTGCTGTAAATGAATCCCTCATAAATAAAGACGTGGCACAATTGTGTACAGTATATTAGTCAGCACACAGATTACTCAGCGGCACACACGTTTGTTTCATAAAAGACTAAGACTCATTCAGTGGCAATGTGATGACACACACGCACACCAGCTTTTCCACAATGAGCTGGTCGTCAAGCCTCATTATGTCTGAGATGTCTTGGAACGGCTTTCCTAGCAGGACAACATCAAGATTCACTTTCAAGATTGTTCAAGATTCCACACTATGATAGACTAAGTCATTCATACTACACATCTGGATGTGACATTCTGCATTTGCTCAAAAGAGCCTGTTTGTCCATTAATATACATACCAGGCAGTGCTCATTATGTTAGTCCATGCTAATACAGAGTTTTCTGGGCTGTCCTGTCAGGCCAGGTCATAGCTTTGGGATACAAGATGTTGAATAACTTTGCAGAACATGTTTTGATGGCCCTGTAGTGTCTCATTCCCTTTTAAGATGCTCTCAGATTTCTGTAGGCAACTCGAGGTGAAGCTGTATTCCAGGGCAGGCAGCTGATGGTCAGTAATGTTCTGTTCAGTTTTTATGCTTTTATGCAGGGACATTTTGTACAATGCAGAGTTGACTATACCAAAAATGTGCTTTCTTGGCTCTTTGTGACTCTTAAACTACAATTAGTACATTTAAATGAGACCATGGAGGTACTCCGACACTGTTCCAATGTTGGAGCTGAACTAGCTCTTTCACTTTCTATGCAGGTGGTGCTGTCAGAGCAACTTTATCAGGCCTCAGAGTTGTTGTCAGTGAGCTGTTGGCGGACTGCTGCTTCGGAGCTCTGGAGGCCTGCCTTCCCGCCCGCCTCTCCCCAACAGCTGCTTCTCATAAAGAGTTCATCCTCCCCTCCATCCCTCTGTCCCTCCATACCTCCGTCCAGCCCTGCACAAGCAGCCAACATCATGACATCATCATCCCTCGCTTGTTCTTCCCTGGTGCTGCTCACTTTTTTCTCCCTGTCATTTCGAAATGCCTAAAAAGGACAAAAGCACTCGCTGCTTTTTAACAGTTATCGGGACCTGGAGTCACACAAAACAAGCATTGACGGGAAGTCCATAAACCACTGTCATTTATGGGCGACAATGGCTCATGGGGCTGGGACTGAGAACATGATAGCTCAATACAGCAATTATATACTCCAAAGACAAAAAAATGCAGATTTATTTCCCTCTTTTTCTTTTCACTCACGCTGAGCTGAGTATCCTTTCCCCTTCAAGATGTGGCTCACTGCAGCGGGTGCCAAAGCCTTGCCTGCAATCAATTTAACGCACCACTGCAGATTTAGCCAGCTCTTTCTGGTAAACTTGGCAGCTTTTTCCCTATCCGTCCTTCCCTCTTTTATTCCTCCCTTTAAGTCTCTCACTTTCTTTCCCAGTGAATTGCAAGGGCACAACTATGATAGAAAAGGGAGTGAGGGAAAGGCAAGAAAGATGGAGGGTGGGAGGGCTGGTTTTTAATCCTTGGCCCTCTTTCTATTTTCTTTTGAAGTGCACCACTCTCTCCAGATATGGAGCAGAGATTTTTAATATACGGCCAATTTGCTTCAAACACTGCAGGGTTGCCAGATCTGACATGCAGTGCTTGGTTTGAGGCATATGGGGACCTGGTTCCTGAAGAAGTAGAAAAGGAAGGGCTGATGCTGAAGGAAGGGATGTATGGAGAGGGGGAGGGAAGCAGAGGGTCGGGCAAATAAACAAAGGAATTTTATCTGGACTCTACAGTCTCCCTCTCTCTTTTTCTCTCTCTGTTTCTGTCTCTGTGTCCTGTACAGGGCCCCCGCTGCTTTCCCAAGCTGATTTCATAGCAAGGCATTGGACATGAGCCAAACAGGCCAACTCCGTGAGTGTGCGCGCCTCTATCTCTGTGTCTATCTACACATGCATCCGACTGACAGCCAGAAAGCATGTTACAACCTTGGAAGACACACCGCCATTGAATCCAATTTTTCCTGCATGCTCTGTGCCTTTCTCTCATCTCCTTTTTGTGTCTCTCTATTTTCTCAGTCCATCTCACAGATTACTTTTCCATCAGTTTATCATCCATTCCCTTATCTTTCCTTTCTGCATCCAACCACAGACTGTAGGGATCTGTCATGCACGATGCTCACTGGTAAAGATGCCTATCACAATCTGGCCAAAGCACAAGTTTACACACACACACAGACACAGACATTGCATGTATAAGTGATCCTGCTTCCCAGTCCTGTCCAAACCCAGTGATAGACCTACTGCCCTGCTGTGCTGTGTCCTCTTGCCCTTCCACTTCTTCCCCTGCTCCGTCAATTGTTAGGAGAGGATGGACTCGAGACAGTATTGAAATTGGGTTTGCCACAGAACCAGACAGGAAGTGACGGGGGATACCACAAACAATTAATTTCTCCCTACATGTTTTCTTGCTTATCACTCCACTCTAAATATAACACAAATCTCCATTGTTACCCACCAACACCACATTTCTTGTTATTGTGGCTGTCGTTTATAACTTAGGCTCCTAACAGCTTGGGTGTCTGCAGTCGTTCCCGCTGTGAGCCGGAAGAATGGGCCAAAATATTACCTCAGATGATGTATAAACAAACCTTAATTATAATTGAGGTCAGAGGAAAAGCCACCATGGGTGTAATTATGGTGAAGACGCCCAACCAAGCAACAAAATGCAACACCATTCAGCAGGCTTCCCATGTGCGAAACAAAGAGTCACTTTCCTGTTCATGTTTGTGCATACATACAGGCAGAAGTGTGACTTTACTTGGGGGAAGTGGGAGCGAGACTGACCTTCTGTGGTCTCCTGAAATTAAGTCACAAGGCTTCTGCAGAGTTGCAGATCTCTTCTCCCTGTACAGTGAGAACTTGAGTTCATTGTTGATAAATAGGACAGCTCTGACTACCACAAGGTCAATATGGCAGAAAACGGAAGGAAAACACTAGACAAACTCAGCGAAATCCTTCTAAAAGTCCTTCTCACTTGTTCCACCTGTCAGAGCTTACAAATGACCGCCCCATAACAGTCAAACCACAGGATTTTAATGGGGAGCTCTCCTTTTTCCCTTTGGAGTTTGTGGCTCTCATTCCACATTCCACTGACTGCAAATGGTGCAGCGTGCGAGCTAATGATGCACTAATGTCTTTAAAATGATAAAGCCTTCAACAAATAGACGTTTGGAACATCTGACATGCTGTCGACTTGATAAAACTTACATGGATGACTAAAAATGTATTGAAACTTTCAAGTGCATAAGAGTTTTTGCTGGATTGAAAACATGATGGAAAACCAGAGAGACCATCACAAACTCAATGAAAAGTCAGCAAGCCTCTGAACTAGAGGAAAAAAGGCATGATCATCCCAATGAGAAGAGGAATAGAAGTGGAGGAGGAGGATCAATCCGTCTTGGAGGCAGAGCAAACAAATCACCCTCTCCCATCTGGGAGAGAGTGTCATGTTACGTCTCCGTGCAGAGTAGGCGCATCTGTCCTTCACCTCCCTCCGAAAGACATGTCAGCCCCTCCTCTCCACAGACAGAAAGCTCCCATCAGCACAGCTCCTGACTCATCCTTAGTCTGCTCCCAATTACTCTGCTGGCTCCTCAGGCCGGGGCCCATGCCAACTCATCCCAGGCCCACTCTTAAACAGCTCTCACGTTGGCCTGCACAAGCCCGTCCAACTGCCTCTGTCAAATCCAGAAATCCACATTTGGTACATTTGCAGCTGAAACAGTACTCATGCTTCAGCCAATATTGTAAGACTTTGCAATGCCAAAGGCCCCAGTGTGCCTCAAACAAATGCTCTTGTTGGATCATCTAGCGGCATCTGAAACCACAGTTATAACTGTTGCTCTGGGGAGACTAACAATCTGACAGTCACCACAACAGCGCAGTTACTGGCCTGGATGCCTGTTCCCAGCTCAAATAATTAAGCTACTGGGCGTGTTGCAATGAAGAATTCTAAGGAACCCCATTCCAATGATCCCTTGGCTTTTATTGTAGCTCCACAGGAGCCCCTGTAACAAGGAAAGTGTTTAATATGTCCAAACATATACAGTATAATGTCACTTCATGAATGAGTAAATGAGTGGTTCGCCCCCATGGCACTCTGGTTTTCCCCGCACAGACCAAAATGCAAGTTTAGGCTGACTGGAGGCTCTGAACTGGCCCAAGGTGTGAGTGAGAGAGTGAATAGTGCATGTGTGTGCTCTCTAATGGATTGGCATATTCCCTGCCCTCTCCCCATGTCCAATGGAGATAGGGACCAACAGTTCATTCACTAAGGGCAACAATAATTATGAGCATATGGTGACCTTGGGTTTTGGTTTGAAGCACAACCTCACCAAGCTGCTGGAAAAAAAACGAAACTCTTCTATCCCTTTAATTATTTCTGTATTCAGGTTCTGGACAAATTAGCTCACATCACGGTCTGCTCCAGCACTGGGAAACAAGACTTTGGTGTAGATGCACCTGTGGTTGGAGCACTGTGGTTACAGCCAGCATAAATCATCACTGACAGGGTAAGTAAGGCCACTGACAGGAAACCTCGGCAAACAAAAAGATCCATGGAGCTCTTCCTGGCATGGAGCCTCGCTGTTTGGCAGGCGGTGATGAATTTCAATGTATGAGGTAATTTAGAAACAGCCACAGGTTAGTCACCAGGTGAAAGACGTGCAGCTCCTGCTGTCTCCAACCACACTTGCACAGGACACAGATATAGTGTGTCCTACACCTCCGATATTACATGTCTCTGCTGTTAACAATAGCCGAAGGGCATGCAAAAGGAGCTGTCACTGAATATACAATCATTCCACACACAGGGAGAAAAAAAGATTTCCATCTAATGTGCTGACGGAGAATACAGGGGAGCCGATCATTAAAACTCTCCTTGAGTAAGAGGTTAGCACTGTGCCTCACAGCAAGAAGGTCCGGGGTTGACTTTGCAACTTTAATCCAGGTATGCTGATTCCCTTCAACAGTCCAAAAAAAGACTTTTGCTCCTAGGTGTGAGTATGATAGTGAATGATGTATGGGACTCCAGGGTGCCTTCACCCTATGTTCACTAGCATGGGCTCCAGCAAACCCTCATGACACTATTACCACACAATCCAGGTAAGATAGTGGATGGAGTTTGTTGGAAATACATTAAGCCACGGTGAATATGAAAGAGTGAAACAATAACCTGGCTCCATGGAGGTCAGATTTCTCCTCCAAGACACGGTTCTCTGAGCTCAGCTCCAACGCCAAAATCTTCCTCTCTCCCTCTCCTTCCTGCCCCCTCTTCCCTCCCCCCTCATATTTTAAGGGTTCCGCTTGAGAATTCCCACCAGAGCTCCCCCGTCCCATCCCTGCTCCCCTGCTCCTCGGCACGCCTGCACAGAAACAGATTTTTATAATTCAAGCCGCCGATCCCTGGGGGAGCCAAGCGAGGCGAGAGCTTGGGAAAGTGCTCTTCCGGAGTGTAAACTCCAGAGTCAGAGTCAGAGCTGACGTTTCTGACCTGCACACACCCCGTGACCGACAACTGTGAGGCCGGGCCAAGACCGCCGGTGGACAGAAAGCTGAGTGAAATGAAGATGGGTGTTTAGCGCCGCTGAAACAAGCCAAACTAAACTGATCTGAGGGTGTGCGTTTTCAACATCATCTCCCCAGAAACCTCAGGACAAATTGTACTCAACACAGGGCAAATGCTTTTGAACTCAGCTTCCCTTTCTTTTGTTTTGGTTTTTGCATCCTTTAATCCATTTACAGATTGTGGTTGTTGTAAGTTCTTAATGTTAAACACTCAAAACACTCAAAATTGAGTTTTTGTGAATGAAATGACAGCAAAACATGACTAAAATACTTACTTTGAAAGGTATTTATGGAACTATAATAAAACGGAAAGATCAACTAGAAAGATCAAGCTGATTAAGTGACTGATTAAGAGTGCACCAAATAATGTACAATGCTACAATGAGCAAAAAGCTCATGTGTGAAAACATATTTTGTGCTTTAACCAAGTTAACCCCTCTGCAATCGAGACATCTATAAAGAGCTAAACACTGACAGCAAGCCCAACAGAAACCACACGAAAATATACAGCAGCATAAAAAATGAAGAGGTTATTGTCACCATCATTACCCTGGAGACAGATAAAGAGATAACTACTACTTTCCCCAGGTCTAGAACTTAACAAGCCAGTGTTTAGATATGATTTGGTGTGATCAAAGCTCAGCTGTGTCTGCCGTGTCTGGAGTATCTACTCATTAAGTGGTTACACTTGGATGAACCTCCAGACATTGTTTTAATGCTCATTATACAGTGGATTTCTAAATTGACAGGTAAACAAAATTCCTCTCATTCTCAGCCATGGCTGCAGGAGGAGGAGAGAGCAGAGAAGCAAGAAGAAGCAGACTGGAACTCCCTAAATGATTTTGAAGTTCATTACACACAAGCTTGCACATATCCAGACTAACAAAGCATGCTCTAACCTTTTCCCATTTTGCTTGGAATGCTCATTATAACATGGCAACCCGGGCCTAAATCAATGAGCTGTTCAGCCACATTAGAGTCACACTTTGAACCCAGATGGACTCATTCCTTTCCAGATGGCAGACCGCGGCACATACTATATTCTTTTTTTTTTTTCCAAGCTGGATGGCATGCGAATCGTAAACGCATGTTCGACATTCAAGTGCAGAATTTCATTCAGGTTTGTGCGTACATGTGTCTGAATCCATGCATCTGTACTTCTGGCTCACAGTCTATATTATTTCTACATCTGTGTTTGAGTGTGCCCTGGCCCGTTTTCCTGCATGTGGGTTCTGGAGAGAGTGGTGTGCCACCGGTGGGCACAAGCTGCAAAGCCCAGCGGAGCTGCGTTTTTGGATGGTCTTCATCGGCATGTCCCGAGCACTGGCCTGCTGTGGTGATCCGTCCAGTCCGCAGTTAATACCCTGCCATCAAACTGTATAGCTGCCTCCGTCTTTGCCCCCGTCTCCAGTCTGAACTCTGCTAGAGATTCACGTTCTGCGTCAGTCTGTGTAAATAACACAGCGGGGCCAGGATTCAGCTTGCCATGTTCTGTTAAATATCCCAATTAGAGTCACAGCAACCAATTTCTCCCAAGCAGTGTCCCAGTTTTGCTCCCTACGTGTCTTTAAGCACTTTGAAGAGTGAAACCGCCAAGTAGAGCAACAGCTCAACAAGCAACAAGCAGTGAGAGAGAGAGTGCGTGCACAAATGAGTGTGTCGGGATTAAGAGTGCATCCAAAAAGAAAAAAAAAAACATGGCTGGCCAGCTGCCAAGTGAATACACGCCTCTAGTATCCAGTGTGATGGTATGCATTATCCATGCATGCATGTGTGTGTGTGTGTGTGTTGGCTTGACTTTTGCAAAGTTATGGGTGTCTTAAACGGTATGCATTATCCATGCATCTCTGCGTGTGTGTGTTTGTGTGAGAGGGAGAGAAGAGGGGGTTGGTTTTGATCATGACTAACCCCATGGCCATCAAGCAACATCACAGACACCACCCCCCCCACCATATCTTGGAAACAAGAGGAATTTCTTTCACCATCACCACAGGACACATTCTTTCTGAGCGCATCGCCGTGGCAACAGCGGCAGCTCGGGGACGGCAGGAGATCGACCCGGTGGGGTCTTTAAGATGCGGGCCGCCCCGTGGAGTGCCTGTCAAAAGCCAGTTCCTGTAAGAGGAGGGGTGGACGGGCTGTAACCCTCCTAAAGCCCTGCTGTCACTTTTCTGAGCCGAGAAGAATGGAGAAGACAGATGTCACTGGCTGTACACGCCAACACACACGCACACAAAAACCCAGGCACGCACGCGCAACAGGCGAGAACGCGCAGGCGATCCGTGTTCAACTGGCTGAGGAAAATGTAATCAGCCCCTAAACCATGACAAATCACCACGGTCATCATGTTTGCACATGACACAGAAACATCCACCCCAGACATCTGTTATATGTAAACACATGAGCTCTTACATACTCATAAATGTGTCCATGTAATGTATATGCCCCCTGCGTTAAAGGTCTGTTTAAAGTGTAGGGTAAACTTAAAACAGGCATCCAATAGTTAATTCTCCCATGAATTGAGCCCATGGTGTCAAAATGAAGCTGAACGCTGTTTTCCTGGATGAATTTACACTCTTGTGACTTAAACCAATCATGACGATCGAGTTCTTCACTCCGGCACGCTTCCAAGAGGAAAAAAAAGCTGATTCAGTTGTGAGAGATGTCAGCCTTGTCACGATATGAAACATCTGGCCTTTGAATTTTTTCAGGACTCCTCTTGCTTTTTTCTCACGTGTTTCATATGCCGGTTTGTCAGCGTGTGTTTGTGTCAGTTTGCACAATAAAAATGATGTGACTCATGGAGAGTGAAAAAAGATGAATGCAGCGGATATGTGTCAGTATTTTTGCGTGAAAGACTGAGGAAAATATCCAATTAAAATGAATCACACAAAGAGGAAGAGTGCAGAGCAGTGAGTGTAAATATTCTGAGTGATGAACACAAGGTCACAATTACACTCTTTTCCACCACAGTGCACATTGTTTTGCCCTGCAGTCATGCAGACAGTTAGCCTCTACCCCTGTCTCCGAATGTAAACAACTGACCCAATCTGACAGACCACTGTGTGTATGTGTATGTGTGTGTGTGTGTGTGACTGTAACGCACACAAGCACACACACACAATGGCTCTAGAGCACAGTCCCTTTACAAGACTGCAGCCCCCTTATTACAAGCTTGCTGACTAGCAGACAGACGGTCCCTGTTTCTTTATCTCCAACTCTGTAAACCGTCTCTTCACAGCGCCCAAGAGTCAGCCAGTCTCAATTCAATCAACTCTCAACCTTAGCCTGTTGAGTAAATACAAACCCAGGTCAGCAGAGGAATGCTGATTTGTGGTCAGTAAAATATTGACCTTTTGACCTCCTGAAGTCATTTTTGCCTATGTATGAAAGTAACACTGAATTTAGGAGGCTGCATAAAAAGTTGGGCTTAATTAAAACTACCATGGAACAAAGCATAATAAATAAAGTATTTTTGAATTGTAAGTCCCATGGACCTTAGTCTTGGGTTTAATGATTGCCCAGCAGGCTGACCTAAAAGGCCTGAGGAAGCTGCTTAGATGGATTATGTTGGCTGATTGATAACCATCTCTTAAGGGTCAGTGCTTATCGGACACAGCAGACATTCCTGCTGCACTCTGGTATGACAGGCGACAGAGCATCTGCAGCCTCAAATGTAGGGATATGGATGAGTTAGAAGGCAAGGACACATCGATATGCATCCACATTAAAGGTGCCGTGTGAGGCTCCTGACCACTAGAAGCACTGTAGAGCAAGGAAGTGCGAAAAAGTTCACAATATTGTTTTTATCACAAGCTTGACTTTGGAGAGTGTCACACACACACACACATACACACAAGCATGACAGATTACTTATTTGAGGGTTTGTACTTCAGACAAAGCAGGTGTTTACCTGAAACAGTACCAGTCTGTCTGAGGAGAGGTCTCAGGAAAAGTACTGCAAATCCACCAGCTGATCACCTGCTTGGGCCCTTCAGTTCAACTTTAAACCACTGCTATTTCATTCATTCATCAAACTTCTATTCATGTCACTGCTCACACTAACTCCCCAGACTGTGAATAGTCCTAAAATACTTGCTTTAGGAAATTCAAAACGCATCACTTCTCACAAATTGAAGTATCCTTGGGTAAGACATTGAACCCCGGGGGGGGGGGGGGGTCTCTACCTTCGCCTGCTCCCTCATAACCATCCAGGCCCTGCTGGAACTCTGCATGAAGAGGTGCCTTTGTTCGCAGTGAAGACTGCTCATCTCACGGACCCTCTCCTCTTTTCTCTCTCTCTCTCTCTCTCTAGCTCTCTCTCTCCCTCAACAAGCCCGTTAGGAATGTGATGGTGTGAGTGTGCACTCTGACTGCTGGCCACCACGCCATCCATCTCCGTTGTGTTTTCATTTAATAAGCAGATGAGAGCAGACAGCCATGGAGCGTAAGTGTGTGTGTTTGTGAGTGCACACACACACGTGTGTGTGTGTGTGTGTGTGTGTGTGTGTGTGTGAGTGTGCTCATGTGCGCTCCCATACTTCAGCGAGCTACAGACGAGTCTCTTGTGGCCGGCAGTAATGGACTTGGTGCAGGCAGTTTTGAGACTGGCTACTTGAGCAAAACTTCAAGTGGAGCCAAAGCAGAGCAGAATGAAATACGGCTCAAATAAACACAGACGAAACCACATCCTAACATTTACCATCCATGTTGCTTTAAACGAGCATATACATTCTGTACATAGACACACACACACACACACACACACACGCTGACACAGTCAAGGTTACACACAAGCCTGTATAGAACATTTACACTGCAGAATATGGAAGATAGCTAAGAAGATAGCTCCTTGGGCAATATAAATGCTTCTCAGAGTGAGAAAAGCACGTTGGCTCATTTAATTCAATCAATTATGTGTGTATCAGCTCAGTCAACATACAGAGAAGAGAGAAGTCCCAGTTACTTTACTACTTGTTTTTTTGTGAAGATGTCTTAGTGACTGTGAGGAAAGAGATGCAAAGGCACACATGAGAAAGAGTGTCACCAACTTGACTTTACCTTTCTGAGCTGGGTGAGCCCTGATGAAGTGCTCCTGGAGTAGTTCCTCATTTTGCGTAACCTGACTCCGCAGAAGACAGCATCCACTTGCATGGTTCCTTTCCTTCAGAGCAGTCTGGGCTTTTTCCCCCCTCTTCCCTCTCTCTATCACAGTTTACCCCTGCTTCTCTCTGCTCCTCTCACTTTGCATAGCCCCTGCCTGTACCTCCTATGTACAACAGAGAGAGAGAGAGAGAGGGAGAGTGAGAGAGAGGGAGAGGGAGAGAGAAGCAGAGTGCAGCTCCAAGTACACCAAAAGTTTGAAAAAGCCACAAAGTCAGGGAGATCCCTCCTCCTGTCCTGCCTCCGAGCTTAAATGTTTACAACTCGCTTCTCCCTTCTGAGCTCCCAAATACACACTCACACTCCTGAGCTCCTATCTCACCAGTGCCTCTGGCTGCCTTCTCTTTCTCTCTCCCCTTCTCAAACTTTTCCCACCCCCCCTTCCCTCATGCCACCCCCCTTTCCTTCTTCTCTCTCTCTCTCTCTCTCCTCCCTCTCCATTTTCCATCATCAACCCCCCTCCCCCCTCCCCTTCGCCCCCCCCCCCACCCCCCTCACGTCCCTCCCACCCACCTAAACCCCCCACCGCTGAACTAATCTGCAGCTGGCCGAGTGATTGGAGCACTAGTTGCCGGGGAAACCGAGTGTCCTGCTCCAAAAAAAAAAAAGGAAGGAGAAGAAGAGGAATGGAGCAGGAAGGGGCAAAGCTGAGCACGACTGAATACATAAATAAAAGCCTCCTCTGGGAGCCAATTAAAGAAACCCAAGGGCCACTCTACTCCCAAAACGAAGGGACAACATGTTCATCTATTTTATCTATGAGAGATTTTGTTTACTCATTCTCATGTGCCAGTCAACAGAACCATCAACAACTGTGACAAAAACACATGTATGTGTGTAGTGGATGCTGTGTTTGGGTTGATTATCGCTGACCTCTGCTCAGTGAGTGAACACGAAGTTCGGCTCAGCGTCAGGCCCAAGGCTGCACAGCAAATCAATGGACCTGAAGAGAGAGGAGGGGGAAAAGTGTGTGAGAGAGAGAAAGCAGGAAACAAGGCTGGCATACTGATGACCCGTGTGATTAATAATTAACCTGTTCAACTACAGCACAGCACTGTTTTTCAAGCTGTCTGAGCCTGTAAGTTTGCAGATATGACGGTTAAAGGTGGCACTTGTAGGGATGGAGACTATAGCTGGAGCAGTTAGTCCATTCATTGATTAATCAACTATTGTAGCTATTTCAGGACTTGCGTGATGTGATGTGATGTGCAAGAGACAGGCAAATTCTGGTTCCGGAGAACACAATATGAGGTAGCAAAAACTATCCTTTATCCTTCAGATGCATTATGCTACTGTCAGTATCTTAATGCAAATGTATGGATAAAGTCCTCAGTTGCATTCCTACAGTCATCTCACCCTTCATAAGGCCACGTCACCTCAAGAGCAACTATCCTGCTGACCTCTGAGCCCACAGCCCGACCCTGCCTTTCAAATGCAAGAGAGATCTAAAAAAGCCTGGCTTGTCCATCAATGGCTGTGGGAGGAATGGGGTGGGAGGTGGGGGCTAGTAACATCTGTTTGGCGTTTATCCCACCTTATTGTGTTGCTGAGTTCTCTATCGGGCCTACAGCTGGGATCCTGGGAGTGCACCAAGCCCACTGTCCAGGGGACTCGCACCGTGACTGGGAACACGGCTCAGACAAGTTCTCAGTCCTTGATGGGGCACAGTCAGCTGTTTGCAAGACCTCTGGTTTCAGCAGAGGAAATGACAATGAAATCAAAACCCTGCCTCCTCCTTTCCTTTATGACCCAGAGGCAGAGACTCTACCAGCCATATTAATGACACAACAAATAGAGCAGCTTTTATGTCATCTCTTTGGAACTCTGCTCAGGAAGACCCAGGGTATCCTCTCAGGAAGCACTGCTCGGTGCCACTTCCATTAACATCCACAGCACAAAATGTAAACTCTGCCAAACAATGATCCATCTGAGCAGCAACAACCAGCTAGAAAAAAGTACTAGCATTTCCAAACTTGCAACTTTATACCCCCAGGGAAATCCCTGAGCTCTCTGGTTTGTGTCCATACAACTAAAACAACTTTACATTTCTAACGGGACAGAGCCATTGTTAATACGATGAACTCCATTTGTGGTCTGCATTTCCCTCAAATGAAGTAAAAGGGTCTGCTGTGAACATTTCTATACAAGAAAAGCTGCTACTTTTATTATACTCAACTTGGCATCCCTCCTTCCTCCTTTTATTCCCCTGCTTCCTCCTGATGGGAGGTTGGAGGAGAGTTAGGAAGGATAATAAGTGATCTATCTCCATCTGTAGGGCATTTGACGTCTCTGCATTTCGTGGAAAGAAGATGCTGAAATTCAGAATTGATTTTAAACGTTTATTATTCGTCTAAAATGCTCGTAACAGTTAAGCTATGTAAAATATCACCAGTTACATACTATAATACCTAGTACTCTAGGACTACAACTTTCAGTTATTAAAAAGCCTCAAGGTTAACGTTCTATTCTATTGGATTCTATTTTTCACTTTTTATCTTGTATTTTATCTTGTTTTTACGAAGGAGTATTAGGGCAATATTGAGGGAAAAAATCACAAATTTCGAGAATAAAGTCGTAAACTATTTGAATAAAGTCCTAATATCACGAGAATAAAGTCATAATTTACGAGAACAAAGTCGTAATATTACGAATATTGGTAATTATATAACGTAACGTAGTTTTTACTGACATACAAATATTTTTGTCTTACGTAGTATCTTTAAATATGTATCGTTCCAACTATTTTTTCTTGTTTTTATCCTATACTCCCAAAGCACTGCTGCAGCTGTGAATGACTTTGCGTCAGCACTTGCTATTTTTAAACATGTTATGTAAATAAACTAACTTGCATGATCTGGAAATGTCTACTCACGTTTTGGAGAGAGTAAACTAACCGTCCAAAAGTTTGTCCGTGTTTGGGGTTTTTAAAGCTGTTCGTGTCCCTTTAAGAAGACAACCACGTGACCTGAGCAGGCTCTACGTCACACCCGGCTGTCTAACGAGAGTCATTTCAATGTTTTCATGGATGTTGTGTTTTCAATCATGTTTGGGGCTGCTGCATCAAATCCAGCTGAGCCATGAAATGTGTCACATGTCGACACCGGGATAGGCGACAGTCCTGCTTAATCCTGTTTAGAGAAACTGCGGTAACCGTGAGTTAAAGTCGCGCCATATGAATTAGTTGTGAAATAGGTCAATGTTCTTGTAGCTAGTTGAATGTAGCTAGTTTGTAATCCAGGTTGCCTCTGTCTGGTACGCTTAACTGGTGTCAGCCACACATCTAAGACTTCGGAGTCCTCATTTCCTGATGATTTTGCGAAAAGGTGTCTGTGGCCAGACCAGATACATGTGGCTGAGTTAACACGATGACCATGCTGGCCTTAGGAGGAAGAGGAGTCCTCCTGAACCTGAGGTACCATCTTCAAAAAGCTGGCTCTTTCACCAGGACCAGGCTCATCAACACCAGGACTTACTCTGGAGTTAAAAGAGGACAGATTTTATCTCACATACCCAAGGTGACTCTGCTCTGTGTGGGTGCTGCTGGTGCATTGTCCAGTGTGGCCAAATGTCAGGCAACAGTTCTTCAGTCTCAATCCAGTGAGAGGAAGTCTCTAGCTAAAGTCCAAGTGCACAATGTTGTCTTTTTCCTCCGCCTCACCGTCCGTGCATTGGTCCTGCTCCTCAAGTTCGGTCCTCTGCTGCTCCTGTCCCCCCTGGCTCTGCTGTCCACCCGCTGGGAGTCCCTCTGGCTGGATGCTCTGCTGTGGGTGACCGAGACATCTGGACCCACTTTCATCAAGCTGGGCCAGTGGGCCAGCACCCGCAGGGACATCTTCTCCAGGGAGTTCTGCGAACGCTTCTCAAGGCTCCACGTGAAGGTCCAGCCTCACTCCTGGGCACACACCAAGCAGTGTCTCCGCAGGGCGTTCGGAGAGAGCTGGAGTCGGGTTTTGAAGTTCCAGAGCAAAGAGCCGGTAGGATCAGGATGCGTGGCTCAGGTGTACAGAGGGTGGGCAAAGACAGACCAGGTGGAGGACCTGGCCTTCCAGTCGCTGGTTCAGGAGCTGGAGAGGGAAGACTTGCTGGAAGCCTGGGAGATCCCGGGCCTGGGAGGGGTGGCCAGCTCCCTGTGGCAGTACTGGAGGGGGAGGAGGGAAGAGGAGATCCCTGAGGAGAGTGTGGAGCGACCTGAGGAGGGCAGTGCAGAGCAGGAGCATCAGATACCTGTGGCTATCAAGGTGGGCTGTTGTACGGATGGTTGTAAATGATCCTGGTTTCCATGTAGCACTTAGTCTTCACGATAACTTAAAGCTTTTTACTGCTTTAACCATTCACACACGATACAGCATCTGAGGAACTTTGAGGTTCTGTACCTTTCCCGAGGACGTGTTCACATGGAGGCCGCACTGGACTGGGATCGAACCTCCAACCTTCCAGTCCATATACGACTACACCACAGTTGCCAGTTGTACTATTGTGCATGATCGTGCCTCTTCCTACCAGATAGTTATAAAAAGTGTCTTTCAGGTGCTTCACCCTGGCGTCAGGAGGCAGGTGGAGATGGATCTTCTGCTGATGAAAGCTGGAAGCTGGCTCCTGAACTGGCTGCCCGGACTCAAGTGGCTCAGTCTCTGTGAGATTGTGGAGGAGTTTGAGAAGCTCATGACCAAACAGGTAGAAGCGTGCAGACTAGTTTATCTTTCTGTAATCAATACAGCCTGCTCTGAATGTCTATCAAATAACCTCAAAGTTGGTTTTTTTTCTTGTCTTTTTTCCAGATCGATCTCCGTTTTGAGGCCAAGAACATCGAGCGTTTCCGTGAAAATTTCCGCGATGTGGATTATGTGAAGTTCCCGACTCCATTACGGCCGTTTGTCACCAGGACAATCTTAGTGGAAACTTTTGAAGTGAGTACAGTGGCATTTAAAATCCCTGGCCATGCCTCATATATTAGGTCAGCTTCAAATCATCAACATCAAACACTGCTGCATCAATTACACTGCTGCATAAAGCCCCCCCTCTCTCTGATGGCTGCCTTCCTCAGCTCAGTTCTGCTTGAGGTTTCTCACCATTTAAAGACATTTTTCCTCAACACTGTCACTTCTGATTTCCTCCTCCCTCTGATGTTAAAGAGTTTAATGCAGACTAGCTCTAATGTCATGTGAGATCATGCTGTTGTGAATTTGCACTTTTTTTCCAGGAAAGTGAGCCCATATCTAACTACCTGAAGTCTGAGGTCCCTCAGAAGCTGAAGGAGAGAATAGCCAGGATGGGTGTCGACACTTTGCTGAAGATGGTGAGATATGTTACCATCCCTAACTTCTTTGGCATGTGTGTCAATTTTACCACTCGATGAGTCTATTTTTCCCTCTTGTTTTGTCTTCTCCAGGTTTTTGTGGACAACTTTGTCCACGGGGACCTCCATCCCGGGAATATTCTGGTCCAGTTCTCCGGGCCTCCTCCTGGTTCTGGTGACGGCTCTGGTAAGACCACCCTCACAGACCTGTGGGACACGGTGGTGGTCAGCGTCCGGCCGGAGCCGTGTCCTCTACAGCTGGTGCTGCTGGACGCTGGCATCGTAGCCCAGCTGAGCGACCACGATCTCACCAACCTGAAGGCTGTCTTCACAGCTGTGGTGCTGAGACAGGTGGGTCTGGAGAGCTTACACAACCTCTGCAGAACATCTGAGCAGTGAGATACTAGGTGCACTAGGTGTTCTGATGTTTTGAGATAGTAGACCAAACTAACCAGAGGTTGGATGTTGCTTATAGTAAAGAAAAGTACTCAGCTGTCGAGCAATGCCTGTGTGGCTGTAAGTCTATAACTGCAGAATTGACAGTTTTCTTCCTCAGTCCTCCTTGACAGAGTCTGTAAGAGTGTCACACCACTGTGTCTCTTTGATTTCCGTTCTTCAGGGGGAGCGAGTGGCGGAGTTGATCCTAAATCACGCTCGGGCCAATGAGTGTAAAGACGTGTCTCTGTTCAAGAAGGAGATGGCTGAGCTGGTGGACTGCGCCCTCAGCAACACCCTCTCTCTAGGAAAGGTAGCGGCCTCCTCTCTGTGGTTACTGTGTTACATGTGTGCCATTGTCCTGTGATTGTTACAATAATGGTTAAGTATGAAGAACTGATTCTTTCTACTTTAATTGTCTTCCTCCTTATTTCACATTTGGAAAAAAAATGTAGTGTAGTCAATGCCTGTCGTAGTCAATGCCTGTCTGTAGCCAAGATGCATACATAATACAAATTTGATAATACAACATAAAATGTTTAACAACACTAAATATAAACACTGTTGATGTTTAATCACCTGTGTTTTTACCTTATCTACAGATCCAAGTGGGCGACCTGCTCTCTAGAGTCTTTGGTTTACTCATCAAACACAAGGTAAGAAGTGACAAGCTTACACTCAGTCTCTGTTGTTGTTGTTGTGTTATGTGAATGTACAACAGCTGACTGAATTTCTTTGTATGCCTCTTTGCTTGACTTGCACCAGTTACTGCTTTGAAACAGTCAGACTTACACATGATCTAGGGGAGTTGTATTTAAAAGATCTTTCATCAGTCGTCCGTAGAAAACAGTGCCAGTATACAGAGTTATTAGCCTCACCTCCTGTAGATGTAGCTTTTAAAGACACTCACCTGTTCCCTATTATTTTTCCAGGTGAAGCTGGAGAGTAACTTCGCCTCGATTGTTTTCGCCATCATGGTGCTGGAAGGCCTGGGCAGATCACTTGACCCCAACCTGGACATCCTTAATTTGGCCAAACCCCTGCTGCTCAAGAACTGTGCCTCATTGCTCTGACTGACAACACACACACACACACACACATATACACACACACACACACACACACACATACAGTGACGAAGCCCTATAAACTGTGTACAAACAGTCCATCTATCCACAGATGCAGCATGTGTGTACACCACCGTATCCTCCCGATGCCATAGGTGCTCATTAGGCCTGGAATCCCACTGTGGAGCAAAAGGCCCCGTCTCTTCATGACATTGTAGCAGTGTTGACGCCACAAAATACCTCATTGACTTTCCACTTCCATCGCAGTCTTTGTTGAGTTTTATCCTCTACTCTTCGTCAAAGAAAAACTCCCAAGTCTAGCCCGAGCGTTTCACAACAGGCGCCGCTCTTTCATCAAGTGCTAATGGAGCCAGAGACGTTTTTAGACACACACCAATAGCATTAAAGTGATTTCAGATAGAAGATCAAAACCCCAAGTTGATACTTAAGAGCAATTTCGTTTTTTTTTACTTTGTAATTACTAATATTGATCTCAGGATAGCTTTTATCACTCCATCTTTTATAATGTTGTCTAATGGACATGTTTTATTTGGTGTAAATCACATCGTACTGTAATATTTGTTGTTTGAGAGTACATCAACAATGTGAAGCCTCTGGCTAGTTTTACTCACAGCACACACTAAATGATGTCTTTTAACTGTACCTTACAGTAGCGGGAACATGTGTATGAATTATACATCAATAAAAAGGGAATCTATTGATCCTTTCTGTTGTTCTTGTTCACTGACCAGTCGAAGGAGACAAGTAGCCTCAAAGTAGACAATTTACTACATCACGGGCAGGGAATCCATTAATTTGCAATTTTATTAAATCTGTCAATGAAAAACACAGACAAGAGACGCGTTTCTGTCAATGTCATCAGGAAGAACAGTCAGCATGGCTGAAAGAGTGAGATCAGGAGGTTTTGGTGCAAAAAACTCATCACATACCCTTTATTGCAAAACTTGATCTTTTTTCTTCTTTTTTTTTTAATCACCATCAAGAGCCCAGACAGAGCAGCACTGTTCAAGTAAGGAGGGAGGGGGAGAGGTGACAACTGTGTAAAAAAATCTTTCAATAATAATAATAATAATAATTAATAATAATAATGACAAAAGAAATAAAAACATCTCTAATAGACAAACACAATCACCTCATTATAAGACGAGATTCTGTCACGGTCACAACAACCAGAGAAAAGTTGTTTTCTTTTTTTTTCCTCTTTTTTTAATGAATTAAATAGTTTTTAAAAATATCTCACCATTTACTTATACTCATCTTTTTTTCATTTATTGCGAAAAATAGGCAACTGGACTAATTGTGATGATGCAAGTTTTTTTTTGTTTGAGTCTGTGTGTGTCTGTGTGTGTCCATATGTGTGTGTGTGTGCGTGTGTGAGAGAGAGAGAGAGAGACAGAAATACAGATTAAGTGGAGAGATATAGTGGAACGTCTTGGAGCGTTGGCACTGAGAGCAGCAGCAGTGTGTGTGGCAATGCAGTACTCTCATATAGCCACCAGGTGGCACAGTTCAGTCTGGACATTCCTCCAGGGTGGAGCTATGGTTGGACCGAACCCCCACAACGGTCCTCCCCCCTTAGCTGTGTCGGAGGAAGTCAAAGATATGCCGACAGCTTTTTGGAATGATGCTTGTGTGTTGAAACTTTGTCCATGGTCGCTCGTCTGCGTTGCAACATCTCAGTTCTATGTACAAAGATTTCAAATCCCTGAAGGACATCTACAAAGACAAGTGCAACCTCCACGTGACCATCCCCCTTTTCTGGAGAAGCTCAGGGATTGAACGGTTCCTTTATAGGGTGGGGTGGGGGGGTTTGGTGGTGGGGGGGGTATGGGTGGGGAGGAAATAGTACCAGAGAGTACAGTATCAGATCAGGTAAACGTGCCACAGAAGGACTTATAAGAATCAAAGTCAGGAATGATGGACTGAGGTTCAGGAATGTCAAAGCTGGATAAGTTATGGGTTGTAATGTAGTTACCTTCATCTGGGAGGAGGAGGGGGTGAGGAGTGGGGCGTGGGGGGGCTCTATGTATCCTAAACACAATCCTTTTTTTTTAACAGAATGTCCAAGAGAGGTGATGAAACGGCAAAGGATCCAGAGAAATGCACAAATAAAAGGACACGTCCATCGTCCATTTGTTATATCCGCTCATGCTGACCTGCCAGTCTCTCCATGCATCTCAAAAATAGTCTTTAAAGACCCAGCAGTCCTCCTCCATTACTTGATTGTATTTTTGTTATACTTTTCTTGTTTTTTTTTTGTTTTCTTTTTTAGTCATCCCACACATTTTCTTGTCTCTGTCAGAGTGGCAGCTCGCCAGAGTGGCGCCCCCTGGAGGACTGGCTGCCCTCCAGGTCTCTGAGGTGCCCCTCTCTCCCCCCGGCAGGAGCATGGTGCTCATTTTGGGGAAAAAAAAAAAAAAAAAAAAACATCTCACCTTGTTTATCTTGTCCGACAGGTAAAATGTTCTGGATTGCATTAGAGGAAGAAATCGGGGTGTAAACTTTCAGTTCGTGGTGGGTGTTCTTCCATAGCAAAGGGGGGTGTGTGGGTGGGGGCTACTTGGGCTAGAGAAGAGAGGAGAGGGGTGTACATAGGCCGGCGGCTCCAGAACACAGGCACATGTGCTCTTTCTCACCCACAGACACACACTAGTCTGTCTCCGAGGCCCTGGCTTCAATACGGTCACGGCAGACGGAGCTCTGGGACGTCTCCACCGCGTCGGGGCTTCTTGTTGACTTTTCATTGAAGAGATCGGCAGCTGTCAGTGGCCCGAGACTGGAAACACACGCAGGCTGAAAACTGAGAATCTGGAGCTTTGATAGGCGAGACCGGCTGACATCTTGACAGCAGGAGAGAAGAAGAAAGTGCGTCTCTTTCAGACTTTTCCCAGCATCCATCTTCAGATGATCGGATTCTTCAGAGGAGATGCTGTAGAAGACACAGCTACTACGGCGTGTCGTCTTCTTCGCTTTGTCTTTACATTCCTTTTTTAAGATAAATGAGGGGCTTGTGTGGGACTTAAGCCTACTCAGATAAGCGAGTAAAGGATGTGCGGGGTAGGGCAGGAGAGAGGGAATCTTTCCCAGCGACTCCAACTCTCTCCAGCTTCTCTCTCCGTGTTGTTCTTCCACATGCTGCCACCAGGGGGTTGGGGCTAATGTCGGGGTGGGGGGACGAGGGGACGAGGGCATCTGAGCGGAGATCGTAGCTACGAGTTGATCCAGGGGTGGTTGAGGCATTCGCCGGCCGAGGCCCTCTTCTCGGGCACCATCTCCAGCATGGGCAGCAGGAAGTGGGTGAAGTGTCCGGCGTCTTCGTGCGTCCAGCCGTACTTCTCCACCAGCACGTCAAACAGCGACCATGGCTTCAGCTTGGTGATGTGCCGCAACTCGCCTGCAGGGGGTGGGAGGGAGCAGAGTCAGTGGCAGCACAAAAGGAAAAAAGTTTAGAGTTTCTAGTTCACCCAAATTACTCTATATTTTTACACCCAGGATAAAACTGGTTATACTGCTCCGGTTTTCTTCTTTTAATGATTCAAAGGGAAAAAAATTGCATATTATATAAATATTTGGCATAAGAAAAGTATAGTATTCTTCATGGGGGTTCTAGGTATAAGAATACTGTTTAGTCACACCAGCTTTATCATTTACTTCTGTGTCAGAGGTGGCAGATGTGACAGATTTTTCCTTCCAATCAGATAACAATTGATGTGCCAATGTGCTATCACATAACAGCATAGAGCCATATGTCTGATGTATTGTATCATCATTGATGGGACATGTTATCTAGGGAGCTTTTTTCTTTCTTTTTGTTACAACTCCAATGAAGAAAAACAAAACCTGAATTAGTTCAGATACCGCAAAGCTAAGGCATATGGTGAGATTCCACCGGAGTTAAGAAAGATTTTTCTTGATTATCTGGGTGAACTGAACCTCTTAATCAACGGCCAGGATTCTGCAGGCTCCAGCCAAACACGCTGCAGCGATTTCACTGATTAAACCTGTGCTAATCAGTGAGGTGCTGCAACGAGGGACCAGAAACCTGTAGAGCCTTGGCTGAAAACCCCAGTAACAGACGGCGAGAGGTGAAGACAAGAGACAAGAGAGGAGGCGACGTAATGGAAAGAGGGAAGAGGAGGAAGACGTTTGTTACTGAAGAAGAGAGCAGGCTGATTGGCTTCAGGGAGCGCCACACTGATGGGGAAGGAAAAGGTGTGAGAGAACGATTGAGATTAGAAGTCCATTTCAGGCCGTGGCTGCCATGGAAACCTTCCTTTACAGTGATGACGGAGAGGAGACCAATCGATCAATCAATACTCCCCACTTAGGTTGGGATTAAGACAGCAGACTTTAAGATTGTTTTATCTTATTTGCATTAAAGGAGACCTAGACCTAGTTTTACTTGGGCTTTATTTATAACTCCACAAATCTTACTTCCTTATTCATCTACTTACTAATTCTGAAATGCAGCTGATATCTGGGCAAATCTACACAGACAGAATGTTGTAAAACCTCTGTCTGATTGCCAGATAAGCAAGAAATGGGTATTAATACCAGGCAAAAAAGGATAAATACTCGATTCGACCATTCTAGGTCCCCTTTAAAGGAAACATGGCTGCAGCTGAATTGCTGTATGTTCAGATCTATGGATGTGCAGCTTATTGAAGCAGCGTGTGCGTAGAGCTAGCTCGTTTGCAGTTTGCGGCTGAAGGCAGCGCGGCAGACAGAGGCCCGGAGAGACGGCGCGAGAAAGTCAGACCAGATTAACAGAGCGCCGAGAGATAAAAGAGAGAACATTGAGACATCAAGTGCAGGCTCAGACCTCGGATAGAGACAACATCAAAGGCGGAATATTCAGGTCTCATGACACGTTATGAAGAATATATGAGCAGAAAGGAAAGGAGAGCGAGGGAGGGAAAAAAAGAGAATAAATGAGAGAGTGCAAGGGTTATGAGCAGTACCAAAACACAGATCCATACACTTACCAGGCTCAGAGATGAGCAGAGCCAGTGAGGCGTCTGACACTCTTACCACCCTACAGCCTCTCTGCTCTGATTACGCGTCAGCCGGGACGACGCCTTCACGTTCTCGTTGTCACTGATCATACTGCTGGTCTAACGCCTCTGCTATGTTACAGGCAGGATGGAGTCTACTGTATCTCTGACTTTACCCTGTGATAAAAACAATCTTACCACGGCCCTGATTTCATTCAACTGGTAATTTCGAGGCATTCAAGGCCAGATTATCAAGACTATCACAAAAAGATGTCTGAATATTAATCTAAGAGGGAAGGGTGAAGGGTGCCACAGCTTCCTTGGATTTATTTATTAATTGGACAAAATTAAGCTTAGTTCTTGTCTTGTGTTTTAGAGAGCTTTGTTCTATCTACAGTGATTATGTTTTGGTTACTTTATTCAGTCCAGAGTTCACGATTATATAAGGTAACATTATGTATATAGGCTACACAGTGGAACAGTGGTTACTGCTGTGACAGAAGGTTGTGGGTTCGATCCCAGCTGCTGCCAGCAGTCCAAAACGATCCATAAAGGTTAACAGGAGATTTTAAAAAGACCCTAGGTGTAGACAGAAGACCTGTCCAGGATCATTTAGGTTTATTCAAGACAAGAAGCTGTTTGCCTCCTTTGTCACTGCTCTGAACAGGTGACTGAAAACATTGGTTTGAAGTCGACTTCATCAGCTTGTTTGGCCTTTATATAACAGTGAGTTATCACCCAGCCCTATAACTAGTCCTTTATTCTTTCTGAGATTTTAACTTACCTGCAACTATGCGTCCTGGCTCAAACTTAACAGCACATGAAAACATCTATGGAGGTATCCTACTGTAGGTGTCTACAGGCTGCTCTACAGCTACGAGCCTTCCCACCTCAGGCCTGAGCCTCTGCCTGGTCCACCACTGACCGCCGTGTCGTTTACCTTTCTTGGAGAAAAACTCTCGGCTGTACTTCCCGGCAGCGACCACTTTGCGTGGGACCTTCCCGAGGAGCTCCATGATCAGAGCGATGTGGTCTGCCCACCACCACATACATCACAGAGGGAACAGGCATGGTTCAGCATTACAGCATGCACACACGCACACACGCACATACACACGCACGTCAACACGGCTGGCTGCCCGGGACTGACACACACACACACTCTGCCACCTGCAGGAACTGCATGGACACATCTGCAGAGGGACGGCTGAGGCCATTTTATACATCAGGTTATCATTAAGAATAAACAACAGAACTTTGATAGAAGTGTCCAGATTGTCTGCTCGTGTCCATTTCTGTCCGCGTTTGACATCAGTGTGTGTGTCCCAGTCTCACCAGCACCACTCTGGCCAGCGCTACCTCTTCGGTTGAAGAACTCCCGGGAATATTTTCCAGAGAGTGCAAAGTGCCTCGGAATACAGCCCAGCAGCTCTATGATGTGGGCTATGTGGTCTAGGGAGGAGAGAGGGAGGTGGGTGGGAAGGAAGAAGGATGGGAGAGAGAGGAAAGGGGGGTTGGGAGAAAAGGACAGAAATGGAAGAGAGAAGAGGTAAAGGCGAGGAAGTGGGGGATTAATTGAAAGAGAAGGAAAGATGTGAAGAGGAAAAAGATCGTGTGGAAGGAAGTAGAAACAGGGACAGGAAGCCAGACAGAAAAGGTCACAGAGGGACAAGGGAGGAATAAAAAGGAAGGAAAAAGAGAC
The DNA here is from genome assembly GCA_029224185.1 of Karalla daura. NCBI lineage: Eukaryota > Metazoa > Chordata > Actinopteri > Chaetodontiformes > Leiognathidae > Karalla > Karalla daura. The sequence continues at coordinate 22,308,811 of CM055196.1, forward strand.
AGTCACAGACAGTCAAGGAGAAAAATCTGTTAGTGAGCTGTGCCTCCACAGCAGATGTGATGGAATGAAATGAGCAGCAAAAGGGATAAAAAGAAAAAGTACCGTGCACTGAGATGCAGAACTGAGAAAACAGAGAAAACCCAAAGCTAGATTTTATATTTGGCCTCGACAGAGACGGATAATCGAAGGCGTCTCTCTCTGCAAATCAGGATGTCTCGATTATAGAAAACCGAGCGTGGCTTCTGGATGTGCAAAACATGCAAAAACGAGGTGAACTGTTTGACACATGCAGAGCGGAAAATGACACAATCAGCTGCTGAGATCAAAGATCGGAGGAGATAACAGACTGAGAGGAGGAGGATGAGGGCGTACGGCTTGAAAATGTGCCATATTTTATAGATATATCAAGAAGAGACAATGAGGTCGACATGCAAATACAGGTGAATGGGTGTGTTGCTATGACCTGATTATAGACACAAATACTGAATACAGTTGGCGGCTGCTGTAAATGCTACCATGTTGCAGGCTGTTGGACATCTGCTGATGCCGAGCACAGCGAGAGGAGCTGCGTATGCTCTCTACACAGCGAGGTGAGGATGAGTGGAGGCAGAGCAGTGGAATTAAAGGACAGGATTCACAGTTGACAGTGGATAGGAGGATTTGGGAAGAGGGGTGGCTATCGTCTCAGCTGAGCTCACTTTAGGCCGTTTCTTCGAGATCGATTTAGGATTTAGATTCACAGTTTTCACGGGGCTGATCCCCGTTGTTCAGACGCGTCGTTGCAATCCTGACAAAGCTGAGACGAAGAACGCAAACAACGCTCTGTTTCACACTGAATCCAAACCGCTGCAAGGTGAGGGTTGTTTGGACCGAAAATATGACTTTTTGAGCAAAGATGACATGCATTTCAAAAAATAAAAATCAATGAATAAGTAATAAATAAAATTAAAAGAAACCAGTGCCAAGTGTCTGCACTTGCAAAGAAAGTACGGGAATGCATTTGAGTCTCAGTGATGCATTAAATGCATTCCCAACAACGCTTCTGAACAACTGGGTTCAAATAGCTCACAAACACACATTTCCATATGAAAATACATGACATCAGTTACAACTTCTTATATATTAAAAAAAGCAGTTCATAAAACATTCACGATGCTTTGCAGCTGTGCATTTACTACTAGACATGGAGAGCATCCTGCAGATCTAACCTCTGCATACACTGCGCAGCTCTCCTGTCGGTGGATTTACTTTGTCACAGACACACATTTTCTACATTTCTATTTTTGGAAGTGAAATTTGTGTGCACATCACAGAGGTTTAAACACTCACCCTCATCACGGGAGTAGTCCTCTCCAGAGTGGGGCTCAAACAAGTAATCTCCAGTAGCCAGCTCAAAAGCCTGCGAGACATCAAACACATGCGGCACATGAGTCGGCTCTCAAACTGTGTGTGTGTGTGTGTGTGTGTGAGATTTAAGAATATATGAATGTAATTCTGCAGTGTCGACGTGCTTGTTCTGCTTACCATGCATGCTGTGCTCCAGATGTCTGCGGGGGTGCTGTAACCTGCTCCTATCAGGACTTCAATGGAGCGGTACTGTCGCGTCTGGATGTCTTCTGTAAAGTGCTTGTGCTGTGAGGAGGAGAAGGGAAAATGCCTTTTTGTGATTACATTTGATCCCATTTGAAAAGGAACGTGATATAGGGCTGCGACAAAGGATTACTTTTGCAGTCGATGACCACAAAAGCCAAGATAAGGCCTTTAAATAACTTGCAATGATTTTTTTTTCAAATTTCTGTCGTTGAGGACTAAAGAAACCAGAATATTGATTGAGAATATTGATTATTTTCTTGGAATTCTTCTCATTTTTTTAATAGTCTATGAATCGATTCATCAATTAGCTGTTGCAAATCTAATATGGTTGCAGGAACTTGATTTTATCAGTAACAAGACATCATTGACCAATGATTATGCAAATTTACATTTCACTTGAAAAAATAAAAAAATATCTAGACCCTCTCTGAACCTACTGCAACTACAAGCATTTTTATAGCACTCACTTAGGACAAAACAAATTACAACTGCTGCCCAAGAGTGGGTCTTTGATTATCAGGATAATAAAGAGACACCTCTCATGTCTGGCCAGCCTCATGTTAACATGCGTTTCATTAATTCTTTTCATATTTTGTTATTTTTTTGTGACGGATCCGTTAGCAGCTTGTGCAGGGTGTCTCAGAGTCTCTGTGCTGTACCCGTGCACGTCTTAATTACATTAACATTTCATTAGTCAATATCTCAGAATAATGGAACATTTTTAAAAAGGCCAAATCTGTACATGCAGCTGAATCAAATCAGGCATTAGTGTTGTAATGTGAGTGTCTTACCACCCAGCAGGCGTTTCCCAGATCAGCGATTTTGACTCGGATGAACTCGGCGTTGCGGGGGTCTAATGGGTTGATGAGGAGGTCTGCAGCTCTGGCTCTGACTGGGAGGAGACACAGGCACAAGCAGCAGCTTTAGCACACCAGCACTCACACTCTGATTTACTAATAGACATCTATCACAGACCAGTGGCTCGTTTATTTCATTCTTAACAAGGGATGCAAATCAGTGAATGTTGGTTTGGGTGATTTTGTGCAGAGTGGGTCTCCAGTGGAGATGAGAGATTAATAAAGAGCTGCCGGATTATCTCATCGAGCAGCTTTACTGCTATGATCATTCACGTTCTCACCAAACACCAATGTGATATCTAATTGTTATAAATCAAAGCAAAATACTGTTTATTTGTAGACTGAAATGCTGTCTTGAATAGAAACTTTGGCCAGGAGGCAACATTCATGAACTTATTGATAGAATGCAGAATAAAAACAAAAACTGAGTCATAAAAAGTACTGAAAGGCAAAATCCACTATAATGCAGATATCAATGCTGTACTACATATTTCTCAAGTTAACTTCAGTGTGGAGTAAATGTTTCTAGAGTTGCAGGGGCCATTAAAAAATAATCTATGATATAAATGATAAATGAATGATGATGATTTAAGTACCTGAGTTTTCAATCTTTCTTCTGCCTCACAGACACTGATATAAACCTGTCTTTTTGACTGGCTGGAGGGTTCAGATGACTGTGTGGATTATTTGAAGAGGATTATGAGGGGTGAGGATCGGAGGGAGGGGTTAACGGATGCAGAACGCAGAGTAAGCAGTAAAAAAAGGTGATGGAATGAGATTTAAAGTGTAAGGGTTAATTGGTTGGAGGTGTTATAATCTGTCAGAGTGCAGACAAACAGATGTGCTCTCAGACTTTTAAGCCCTGAACCTAAAGTGCATCTAAGTGCAGTAACACAGAACAGTCAGACAGTGACATGTCTGTTGTAAATTACTATATAAACTAATACAGATTATAACATCATAACATCCCTGTGGAGTCACATAAAGGCCAGGAAAACATCGGCTGAGTGACCCTGGATCACACCAAATATAAATCTTCACAAAATCTGTGATTGTGCAGAGTCACACACGAGGGAAATAAAACTGCAAACTGGCTTTTTGGTGCAGCAGATTGACGTGAATGAAGGATGAGAGTCAGTCCGGTGGTTTTTGGTCTGTTTAAGAGCCGTCAGATGAAATACGATGGCTCAAGGGTCAGAACTATGGGAGTGATGAGGAGATGAGGAACTGTATTTCTTTCTGAGATGTTTTGACAGCTCAGTCTCAGTTTGTGTGTAATGTCACCAACACTAACATTCAGTTAGTCCCTGAAACACACACAAGAAGTCAATGTAATGACTCAACCTACTGAAGGACCTGCACTTTGTCCATTATCACTCCTCAACCACTAAAGCCCTGGATGGGGCTCTGTTTTGGATTTTCTCCAGTAGCTATCGGCTCTTTTAGATCAAACAGTTAAAGGAACACAGCTTTAAGAATCTGTTTCTAGGAACTGCTCTTTTTTTGCGTTCACATTTCTAGTGGGAACTCTAAAGGGACGTCAGCGAGGTGTATCAGCTGATGGTCAAACGTCAGCACAGCAAATAAAAGCATCAGCACATCAGATTTTTTTTTATTTTCCTGCATAGTTATCTTTTATCATCTGAGGAGAGGTTTTTCTCTGTTGCACACTTAAAGCTGTTACATGCAACCTTCATCAGCTGTAGCCTTAAGCTAACACTGGGTTCCTACTGTGCAGACAGCCCCTCCTCTGAAGCAGAGCACACGTTCTATGAACTGGCTTTTACTGGTTTATTTTCACAACGGTGACAATAAAGTCTTTCTTTTTAAATCTTTCTTATTCTATTATATCCCAATCAAGTGGAACAAAAAGTATTCTTAAGATGTGGACACACATAGAGGAGTGACTAGGAGCTGAGAAAGGCCACGTCCTACCTTTGGGGGTGTCTCCCGTGCTGGAGGAGGACACAGTGCGGCTGCGGTCTGCTGTGGGGCTGTTGGGCGAGGGTCCGGCTCCCAGGTCCGCCGTGCCCACAGAGACGGGGTTTCCCGGGACGGGGTCCAGGGGCAGGTCGGGGAAGATGGGCATCATGATGCGGTCGCGGTCGCTGGAGCCGTTGGTGAGGCCCGGCTCGGCCAGCTCGCCGTTGTACATCTCGTAGCCGGAGCTGATGGAGTTGTCTCGGTCGGTGTAGCTGAGCTCTGACTCCACCAGGGGGCAGAGCAGAGGCTCGGGGGTGGGGGAGGGGGGCGGGGGGGTCCCCGGGTTGGGCTTCAGGCCATCCGAGCCCAGCAGGACGTGGCCGTTGGTTTTGGCCGAGTAGTTCTTGTTGTTGTGGGGTTTGATGGGGGGGGAGGTGGTGTCCGTGAGCAGCTCCGTGGTCGTGTCATCGTCCTCGTCATCATCGTCATCCTCCTCCTCCTCCTCCTCCTCCTCCTCTTCCTCCTCCTCCTCCTTCTCCTCTTCCTCCTCCTCCCCCTCTGCCTGCTTTGTCTCCTCTTCCTCCACCTCTGCTTCTGTTTTACTCTCACTCTTTGGCTCTGTCTCGTTTGTTTCCCTTTCAGTCTCTTTCTCCTCCTCCTCTGCTGCCTCCTCCGCCACTTTCTCCTCTACCTCCTCTTCCTCATCCTCATCATTTCCCCCTTTTAATCCCCCCTCTTCCTCCTCCTCCTCCTCTTCCTCCTCCTCCACCTCCTCCTCCTCCTCTCCCCCTGCTTGCGTTGGCTCTCCGTTGCCTTCCTCTGCAGCGGGGGTAGCAGGGGTCTCTTTGTCAACGACAGGCACAGCCTCCACCTCCTCTTCTTCCTCCTCCTCATCCTCTTCTTCTTCCTCCTCCTCCTCTTCTTCTTCCTCCTCCTCAGGCTCATTGTCAGCCATGTTGGGAGGTTCACTCTGCTCCTGGGGAGGCGCAGCGCCTAATGCGGGCAGAGGACAAGAAGAGAGAGGGAGTGGGTGGTGGGAGATGCAGTATAATCAAAGACAGTGTAGGCAGTGAGGAAAACAAACAAAGAGAGGATAAGAGATGAGAGAAAGAAGCAGAGGAGAGGAAAGAAGAGGGGAGAAGAGGAGAGGAGAGGAAAGAAGAGAGGAGAGGAGAGGAGAGGAGAGGAGAGGAGAGGAGAGGAGAGGAGAGGAGAGGAGAGGAGAGGAGAGGAGAGGAGAGGAGAGGAGAGGAGAGGAGAGGAGAGGAGAGGAGAGGAGAGGAGAGGAGAGGAGAGGAGAGGAGAGGAGAGGAGAGGAAAGGAAAGAAGAGAGGAGAAGAGGAGAGGAGAGGAGAGGAGAGGAGAGGAGAGGAGAGGAGAGGAGAGGAGAGGAGAGGAGAGGAGAGGAGAGGAGAGGAGAGGAGAGGAGAGGAGAGGAGAGGAGAGGAGAGGAATGAAAGAGACGGATAATCACACACATGTAGGAGCGTGGGAAGTCCACCTGCTTATCAGTCACAGCCTGAAGAGACCTGCACTCACACACACGTATTAACATGTGTAACAGGGCTGCTACAGACTTTTATTTTTGCAATCGATTCATCTGTTGAAACTTTCTCGTCATTTGGTTTATAAAATGACATTATAACAGTGAATACGATTAATGGCTGTTTCACAAAGACCCAGATAAGCTCTTTAAATGGCCCCTTTTTTTGTCCTCACCACCTCCCCCATAGGATGGAGTCAACTAATCAACTATTAAAATTAAAATCGATTCAACGATGACAATTGTTGCAACTCCAAAAGTGTAACCACTTAACATGTTAACTGGCAGAGCACTTCAATAAGATGGAGTGTGGCCCCTGGACTGGGTGAATTAATGATGAACACCCCCGGCCGCAAGCATGTTAAACCAACACAAAACTAAAAACATGAAACAAATGCATTCAGAGAGTCAAGGACCAAGGAGAAGTTATCCAATATGTTTTTTTTTTTTCTTTCTGAGTTTAGAACAGTTTTCGGACTGAATATTTCAACGAGGAATATGTTTCTGTTACGTTTCACGAGACAAAACCCACATAATGAGTTGGAAGTGCCGATTTGTCTCACTTCAAATGAGATGAAATGGTGATTAGGTTCGGCCCATTTCAGCTGAGGAGGATCCACTGAATGCAATTGAAACAGCAGGACTGGCCCTGAAATGCATCATCACATCAGGTATGTACGACATAGTGACATAGAGCTGTAACAACCTATGTCCTACACTTGTAGCCGTAGGATGGTGCTGAAGCCTTACTTTAAACCATCCTAACTTTGAAGTGTGTGTGTGTGTGTGTGTAAGTGTTTTATGAGTGACAGAAAGTGTGTGAGTGTGTGTGTCTGTGTGTGGGATGAGGGTGGAGGTGGGTGGTTTGTTTTTGCTCCTCTTTCATGATGTTAAGTTCTTTGTTCTTTTAAAGTTGACTGATTGATTGATGATTAACTAATAATAACCATGAAATAGGAAACTCTGATATCAGCCTCTGAATATTTCCTAGCAGCTCTAGTTTCTCTAGTTACCTGAAAATGATTTGGTTCTCACCAAGATTAAAAAAAAAATGTATTTATAAGTAATATTATATATTACTTATCATTACTGAAATACACCATATACCTTATTTCTAGAAATCTTGTCAAGTGAAATTCTTCTGCTCTATGGACTTGCTTTGAGGACCTTTTCCTCTAAGGTTTTGGACACGCCTTTTTTGCAGTGTAGATCTTCAGGGTGTTGAGGACTTCCAGCATTTTAAACAGAGCATTTAACAGATCCCTGTATCCAAGAGTCACAGCATTGTTTCTTCATATCTGATGCTAGCTAAGGGGTGGTAGCACTCACATGTGTGATTGGTGAGCCTGACGGGCCTCTCCCTCTCTCCTCCCTCCTCCTCCTCGTCCTCCCCGTCCTCCTCGTCGTCCTCGTCGTCGTCGCTCTCCCCCAGCGCCATGCTGGGCCCCACCTGGGGCTTGGCGGGCGGCTGAAGCGGCGAGCTGGGGTTCCGCTCCGCCTCTCCTTTCTCGTCGCCCTCCCTCGCTCTCTCCTCCCGCTTCTCGGCCTCTCGCTCCAGAGCCTCGATCTCCAGCATCCGTCGCTCCAGCAGCTCGGCCTGGCGTTTCTGCTTCTTCTTCAGCTTCTTCTTCTTGTTCTTGGAGATCTTCCCCACCTGGGAGCAGCAGGGGGCGAGAAAGACACAAGAGTCAAACTGGAAGCAGAGAACAAACGAAGGAACAAAAAGGTCTGATTTGGATGCTGGTTTGCAGTTAATGATTGATGTCCGTCCATGTTTCTACTGCATCGTTGTTGCTACATCACAGTTTGTCAGGATTTAGGATTTCTATCTGCATCAAAGTCATCTGCGAACCACCAGGCTGCTGGCTCATGTTGCCTAATCGCTGTCAATCAAATTCAATCAAACTGAAACGACACGTCCTGATGGATTAGGTAGCTCTGGAGTGATAAACTCATAGGAGATGGTTCTTTTTTTGGAGCTTGCTGAGTCCTAATGTGTCATGTCATAAATTGATTGTATACCTTGTATGTGTTCTCACAGGTTAATGATCATTATATTTTTTAGACTAATAGATGTAAAATCTGGTTTCTAATTTTGCTGAAATATTTTTCAGTGTATAAGAATTCCTGTAATTAAGATAAGTAAAAAAAATGTTCCTTTATTAGTTTCATAATGGTGATGAGCCTATCAGGTGTTGTGAATGATGCAGAACAGGTACTGCAGTGACCTCTCTGTGTCCAGAGCAATCAGGAGGGGCACACAAAAACATGTGTGGCATGATGCATGTACCTTGTGTGTGACCTTGGGCGTGTCTGTGGGTGTGTATGTGTATGTGTATGTTTGTGTGTGTGTGCATTCCTCTCATTTCATACTCACATCTGTTGTACTCACCGGTTTGGGCTGGGGGGCTGTGCTAACTGACAGACAGAAAGAAAAACAACCGTCAGAGGCTTCGACGTGTCACTGACATCAGCCTGCCACACGCACACACACACACACACACACACACACACACACACGCACGCACGCACACACACACACGCTCAGGTTCACGCTACGTTCAAGACTCAAAGAAAAGATTATTAGGTCTTGTCCCCCTTCTAAACCTGATTCATCCAGAATCTGCAGGGAAAGACGGAGAATAAAGACATAAAGATCCTCTCACACTCCCACAATTGTGCCGTCTTGTCCCAGATCCATAATATCAATGTGATTTCTTTCCCCACCGGCTCGGTCCTGAGAATATGGCTCTGTATGCTGTTAACCGATGTAAATCTGCGGTGTGAACCTGAAGCCGGTTCCTTTATGCATATGGAAATATTCTTTGATGTCCGTCGGAACACACCGGTAAATTCAACATGACCCATCTGTCGCCTTTTCCAAAAATAGCCCCTTGACATGCACGCTGAACACGACCGTGCGGTGGTATCGAGCCTTGTGTTTCTGTACACTAAAAATATTTCTCCAGCACCTCATTATAACACAAAAAAACCACACATGGCTTGTTTCCATTTTTGTCACACGTGCCTCGACTCTGGCAGAACAAAGCAGGCGAGAGGGAGAGAGGAAGGATGCCTGCACACGTGCAGACACATGAATGCATGTTAATGACAATAACATGTTTTATTTATTCGGTTTCTTGAGACTCCGCAGACACGGAGACCCTTTGGTTTTGACACTTGATGCTTTCGTGGCCGACTTTAATTGTGTGGAAGCGTAAGCAGTGTAATTGGTTACCCTAAGGCTCCAAACCGATTCCTTTGGCTGATGCAAGGGATTGACAGCTCGCAGTCGGTTCACCGAGAGGACGGGGTTCATGTCGAGTTTGTCGAGACAGTTTTTTTTTTTTTTTTAAGAACTCCACTTTTTATTCCTTTTTTTTCAGAGGGGGAACTTGATGACAGGAGATAAAAAAAAAGCAAGAAATGTCTGAAAAATAGACGAGAATCCGCGAAGGCAAAGAAAATGCCTTTTCTGTGATTCTCTTCTTTACCAGGCACTTAAATATTGAGCAGGCGAGAAAAGAATCTTTCATTATTGACAATTCATGTCTCACTGTCAGTTACTTAAGATGCCTATTTGATCTGCTGAGGAGTATAAGGTGTTATGGCACCACATGCGATGTAAACATGTCCTTTTTATCTGCAATCTAAATATAGAGAAAGATGCAACACGTCGCACATGAATAAAACAATAAACCCACAGACTTCACTGGAATCCTGCTGCTGCCAGAGGTCAAAAGTTCTCATTCGCTTACTGTTTTCTCCTCATTTATAAGTTATACAAAGACAAATGTCTATTTGGAAGCAGGATTTGAAGAAAAATGTCAGTAAATGGGGACATTTTTCAGTGCCTTATGAGCCATGTAGAGCATTTTTAAAGAGTTTCTGGGTGCATGTTCTTGTTTTTGGTTCTTTTTAGGCCTTTATTTTTTCTGCAAATCCTCCTGAACTCATTCCATCAACACATTTAAAGCTCTTTAAATGTGAATTTAAATGTAAAACAGCCACGTTGCTGCATCTCCCATTGTGACAATGTTCCCATCGATCGCACTTTCCTAAATGTCAAAGCACTTTCTTCCAAACACTGTGTGTGTGTGTGTCTGTGTGTGTGTGTGTGTGTGTGTGTGTGTGTGTGTGTGTGTGTGTGTGTGTGTGTGTGTGTGTGTGTGTGTGTGTGTGTGTGTACCTGCTGATCCGGATGGCGGGGGAGCTCCTGCTTTCTGCCACTCGGTCGCCTCCATGGCCATACGCCTGACGAAGGCGTCATCTACGCACATCAGGATGTTCTCGGGCTTGATGTCGGTGTGGATGATTTTACATTTGGTGTGGAGGTAGTCCAGACCCTGCAGGACCTGCACACACACACACACACGCACACACACACACACACCAAGACAAACAGAGTCTCACACCTCGTCTTCTCCTCTCTGTCCAGAGGGTTTAGCTCTCATGCTATTTCTACACATTTTCAACCTTCAGCTTTTGAGAGGTTCACGTTCAAGTCTACAGCAGCCTTCACTGTATTATAATAAGGTCTTATTATAATAAAGTACAAGGTAGGACACTTCCAGTGTATCGCCTTTTATGCTTTATACTCCTTCTGTCTGCACTCTTTTTGTTACCCTGATCCTCCCACAGAATGATAGATGGAAGTCACAGTCACAGTACTGAGTGTCAGTATACATTTCATGGTACACACACTTCATTTCAGAAGGCCGGTAGAGCAACAAGGTGATCTCAGTGCTGCTAGTGTCATAGTGTTTTTCTAATGTTCTCAGATTCCTTTCAATGTTTCTGAATTTCAGTCAGATTATAAAAGATCCGCGATGCATGTGGATATTCAACATGGATGCAATGGAAAGCTACACATCTCAGTTTGTTCGACTCAAACTTATCTAGAATATATATACCATATACTTTTGTACATTGAATGTATTGAGTGTCACTGAAATTTTGTATATATTTAGTTTAGAAGTCAGCAGAGTGCAAGGAACTGTGACATTTGCAAAAAGATTTGTTTTGTGATTTTGTGCGCATGGACGTGTGTGTGTGTGTGCGTCATCACCTGTCTGATTATGCTCTTGACACATGGCAGTGGCAGACCTTGGTAGTTGGATTTAATAATCCACTTGAGCAGGTGGTGACCCAGCACCTCAAACACCATACACACATCTGGGACAGAGAGTCAAGGACTCGCATTATCATATCTCTGTGACTCCCACACACACTCTCTCTCTCTCTCTCTCTCTGATGGGGATACGTATGCCGTTGACTCCAGATATCTTGAAGTCGTCGATCAACTGAACCACCATGTCCTTGTTGGGGTCGCTGGGGTCGCTCTCTCTCACCTGGAGGAAGACACGACAGATAAAGACAAGATAAGAGGATGTAAGATAAGACAGATCTGCATTAGTTATGCTGTTCCTACAGTAACAAGGACAGCAGGGGAGCATCAGTGACAGACATTAGAAACAATATGTGCACATAAACAAAGAAAAAAAAAACAAATAATTTCCATATAAGGTTTTTTGAGAGGGTTTTATTGTATAGAAAACGTGTAAACAACAGGGAGAATGCACAGGTGAAATGTTCTGATGTAAACATGACAAGAGGAGAAAACTAAAAAAAAGACTGAGAATAGTCTGGAAAAGGAGCACACTGGCTGGAGGACAAAGAGGAAGGTAAAAGCTAAGAGAGGAGGGAGCGAGGGAATGAGGGATGAAGCGGAGGGAAGGCTGAGGACGAGGGAGTCGGATGGTGGGAGGTGAAGATGCTGATGATGCTGAGGATTCGGAGACGACTGTCCTCTGCCCCCCCCCCACCCCCACCCCCACCCCCCCCAGCCTGTGAGACAAACGACCGGCGCGTCTTTAGTTGTTTCTTGTCGACGCAGACACAGAGTGGGAGGGATGTGAGGAGGGAGGAGGGGACGTGATGAAGACGGAACAAAAGAACAAAGACAGGGGAGAAGGAGAGAGATCCTCACACATCGCAGCAGCTTGATCTCGTCCAGCGCCGTCTCGGTGTAGTGCTGGGCGCTCTTCACCACCTTCATCGCCACAAAGTTCTTCACTCTGCAACGACACCGACACACCACACACGGTCACTTCCGCTTCCGAAGCCGCTCGTCCCTGCCTCGCACAGCGGGTCTCTGTCATCTATCACACCTTTGCTCAGCTTTCGTTCACGCTGCCCACGCCGTCGCTGGAAATGCAAATGTGGCGACGCAGAGTTTCAAAACATAGAAATATCAGCAAGTCAGTCCGATCACAATTCCAATTCTGTTCAGTTAAAAAAAAAAAAGGTGATTTCCAGGTTTGGATCTTCATTTTCAGTACATGGCAACACATCACAGTTTCAGACAGATACCATCAGGACATTCAAAACAGTGTATGTTTTGACAGATTTCATATTGTGTGAATATGATTCTTCATTGGGGATTGGGGAGAGCCCACTTTGAAAAAGTATGTCGTGTTCCCCTTTCAGGAAGTAACTGAATCAACTTGAGGTCATGTTACCTTCATTGCTGTGATCCATCAAGACAACTTGCTATGATCCATCAAGACAACACCCAGTCCACAAGTATCTTCTGCGTGCAATAATAATGTAATAATAATGGATGCAGCGTCACACTGGTTCCTGCCCCTCCCTCGGGAAGCGGTTCACACTCGTACCCAGAACAGATTTGTGAAGACAGCTCAGACGTGGCGTTCCAGTGCCGTCCGTATTTCTGGGTCTGTCCACTTCTAAGTGATTGTGTCAGTGAGGGTGAGTCAGCAGTGAGTCAGCGGTTCACACCGCGGCTCCACGGCTGCAAGTGATAGCTGAAACACTGAATTTTTACATTCCATTAATGAGGAAATGATTCGATGACAAAAATCACACAAAAGTCACATCTGGCAGAAACCGGAAGCTCATCCTGAGCCGTGCCTCTGCAGCTCAGTCAAAATTAGAACTGAAATAATTTATTATTTATTCAATTACTCAGCAATTAATGATTCAAGTCAGCTCTGAAAAAATTCCAGGAATGTGCTCAGACAGCTTCATAAATGTCATTACTTGTTATCAATTATTGCTGCAATTAGTTCTGAGCAATTTGCTGAAGGAAATAATTACTTTTTATAATTTGTATTTTTGCCTTTATTTGCAGGTTGCCACATCGACCAGAGTGAGATAACATAAAACTGCTTTAAAGAACTGAAGAGGGTCAGTGGAAGACCAAGAAACAATAAATGTTCGCTTGCACAATAGAAATGAGAAGAAACCAACCATTTGTATGTAAAGTACTCTGAATATGTTGCACAGCATCTATTGGAAATCAACACCTTAGGACGATCTGTGCTGAGTGATGCAAAAGAAAATCTGCACTAGCAGATTTCTGTGGCCACAAAGGGGCAGTGAAGAACAAACAGTGGATTCCAGATAGACATGCCATCACTTTTTAAGCAGCTGCTCGTTTACACATGTAGCAGAAACATCTCTCATCCTTCCTTCAGATACCATGGCTCTTTCATCTGTTTTTGGTCTCTACTGACTCCTGAGGGAAATCTGGCTCCTGGTCTGTCCTGTCCATAAGCAGAGAGTACACAGTGGATGGTTTTGCTTCAGTTTTTTGTTTTTCAATCATACCAGTAAGGCAGTTGAGTAAATAAATAAGGCTTAAGAAAAGCTGAAGTTGAAGAAAAGCTGCAGCTCAGTGCTGTCAACTCTCTGATAACCAAGTTGTAATTCAGGATATCTGTAGGAACCTTAGTTAAATTCATCATCTGCCTTAGGTCCTCATCCATTAAAGCTGTAATCAGAAACACATATTTAACTAACTAAACAGTCCGATTTTACAATTACAATTTTCTTTTCTTTTTTTTCTTTTTTTTTTTTACAAGTTACAATTAAACCTATAGAGCTCAACCAATCAGCAGACCTCAGATCAGCTGGGAAGGACCAAAGCTCCAAGGAATAAGTTAAAATATACTCTGGGTCACAACAAGTGACACTCTGACCCTCAACTATTCACCATAAATACCCCAGACTTTTTGCAGCAGGACTATTCGGAAAGAGCTTGAAAACCAGCTAAATTCAATACTTTGTTAAATCGGGACTCAAAGACTTTTTAATACTTTTTAAGGGTCTTCATTATCGCCAAATTGATTTATCCCTGTAATAACGTTGAAAATGTTGCTCCGTGATGGGAAAACTTCCGCTGCACTGCATGTGCACGTGCCTGGCAGCCACGGACGACCTTGACTCATTTGTCAAGGACGGTGACCGACTTTACAGTGCGCCGCCATTAGTGTAATTAACACCAGATACGAGAATATGAGGTGTGTGAGTGTGTGAGTGTGCGTGTGTGTGTGTCTGTGTGTGACACTCAGTGAAAGGTGACACTGGGCTGTTGAAACTGTCATCCATCCATCTCGGTTGCCACGTGAACGCAGAAACAACATCGCAGTGCAAACGGAGGCTTCGGTGTCAGCATGGTGTTGGTTGCAGCGGTGGAGGTGACGTGCAGGATCCTGTCAACAGGTGCACCTGTGGTGTGTGTGTGTGTGTCTGTCTGTGTGTGGTTTATGCACAATATGTGGGTATGCATTTGTGTACAGAAGGTATGAAGGTGAAGAGTGCAAGAAGATGCATGTACATGTCTTCTACCGGTATGTGTGTTTAGGTTTTTTTCTGGGTCATGACGTATGCTCCGTGTGTGTGTGTGTGTGTGTGTGTGTGTGTGACTCACTGTATGTCCCAGCACAGCCATACGGTGGAGAAGTGGCCCCATCCCAACTTCCTGATCACATGGTACCTCCCGTTGAACAAATCCCCAATCTTCACCGGATGGTATCCTCCTGAGAGAGATGAGCAGGGAGAGAGAGATGAAGGTTACGGGCGCCTGTTAGTGATCGCCAGGCAATGACATGAAATCCATTAGTGATTAAGAAGAGCGGCAGCGAGAGAGAGAGGGAGCAAGGTCACGCAGGCTGGAAACGAGGCAGGAGAGACCCGTTGAGGATGATTAAAAAAGAGGAGAAGAAGCAGACATTTACAGCTGCAGGTGGCATCTGCTGAGGCAGCGGCGAATAGATAAAAACGCCCTTAAATTCTGTGTTTTATCGCTTAAAGAGTGCTGAGAAAATAAGAGATGAAATGACAAGTTCAACAACAGAAAATGAATCACTGACTATTCAGAAAATAATGAAAAAAATGTTATTAATCAATTTTCTATAGACTTTTATGCATTTTTACATATTGTGTGTAATGTAACATCTGTCTGATCAAATGACTCTGCACAAGAAAACCAGAAATGTGCCAGGAGGCTGTGCACGAATGGCAAATAAACTTTCTTCGTTCTCCATTTTTGAAGGAATCTTTACCTTCAAGAAAAAAAAACTGAATATAACACGTCTAGTTTTAAATAAATACTGCCATCTTTTCATCACAACATTAAAGACTTCAAAGGTTCACACCGTTTTTACCGTCAATCTCCTGGATATAAAAGAACATGCAGAAGAATCTAAATGCTGTTTCTTTCACTCCTATAGACAATGTAAAAATAGGAAAGAATAGGAAAGAATAATAAAGAAAAGAAAAGAAAAGAAAAGAAAAGAAAAGAAAAGAAAAGAAAAGAAAAGAAAAGAAAAGAAAAGAAAGAATGAAACCCTAGGTTAACCTACATACAAGAGTGGCAGCTGTGCAACACTGTAATGCTGAAATAGTTACGCAGTATATAGGAACAACAGTTTTATAAGGAGGTCAAATCCAATTGTAAAGGTCAAATCAATAAAAGAAACAATAATGAAGATATTTCAATGCAGTCCTTGTGGACTCACTGAGCAAATAAGAGTTGTGTGAAGTGATTCTGAAGCTGCAGCAGGTGAGACCAGACAGAGGGCCGGACACCGCTTTCTGCTTAAATGCAAATGTGTTTCTACATTTACCGTCCTGGATATAGAGGAAGAGGAAAAGAGAGAAAGGTGTAGGACCTAGAGAACAACTCTTACCCATTCAATCACACATCTACTCTAACACCTCATCGGACTGTACACACTCAACAGATCCACACCACGAAAACTAGTAAATGAAGTTCAGTCTCCTTTAAAGAAACAGAGCGACTCTGAGGACAGACCAGGATTATGACTGTAATCAAAGCAGGTCGAGGGCAATACTCATTTTCTGTATTTTATGTCATGTTTCCACTTGTGCGTGCGGTAAATGGTTAAGGGGTTGAATAAAAAGCCTGATGCAGTAATTGGTTGTAATGCTTCAACCTGGAGCTAAACATGTTTACTTAAATGAGACATCAAACTGCTCTTTGTTCCTGCGAGGCTGACACCACCAGCTGGCGGAGAGTCCTCCCTCCCCGCCGTTATGTGCTCCTTGTTGTAGGTGGATTTTATTCCACTTGTTTTGGAAAATGTAGAATTTTAAGTAAACCAAAGGTGAGCAGGGCACAACGTGTACACAGAAGGCTTCAGATACTACTAACGCTACAAGTGCTACTACTAAACATATGTGGGAGAAATGAACCCTTCTGCCTCTCCTGCATGGATTTAATGGGGATTCTAGTTCCTGCAATATAGATAGATAGATAGATAGATAGATAGATAGATAGATAGATAGATAGATAGATAGATAGATAGATAGATAGATAGATAGATAGATAGATAGATAGGTAGATAGATAGGTAGATAGATAGATAGATAGATAGATAGATAGATAGATAGATAGATAGATAGATAGATAGATAGATAGATAGATAGATAGATAGATAGATAGATAGATAGATAGATAGATAGATAGATAGATAGATAGATAGATAGATAGATAGATAGATAGATAGATAGATAGATACTTTATTGATCCCTCTGGGAGGTTCCCATCTGGTAATTCAGGTAGGGACCTAACACATAAGATGTATAAGATGTAACACATAAGAGAATCGCTTGTTTTCAAAGAGTGGAGAGTGAAAACACACATAACAGAGCTGAGACCTTTTTCTCTCGTCACTGACTCTTTCATCTCACGGAGCTGACACCTGACAGCTCCTTCTGAGAGGACCTCACAGAAGTCACGAGCTTCCCTCCGCCAAACACTAGACACCTGATGAAAACGAGGCTCCGTGACGTGTTCCGCCACGAGGAACAAAAAAAACGCCGTGCTTTATTTAGAGCCATCGCGCCACAACTTGAGAGCGTTGTCTCTCCACCTGCCAGGCCCGGAGTGCCCAGAATAAAAGGTGTCGCCTACAGCGCCACCTGTGGCAGCGTGAGTCACCGCAGAAAGCCTCAGCTACGTCACCTCTCCACTGACAGGCAAACCACCTAGAAGCACTGGTGTCACAAATACCACGCAAGTCACAGTGAAGGAATTTATATGAGGGTGGAGAGAGAGGAGAGGGAGAGAACGGCACATAGAGGCTCAGGGAGAGAGGAGGAGATGCTGGGACTAGTAGATAATAGTGACCAAATGATCCCACTTATCTGTATCTCACTGTGCTGTTAAAATATGTTAAAATGTTGAAAAGACACTGATATGCTGATGAATTTAAATCACTGCATCACAATTTACATTTCAATAGATTTATCATGTATTTTTTAGTGGAAGAATGCAAAACTGCAATGTGTTATACCTTCCAGGTATAAAGAAATGTATCAAAATGTTAAAAAATAAACAGTAAATTACAGTAAATAAAGTTAAAAAAAGATAATCACAGTTTCAAGCAAGCATTCAAGCAATGTGTGTGTGTGTGTGTGTGTGTGTCTGACCTTTACAGTAATCTGCGGGGTCCTCCTGCTCCTCATCGTCGGAGCCTAGGATCTCCTCCTCCGGCTCTGGGGGCCCTGCGGGCTCAGGAGGAGGCGGAGGGGGCGGTGGGGGAGGAGGGACGCTCACGGGGGCTTTCTGCTGGGTCTCAGGCCTGCAAACACACAGCGAGAGGAGACGGAAGTTTAGCTCAGACCGGCCAGGCTGCCTCAGCTCCCAGCGTCATCGCTTCTTCTTCTTCTTTTTTTTTTACCTTGACATTTTCTTTGGATTTCAAGCTGTGACTCACAGCTGAAGCAAGTGCAGACTTCAAGCTCTAAACGCAGGTGACTAATCAGAGCTAAGTTGGTGAAAGCTTTTATATGCTCTGCTCTGAACACACTGCGTCCACAGGTCAAAAAAACGAAATAAAAATAAAGCTCAGGAAGTGATGCATTTGAAATGAATAAAAGACAAACACAAGAAGGAACTGGCTGAACTGCTCAGTACATAAAAAAAGGAAGAATGAGTTCAAAACTAGAAAAACTATGTTTCTGACACAGAAGAATCAATAATTCTATGCTTTAAGATTTTGCAAGAAGAATAAAAATCGAAGAGTTTTGTTACTTCTACAACCACTTGAAGCCAAAGACACTGGATGTGACGTGCTCATGTTCTTACACAGAAGTACTATCTGGGAATTTATGTTATTTTTATATATATTTATGTTAAGGATCAAAAGTCAGGCACGCTGTGACAGGTTAGTTGGTTGCAGAGTTTTGTGTTTTTTTAACAAGAACCCTTTATTCTAATTAAATAAAATCTCAAGGATAGAGATGAGGAGGGGACAAAGTGGATGGAGTAGAGTGGAGCGAGGAAGTGGATGCTAAATAAATCAAGTATGAATTACCATAGCATGATCCAAATCATAATTAATCAATTAAAATTCAAGTATCAGACATGTTCCACTTTATTTTTTTTTTTATTTTGTGTTTTCAATAACCACAAGTTCTTTTCTAAAAAGACCTGGAGAA
This sequence comes from Karalla daura, assembly GCA_029224185.1. NCBI lineage: Eukaryota > Metazoa > Chordata > Actinopteri > Chaetodontiformes > Leiognathidae > Karalla > Karalla daura. The sequence goes on from CM055196.1 coordinate 22,327,497, forward strand.
TTAAGCTCTAGTTAAGCAACGATTTCAGCTTGTTTTCCAGCAGGGACGAAGATGTGATGAATGCATTGCAGTGCTAACTTTAGACACTAACGCAGACTTATATCATGGAAGAAGCTGGAATATGGTGATGCTGTCAGACAGTCAGGTCACCGCCTACCTCTCACCTCAGACATGATTCAGCATTAAAGTGGCTTCTGTCCAAAAATCTGACAAAACAAGCCAGAAAAATGTAGAATATGTAAAAACACAAGGTATTCTTGTCCAAGCAGGCTTTCCTATAATGCAACAATAGCACTAACATAGTGATAACTGGGCAGGCTGGAGACTTGAGAGTTTGGATATTCAGGTCTGGTGTCTGTGGTCAGTTTGCAGCCTCGCTCCACTTCCCTTCGCTGGTCTAAAATGGAGCTGAGCCCATGAGAGGGCAAACAGAAAATAGGCTGCCGAGCCCGAGCCGCCTCCTTCTCCCGGCCCGGACACTCTCTGAGCGTTTAGCTGGAACTCTTTATCCAGGCCGGCTCACAGTGATTGATGGGGCAGGGGGCTCGGAGCCGGGCTCCGGGACGGCGCCCCGGCACACGCAGCTATTTGTGGAGGTTTTGGGAACACGCCTGTAACGTGGGCCCATCGCAGACAACCTGCCGGCAACCTGCTGCTGTGCTACTTGTGTGTGTCAGGACGCCGTGTGGCCTTTAAGACACGGGCATCATCTGTTCTGTAGAGCTGCAGCAATGATCGATCACGAACATAATCAGTGGATGATCTAACGATACGGGAGGTTAGATCCGGGCGTATGAAAATGTTGATCGTCCCACAACAGCTATTTCCACATGTATCATCTGGAGCAGTGGTTCCCAACCTGAGGGTCAGAGACTTCCAAAGTGGTCACACATTCAATCTGAGGGGTCATGCCAGATTTTATCTACATTTCTAGACATTCTTCCTATATAATGTTCTCTTCTTGCAGAGTAATTGCACCGTTTGGAAAAAAACTCTTTAACTTTTCAACCACTTTTTTGTTTTGCCCATTTAGTGGTATACCTCCAAAGATCCAGGAGAGCCTGTCTCATTTACAAAACCAACCCAGAAACACAAGAAGACCATAAACAAACAGCGTGAAAAGGAAAAAATGCTTCAAGATTCGGCCAACTTTGAGATTTAGGGGTTTTATTTCCAACCAAACCAGAGCTGGAATATTTGGAACATTTTAATGAATCACCCGATCCTGACCCAAATAAAAGCCAGTCGAGGAGCCACTGCTTTGAATTTATGAACACCAGACTCTGTTTTCAGCGCCTATATGCACGTTTATCGTGACTGGGGAACAGTCACTCTAAATTAAAAGACATTTCCACGACTGTGACATGCGCCCCGAGGTGAGAACACAGCTCCCGCCATTCATCAGGAAAATATATATATATATATGTATTCCAACATGTTCCAGCTCTCTAATAGTTCCTCATCAGCCTACCATCCAACCTTCACCTTCATAGACAGGCTCGTTCGCCTGCAGAAGCCTGGAAGCTTGAAAAGTGAAAGAGAGGACTCGACACGACTCTTGCATCCAGGCAGAGGAGGAGGGAAAAAAAAAAAGAAAGTATACAAAACACATAAACACACAAAGCCGCCGCTTGTGAGCTGTTATAAAATCGCGGTCGCAGGCGCAGACACATGATGGAGCCTCTCGGTGCGTTGCCATGGCAACTGCAGAGCAAAAGGAGGGGTGAGGAGGGAGGGGGAGGAAGGGGGGGGGGTTGTTGTGTGTGGAGGGTAAGGATTGTCCAGGATACAAAGTGTTAACGTGGTGGCAAGGCCAAAACACACACAAGCACACACACAAACACACACACACACTGTAGCAGCGACATGCGGGTCTCCCTATGCAGCCAGCGAAGGACAGGAGATAACTTGGCATTGAGATTTCATTGCTATTTTACAACTGCCACACACACACACACACACACGCACGCACGCACACACACACACACACACACGCTGTAGAGAGCTGTGTCCTTGCAGCACGTTGCTCCCTCTTTACCAAAGCAGTCACGTACGGAGTCATACATCACGTCTATTAGCTCAGTGCTTTTATACAGCTCATCTGGCTGCTGGCTGCGCCACCGCTTGGCCCCCAGCATAACTTTGAGGAGTCAAACAGCAACAAACACCGAGACGGTACAGAGGCCGAGACGGAGACAGACAGTCGGAGGGGACGGACACCGGGAGAAACGTGCAAGGAAAGATGGAGGTAGAGATGAGAGGAGACGAGGTAGAGACAAGGAAAAAAAGTGAGATAGAGCCATAAAAAAGTAGGGCAGATACAGAGTAGCAGAGCTATAGGCACAAATATGAATATTAGATTAGATTCAACTCTTCACTGGTAGAGATGCAGATTACATCTGACTCGACCATATTCATAGTCGACGAATCTGATGATTTCTTTCTCAATTCATTGATTAGTTGTTTATTAAATAATGCAGAAACTGAAACAATAGTATCAACTGCTTTTTTTGTCCTCACCTCCATGATTTTCTCTCAGAGAGGATTAAAGAAACCAGAAAATATTCACATTTATATTATTTAAATATTGACTTAATTTCCTTCTCAAAATGTTGTTTCAAAGCTTGAGGAGACAGACTTTTTTTTGTCAGTCGATCAAAAGTTGATTAAAAGTTGAGTTGCAGCTCTGCTTCTAACCAGAGCAGTGATAAATAGAAATGCACAAAAGTGCAGGTATGTCATGATAAATATAGAATATAACATGATAAAGGGTATATAACATACAATGCATCGGTTTATATCACGGAGGATGTACAGACTTTGTGATGTTACAGATTTATACCTTTGAATGAGAAAAAAGTAGAGGAATTAAAAAGGCAACATAAAAGAGAGATAGACAGACAGAGACAGAGAGAGAGGCTTAAAAGGCATGGAGAAAGACGCACATTGTATAGGCCGATGAGCATGGAGACCAGTGAGAACAAAGCTGACACACAAGTAGGAGAAACAGGAAAAACAGAAAGAGAGGCTGGAGCTATGGATGGATGGATAGATGGATGGATGGATGGGTGGTGGGGGGGGGGTAAAGAAAGACACAGTCAGGGATGAAATCATACAAACACAGAGAGCAATAAAACAAGAACCTTGGTGCACAAAACCCTGATAAAAAACCTCACTCCCTGACCCCACGTGGGCGCCTGTTTTCATCAAGCAGGATCAACTCCTGCACCGAGAGGCCGCGCGCATCCTGCCACCTTAAATTGCACGGCGAAAAATAAATAAATAAATAAATAAAGAAGGTGGAGGTGGAGGTGGAGAGCGCGTTAGTGCTGAGCAAGTGGAAAACACAAGAGGCAGCGAGCGGGAGGCTGACACCGAGCTCATCTCAGCAGCAGTTTGTGTCAGACGCTGTTTTATGTTTGTTTGCTTTCCAATGCTGCTTCTTTTTCTTTCTAGCAGAAAGGTGAGATGTCATTTTATGTATTTACAAAAGATGCAAATCTCCCACAAGATTCAGCGTAAGAAATATTCATGTTATTCCAAATGCCCTTTTAACCCATTCTACATGCTGATATACATCAGGGAGGGTGGACTGGTCCTTTTAGCACTTCTCCAGTCTTCACAGCCGCTCATAAGCTAGAATCCTCCATTCACACACTGTCTGCTTGAAGCAGCAGCTTCCACCATTCATACACGCTCCAACCTGAGAACACAGCTGGGATCAAACCACAGACGACCACACTCCCCCTGAGCCACAGTCGCCACGCACCAGGACTGAGCTGTGCAGCATTTCTCTTAATTAACTTCTCTAAACACAAGTGTGCCTTTCTTAAAGGAAAAAATCAGATCCATTACAGTGAAATAAACCTCTTGAATCACTGTTTTAAACCCTTCTACAAACTCAAGTCGACAGTGTGTGGGGCTTCATGCTAACCAATCCACTTTAATTGGCTCTGGTTAAATCTGCTCTCCACTTATTGGCACTAATTTCCTCATGAGGAGCATCAATTTGCTCCTCATGCGAAGGGCCAACGTCTACTTCGACTACGTGGAACAGCTCTCACACTTTTGGTTTCTTGCAGGTATTTATTTTTATTTTTCTGCTCTGTGCTGTCTAAGCTGAGCCTGTTTCTGTGTTTTTAAACATACAATTTATCCTGCAAAACTCATCATCATCCAAATGTTTTCAACATCTGTCAAAGCCTTTTACATCTCTGACAGCACCGTAAATGTTTACAGCCATGACTGTAACAGGTGATTTGCTCGCTGCAGCTTCTTGTTAACCAGTGCTGGGACAGACCGAAGGCTGCAGCGATTTAGTGGAGTAGATAGAGATGCATGTATATGCAGGCCAAAGTGGAAGCAGCAGGTTCTTGCAGTATTTCTGTGGTTGTATAGAAGAAAAAAAAGTAGGATTCTAGTGACTTATGCTGGAGATGTGGGAGGAAAGGAACACGTTTACAGATGCTGTATGAGTGTGAAATGACAAAAGGAACTATGGGGAAATGTCATTTTCTATTTATCAACAAAGCACAAGTTTACATATTTTGGATGTAATTACAAAGGCTCTAGAATTATCATCTCAGCTAACTCTATGCCCTTAGTACAGGGTTAAGAAAAAATCCATCCAATATAATGACCAAAACTGAACGTTTGGTTTTTAGATTGAACGGGGTATTTATGAAACTATGAGGTTCCTACATGAATCTCTTATTAGATAACTGATCAAGGAAGACCTGCTGATTGATTTTCCTGTGAATGATAAATCACTTACTGTGAGGCAGTGACTGTGAGAGCTTAGTATTCTGCAAGTGTGCACCTCGGACATGTCGATACACAACTTTTATTTATTTCTGAATTCGTTTAATTGGCGTTTTCCTTGTGAGTATTTTTTCCCTTTTTCTTTGATGTCAGGCCCTTTGTTGTAGCAATCTTGTTATTGTTCAATTCCCATCACGTGTTGGCCCTTTTGTTGCCTCGTTAAAAAGCAATAAAAAGTGAATGACAAACAAGAGTAGGATTCTTTTTTTTCCTTTCCAACATCTAATTTCTACGTCTGGATCAGGCTGATGCCAGGGCACGGGTTGAGACAGGAGCCTCTCAGCCTGCAGATCTGTGCTGCTGAAGTGCAGAATGTACTTGTATGTGTGCGGACATGCCCGGGCTGCTTCTAACACTCAAACTCCAGCTAAACGCTATTTTCACTTCAAGCAGTCACGCCCAAACATGGCATCTGAAGCCCGAGTGTTAGATCGTCAGCACAGATTTCCCTCGCACGCGTTTGCGTGCGCCGCCGTACGGGCCGGCTCTGTCTTTGTCTGTGGCTGCGGAGAGAAACGTCCGAGCTCGCCATCGTTCACACCTGGAAACCCGTCCTGTCACCCGGGAGCTCATCTCGACCGCGGCTCAGACGCTGTACGTTGTGCCGGAGGGGGGCGTGCAGAGAGGAGAGAGTATTGACCGGGAAAACAGGTGTAAAATGATTTCATTTGACAGAATCCACAGGGACGAGATGGAGAGTGAGACGCGTGGAGGTAAAACAGCTCCCAACAAGCATCGATTCTGGTGTAAATACAACACTGTGTCCACAATTACAAGAAGCCAAGGCCACCGTGACTATTAGCCGTCTATGACTCCAGAGCTCTACATCAACATCAACACTGCTCTGACAGCTCTGGACAGAAATATCAAATGACATAAGGTCACGGCTGTCAGTAATATTTCCTATTTCAACCTTGGTCATTCCTTTTGCTTGATGAGGATCTTGGATGAAACGCCATGTTTATCTTCGTTTTGATGAAAAAGATCAATTCACATCATGTCCTTGTTTATATCTAGACTTCAAATAATAAAATGTAAGTTAAAGAAGAGGTGAATCGAAGCATAGGCTTAACGTGACATAAGATATGAGTGTGCTTGAAAACGTACCACACCCTCACCTCCAAAATAATTGGGATGTACCTCAGGTACATAAGTAAATGGTGCATGACTGTGATGAAGTTCACAGTGCAATGTCTCTGTCTTTGCTTCTCAGCTCTTCTTTGCTCCAGCTAAGATGAGAGGAAAAATCAAGTACAAGCATAATGAATTGTGTTGTTTCTCCAAATTTGTTGAATACAAGATACAAGTAGAACAGAGCTTTGAAAAGATGAGAACACAATATATGCAGATAATTGATATATATATTATATGATATGTACCATATGCTTGTTCCTGAACTATGTCACCACTCAGTTCAGCACCAAGCTGCTAAACTCTGCTGTTTAGCGAGCAACGTGAAGTGAGTTGAAGGAAAGACAAACGGAGTGAAACCTTTGTGTGGTTACCAGATGAACATGAAAAAAAAAACTGACCTCCAAAAACAAGACTGAGGTTATCAGAGGTGTGTCTGATGAAGCCAGTGTTCAAATGCTTCTATGGCAACACCAGCGAACAAGCGCGAACGCCTCGTTCAACCTCTGTAAACGTCTGCTCAGTCCTGTTCTCTGAATCCTTTAGACAAAGACAAGAAAGAACATTCATTGCATCTCCCCACTTCCCCCTGCCATTGTTTTGATTAACGGCAGCCCCTCGTTTAATCCGCGTGCCCTTTAGTGGCTCTGTGACAGCGGTGACGCATCCCGCCCCTAACGACAGCCCCCCCCCCCCCCCACCCCCACCCCTCCCCCCTCCCCCCGGCCGCTGAGAACAGCTGACCGGCCGCTCTCCGGTTCAAACCTGATGACTCATCCTTTAACCGTTGCCTCGTTATCACCAAGGTAACAGGTATTCCTTAGCAACAGGAGCATCCGTCGCCACCCCCCCCCGCCTCGCCCCCCCCACCACCAGCACCGCTCTCTATGCTGAGGCGTGGGTTTCAGACCGCGGCTGTCCTTCAGCTTGCGCCGCCGCCGTCTCCTGCTCCGATTGATTCGTCGTTAATCTTGCGCTGCCTTCCGTCTCTCCACGTCTTGGCCTGTGTTGGCAGGACAGCTGACTCACTCCTCTCTCCTCTCCTCTCCCTCTCTCCTCTCTCTCCTCCGGAGTATCTGTCTGCGTGGAGAGCTGAGATCTCGCCGCTATTTTCAGGATGCAGCCTGCCGTCTCTGGCTGCACTGCCCCCACATAACCTCTAGCTGCACGTTATGGCTCTGCAGGATGCTGTTTCACGCCACCGCCAGCCGATCCGATACTTTATCGGGAGGCGCAACGCTCGATTCCCTTACACTAGACATTGTGAGTGCAAAGTGTTTTCGCTGTAATCTTGAATCTTGCCCAGAAATCAACCCCAAAGCCAGGATCTTTGCAGAGGCCTTGGCATGATTATGAATTTAGAACTGCATTGATTTAACATACATTTACTCATCCGGCAGATGCTCTTATCCAAAGCCACTTAATATGGGGAGTGATTGGGGTGAGGTGGCTTGCTCATTCAAACCTGTGACCTTTGGGTTGCAAATCCCGGTCCTTAACCGCCAGACCATAGCTGCTTGAACTGATTTGACTCCACTAAATTGGAATTTGAATTGGATCGAATGGGATGATGATTTAGTTTACTGCAATTCAAAGCAATTCCTCTCAGATTGGACACTGCAATCTAAATAGTCCATAACCTCAATCTGAATTGGGTCATATTAGGAATAAGACTTAATTTCAATAAGATAAATGGAGTATATAAATGGAGTAACAATAAAAGTTTATACATGTTTATATATATACATACATACACACACACACACACACGCACACACACTAAATGGGGGAAAAAAACCAAATAAGAGACAAAAAAAGGTGCGAATCAATTCCCCTCCAAGCTAAAGGCAGCCCACTGCACAAGCAGCGACCTGGAACTCGAAGGCATGTCCAAAACAAGATGGAGACGAGTAAGAAGGCTGGGGGGGGGGACTCATTTTTTAGGGTGTTACGGAACAAAACGGAGGCGAGACACGTACACACACGCACAATACAGTGGGTGAATGTGCCATAAGGCATTAATCCTACTATGATTTACAGCATGTGAACCGGGAAATGCATGGAATATTCAATAAGAGACTCAAGTCAATGACATTATTGTCTGATTTAGGTCATCACGCAGCCTTTTGCTGTCCAATGATGAACAAAACAACCCCTCTAGTAATAGAGTGAGGTATTCTTTTAAGCAAGGTGTATTATCACCTATAATAACAGATATGCTTTCTTCCACCAGGAGGAGGATTAAGGAAATTAAAAAGTAACACTGACAGAAATTAAGAATAACAATCCAAAGCCCAAAGGGCTTGGATTCAGGATTTGACCAAAGAAGGACCATGGAAGCAACAGAGCAGCAACTTTGACGTCACGCAGCAAGTTGAGATGGGTTCCTGTACAAGCAGAGGCCTGTGTTGAGTAAAGTTCACAGCTGAGCACCATGCATGGAGACCCAGGCCAAGACTCAGAGGAAACTTCCACCCTTTGACCCACCATCCAGCCTGGTGAGGAGACTTCTACAGCGAAGCTCTGCCACAAACAGAGCAACAAAGTGGTCCCGGAACATTGTGTGGTACATCTAACTATCTGGACTCAAAGAGTCCTCTCTGGATTTGTCTATCACCAGAGGCATCAATGGGAAATTGCAGAGCTCTACACAAGTCTTATAGGAGTAATTAAACCATGTAATGAGATTAACTCCCAACTACAGCCGGACTGAGTCTATCTCCCAGACATGTTCCTTGAACTTGAAAGCAGTCCATGGTGGTGGACTCCCTGCTTAATCGGAGCACTAATCATCATTGCCTGGCTAATGACACTTGTATCTATTCACATACAGCATTTTGAGAGCTGCTGCATTTCTCAGGAACTCTTCACCCCTCTTGTTCCTGAGCTGCCAAAACAATGAGGCAGTTTCATAAACACTACAGTGCGACTTCATCAATCTGTGCACTTTACACAGCAATAAAAGTGTTTCATCGATAGTCACGCAGCCTATTGCAATGTCACACACACATTGTATATATGCCACTACAGGGAAAACCAGCATTTGGTTTCAGATTTTGTTTCAATTATCCAAGGTTTGTGCGGTGACATGCAGCACTCCATGCCGGAGCCTAATAATGTAGTCTCTAATAACTACACGTAGAAAAACATAAACACTTGGCTTCCTGCCTCTGGGCTCAGGCCACACAGATCTATAGAGGCTGAATCGACTGTTGCTGAATCCCCCACAGGCTGGATATGAGACCACACGCTACGCTGCAGCCACTGAGCTGAACTTCACAGTGCATATAAAACGCGGAGTGTGTACAAAGGGGCACAAATGCAAACATGCTAAAGATGACAGGCAAGCGAGGCTAATGAGCGAGAGCCATTCAGTCCCCTATAGCGAGCATGGATATGGAGTTGACTGGTGCACTAAAATAAGACTTGCAGCAGGCAGACACCCATCTGTGACTGCATGGAAAACCCTTGCGATAAAACCAGTTGACTCGGAATAGGATTTGCATTGGAAAACAGGAGCCCTGCTCCACATAGCTGGTGGGGTGGCATATGTGCGCATGTGCTTGGAGAGCACACACACACACACACACACACACACACACACACACACACACACCCATACAAAAAAAGCCTTGAGGCAGTGGAAGTCAAGTGAAATAGCAGCAGACTGAGCAAGACAAGCATGTTTCTATCTCCAACACAAAGACCCATATCTATACACACACAGGAAGTCACACACACACACACACACACACACACACACACACACACACACACAGAGTCACGTCCACATGCTCCACGTGTGCGTCATGTGTGTTTTTATGTACTCTGCTGAACAAAAAGCCATTAGACTGTGCTTCAGAGTGTTTTCTGCTCGGCTCAGAGATGTATTTTACACATGTAGCCGACGGATACGCGCCGTACCTTTCATTGTGTGCTGCACTTTCCACTCTGCACTCCCCTCTCTCTGTCTCTCTCTCTCTCTCTCTCTCTCTCTCTCTCTCTCTCTCTCTCTGTGTTGTGCACTCGTTCCCCTGCATTCCGTATTTATACATTCCAATGACGTCAGGCAGCCACAAAGCCTGTCATTGTGGAGGTCACATCCGCCCACAGTCAGCGAGAGCGAGGGGAAGCATCACGCGGAGCCATGTGCACGTATGTAAAATTCAAAGGCGCTGCAGGCACATTAACACACTATTATGCACAATGCCCGACTCCGAGCAAGAAGGAGACTCCAAGTAGGAGACTGTGGAGAGATCAGACAACAACAGAATGCAATCGTCCCCAACAGAAATGACACTTCTTTCCAGGACACTTCTTTCACACAATTAATACTATGACTTGTTATCACTGAATCTGCTGAGTGGTGCCAAAAGTTGCATTTTGAATGCTTAGCTTGACTATGAGGCCTTTCTGTCTGAAATTAGACACAAAAATCATTTATTCACCCAACCCAGTCTGGAGTTACATACTAACCATACTGACAATTTCACAAAAGAACAAACATACCATGTCAGTCTGTTACACTGATCATTTCCACACAACAGGTGGTGATTTACCACATGCAGATTTTAGAAGGGACGACAGAACCGGAATGAAAAACGTGGGCAAATCGCACATTTATATTGTTTTACAGTATGATCGCAAGGCTGTTTTGATTTCCAAGCTGGCAGATGGAAATGAATGGAATGAAGAGGAAAATAAAAGAGGGGAAAACCTGGAACACATCACCTCCACTAATTACACCTGCTTTTCCATGTTTTGACAAGTCCGAAGCTCTGCAGTGGAAAAAGATCCGTCTCAAGCAAAAGTCGATGTCAGTCACCCCGTTCCCTTCTTGTTTTCACATAATCAATGCTAAGTTTAGCCGAAAATCCAGAACATATACATACATATATATATATATATATATATATATATATATGTATGTCCTTATATAAATACAGGCAAAAAGCTGCAGCATGTGAGAAAAAGAAAAAACATGCATCCATCTGCCAGAGTCCTGAGTCACACAAGCAACATGCAATTGTTGGTTTGAGCCTGTTAATTATCAGTCCCTGTGCTGTCGCCTGTGGACCGCTCCCAAGAGGATTCATTGATACCAAAGGCCGCATCTCAGTCTATGCCACAATAACCTCCTGGAAAGTAACACAACATTATTAGTTTTCTGAGGAAGCCTATAAAGCATTTCTATTAATCATCACCAATCAAAGAGAGTGTCACACATAATGAGCTCTCTCTATATATATCTATATGAAACACAGCCTCAGAGCTGCAATAAGACGTAATATGGGCCTGTCAGAGTCAGTAGGAGTGAAAATGGAGAGCTTGTATTCGTGCTTTATTATGGAGAGCAGTTTTCCACATTGGTGTCCAGAACCACAATTGCTGCCGTTTTCCACAGAATGGTAAAACTGTGGAGCTCTCTGGATTACATTTCTTCCCTCTACTTAGGATACAGAATGGAAGAAATCGAGGGTTTGATGTTTCACTACATGAATACAAAGAGAGTCTTTGAGGTAACAGCAGTCATTACACCTCCTCCAGTTTGACATATCCCAACTTGTTTGCTGTTTTCAACACTCATGAGCTGCAGGAATGCAAATAAAAGCATGACGCAGCAGGATTTAGACCATCAGCCTGAATCTTGGTCATGCATGTCAATTGCAAAACATAAAGCCTAACAAGAAAATATGGAAAGTCTCCAACACGGGCATGTGAATCTGTCAAACCTCTTTTTTTCTCTTAATCTCTCAGCAAGATATTCCCAATTCTGTGATCATACAGATAAAAAAATAACAGAGAAAAATCATTCCCCATATCTAAAATCATCCTATTCTCAGTCAATGGCTGATGGCAAGTCTTCTTAAACATATGAACTAACATCCAGGCACAAAGGTTTTCCTTAACTGACTCCACAGTGGGACTATTTACAAAAGAACTGCCCCGTGTGAGGCTTGAACTCACGACCTTCAGATTATGAGACTGACGCGCTGCCAACTGCGCCAACGAGGCTGGAAGACCCTCATAGCCCTCCCACCGAGACGGGCCCACCCTCCTCCACAAAGAGCAACGTAAACACAGAGGTCCCATCTCCACAGCCAATGGTCAATCGTACCTTTCTTCCTTCTTTAACGTCTACATCATTGAGATAGCGCCTAATTAAACGCTACCTACCGCTCTGTAGAATGGAATGGAATAGAATTGTACCTCAGCTTTGTTGAATAGAGACAGTTTATACAGGACATGACAAAATACATGTCCAAAAATTAACATCACACACTCATATTCCCTCATTCATGCATAAATTGCACATTTTAAAATGCATCTATGAAAACAGGCTAATCTGTTTGTTCAGGTACACGAGTACCTGAAAGCAGTCAACTGTGAGGAAGCAGTTTGGAGAAGTTTCTGAGGAAATGTCAGAAAGACGTCAGATCGTGGCTCAAACACATTGCCAGATATGTACGTGCTCCATAACTGCATCATAGTTACAGTTACCACTTATGGAATGCAAAGTCACATGATAATACATGTAAGTGGCAGGCAGGACAGCCAATCACCATAATGTCTTTGTATGCTTGCCTGATAAGGTTGAAAGGATGCCAGATTTGTACAGAAACTGATCATAATATTCCAACACCTTAAAAATGGGATATAACAGCATCTGAGGCATTTCTGATAAAACCATTGAGGCATATCTTCTATGCTAGCACCAAAGAACATAAATAGAGAACATTATTTCAACCATACTAGGTGCTCTTTAAGACAGAACACACACTATATTGTACATACATACATTTCTCAACTGATATCAAGCTCTCATTCCCCGGCCTGAACCTTGCCTATGAAACCAAGGCCTCTCCAACCCGTGATTTCCCTCGACCTCCCTCCTCGTCTTCCCTCTCTACCTGTTCCTCAGGGCCTTGTGGCGCAGACGGAGCATACACAGAGCCAGGCCCCATTTCTTCTTCATGATGGCACCCGAGTTTAACTCCATGGTTAAAGAAGGAGGAATGTATAGAAGGATGGATGGATGGACAATGGTTGGAGAGGGCTGCAGCTCCTTCTCTCTGCAGCAGAGAGGCGAGATGGACCCAGCCTTGAATTCCAGCCTCGTCACATGGGCCTGTGACACCCACCTGCCAAGGATCCTTCTCACTGATTGTTCCTACGCCTGGGTGTTGTTTATTTGCGCCTCTAAGCGTCGTGTATAAGTTGTTATTAGGTTCTTTTCAACCTTAGCTTTGATCAGTGTGAATAAAACATCCCTTTAACAACAAACACACACACAGATAAGATGTAATACTCCATGTTTCAATACGTCCCTGGTTACCTCAAATACACTCCGAGAGGACGATTTATCAATCAGTGCTGTTCCCAAAAATACTTTATAATATGATTTGAGTGGCAGCTCATTAGCATTCCAGTGTGTCTGCAGTCAGAGCTTTAGAGACAGAGCAGAACTGGGGCACCGTGAAGTGTGACGGTGGGACGAGCTGCCAGAGAGGCCAGCGCGCTGTGCAAATGTGCAAAGCCAGCTGTAAAAGGTGCAGATGGTTAAAAATACACAGTCTGCAGGTACATGGCAAATATTTGGCTGGTTACATATATCATCAGTTGATGTAATGCAATGTTTGCATTGGCAGGACATTATAATTTCACATAGCTAATGCATAAAATGTTAGCACGCTACTTACATTCATCAGCTTAACATTTGCCTGTATATTTCCCATTAAACCAAATTAGACTGACACAGTTCTACTACTAGAATTGCTTTAACATTATAACACGTCTTTGATATTTCACATTAGTGGCTTTGTTTTATCAGTGATTATTGTCACTGTTTTTAATTTGTAGCACAATCTTCCAAACTAATCAATCATTTGTGCTATAAAATATGCTCATTGCCCAAAGGAGAAGAAGATAACTTTACTATGAGATTAGTCAGACTCAAGTAGGGTAGACTGTCTACTTGAAACGATTAAGAAAAACAGAAGAATATGACTGACAAGGCGAGTATTTTTCTTTTGTTGGTTTTTGCCGAGGAGACTGAAACCAGTGTAAGCCACGTGAGGCTGCTACCTGTCAGTCCGTGACATTTTTGCAAAGGAAGATGCTGTTTAATCAAACCAGTGAGAACCCTTGAGAACAACTGAGCTAACAAATGAATCATTTTCAGCAGTTGCGTTAATGCCTCGAGACTTTCTCCACATTCATGTGTGGCTTTATCATATGCTCATATTGGTGTGTGGAGTTGATAGGAGACAAGATATTCCTTTATCATGCCCTCAGTGGGGAAAGCCACGTGTTTACTTGCTGGTAATTTATTTGTGGGAACTCAGTGAGTTCATTATGTATTTCTCTTACAATTAGCCAACATGGCATCATATGGAGGGAGCTTATGAGTCTCTCTAGATCACAGTGCTAACAACACAACACACCCACTGAAGGATCACCACACCCAGTGATTCTGCTGATGTTAAAACCTGGGAAACCTGGGTGTGAGCACGAGGGTGCACAAACTTGTCACCGTTAACAATTTGGATGCGTTTCAAGGGTCCTGAGCTCGAGAAACCCCACCTACTCAGGCCTAGCGGAAAACACCCACTGAAAAAAACAAAAAAAAACAAAAACAAAAAACAAAAAAAAAACCCAAGAGCACACTCGCGGTAACCACGCTGCAGGGGGAGACACAACAGCTGAGCAGTGTTCCTTCTCAGACGCAACAGACGAATATTGTTCCCAGTTCTGCAGCAGACGAGTGACTCAGTCCTACAGGGCATAAGGCGCTGGTGAGAGGGCCTATGTGTAAGTGTATGTGTGTGTGTGTGTCTGTGTGTGTGTGACATGGTAGGAGAGACAAAAGGACTTCAAATGAAACTGTGTTGTGTTTCACGTGCATACATATGCAAATCAGGGCACACACACACACACACACACACACACACACACACAAACAGGCCATTATCATTCCTCTGCTTCAACGCTGCAGCATCAGTAGAAATTAGTCCCCCGGTGACCTAGCGTTACCCAACACACTGCGCAAGTCTGCAGAGAACCATCTATCTCCCTCCCTCCTCTCCTCTCCTTCTCCTTCTCCTTCTCTGCTTTTTATCTTTGTCTATCCCATGCTCCCCAGCCGTCTGCATCGGCTCTCTCCTGAGGTTTCTGCTGTCCTTCCCTGTTCTCTACGTCTATCTTGGGCTTCCACTTTCTCTCCCCCCGCATTCCTCCTTTGGCTCCATCATTTCTCTCCCTCTCTCTCAATTCCTCTATCAGTTCATCTCTCTCCTTGGGCCATCGCTGTACCATGTTTTCTCTACCCCTTTTCTCCAAAAAGGAATCTAAAAATTCCCCTCCTCTCTTTCTCTCTCTTTCTCTCTCTCTCCTTCGTTTCTGCTGAGTGTAATTTACACGGTGTTGTAGCAGTAAAGTCGACTCCGGAAAGACTAATACGCTGATGGCAGATAGCTGTAAAATAATGAGCGAGCAGCCCTGGCTGCATGCTAACTATCCACACTGCAGCTAAAGGCATTACACAGTGAGAGATACACAGGAATTAAAGAAGAACGTTACGTTCCTACATTCTTTCTTCAACAGTCTAGTTCTGCATATTGGGAAATGCTCATTATTATTATGACATCATCATTATAGGAGTTCCTCCTGCACAGCTGGTGACTGACAATAACATTAACAATGCAAGCACAGAGGCAGAGCAAGTTATCCAAGGAGCGTTCAGGGAAACTCAGATTGTTGATCCAGACATTATTCAGGTGAATTTAAAAGATTTTCTGCCACCTCATTATTAGTTTAACAACAACAACAAACAGAGCTGAGCCTGTGCATCCATCCATCCATCCATCTATCCATCCATCCAGTGTCATACTGAGTTTGTACCTCACAGTCAGTGTGTTCACTGTACATGCACAGCTAAGTTGCACTATGCTCATAACTAAACTTGGATGTCTCATCGTTTTTCTGTCCTTGTCCCATTTTACGTGCAACAACAAAATCGAATAGTTGGGGGCGTGGGGGGGGTGGTGGTGGGGGGGGGGTCATCTCCCCAACACTAGATGGCAGGCTAACATGAGCGTAGTTCATCGTCTTTCCAGAAATGGACGTTATTGGGCGCTCTGCCATGTTGCTGTTGTACTGGTTATTCTCCTGTGACTGCCTTTCTTCTATTTCTTCATCCGTGACCAGCTTTCTTGGATAATTTTGTTCCCGGATCAAACACCAGGCCGGGGGTTGTGGAACCAGTTTCAATCACATTAAGGTGCAAACATGAAGAAGAATATCAGTTTCCAATCGTATTATCAGGGAATATTAGTCAGGTATGTCTCAGACAGATGGGTCTATATGCACTTTAGGTGCCCAGTGGTAGCCAGACTAAGGCCATAATCCTTTTTTCAAGTGTTCTGAACATTGGGATCTGCTTGTGCCCATTTCCATTGCACATCACAGCCTGTCACAGGTGACACAACACACACACACATACACCATTCAGAGAATTCAGAGAAACTAAAAGCCAATCCTCCGATGACAGACAGCGATACAGATATATAGAGGTTAAAAAAAGTCTTTGATAAGAGGAGAGAACAAAGCCAGGAACAGAAGTCATCAAAGTTCACAGCAAGTGATCTGTCATGACTGGAGCAGGACAGGAAAGACTGGAATGTTGTGTATGTAAACAAACTGAGCGAGCAGAGACTGGGAAAGCTGGACCCAAACACACACACACACACACACACACACACACACAAGTCAAGAGCAGGAGAAAACCGGACCCAATGACATGACAAGCACTCTTGCTGCTCGTCATGTGGATCCAATGGCGAAATTCCTACTTTTTTATACAAGGTAACATCATTGAAGTGGAAATTCGCTCCGAGCTTTTGCCAACAGCAGATGAACAGCTTGAGAGTGGAATGCAGCAGAGCGTTTTCCTGGTGGGAAACTGTGCTGTGACATTAGTGGTCCAGACAAACTGATGCCAGAGGATTTTCACAAAGCAACCAACAGGCATGCATTCAAGTTTAGAATGCATGTCTGTACCACTACTATTCTACTATCTTTGGTTATTTTATTAGCCCGCTGATTTATTGCATTGTGTGTTATGTTATTAACATAACATGAACAAGTTATCAGGACCTACAGTGTTACGATTTTTCATCCACTATGATCTACAGTGGATCTGCTGACCCCTTGGACTGACCTTTGACCCTGTTTTCCACTGGCTGTGGATACCGCTGTGTCAGATCAGGTGCCTGGGGTCCGGATCACATGACCCAGTCTTCAGGGGGTGTCGTCATGGTGATGGCGTTAGACACACCGGTCCAGTGTGAGGTGTCTTGTTCCTGACTGTTTGACTCAGCGATTCCTGTTACTGATTAACCACACAGGATTACATGTAGCCAGGTGGAAACTCCCGCTATTAATCAGTGGGGAGGGCGCTCTAACAAAGCGGTGCCATGGATCAGGTTGGACGAGTTTGAAAACCTTCAGATCAGTTGTGACAACACGCGGATACCCTCAGATGCTTTTATTTACCATATCTGAGAGGACTCAGTCTGCCTGCACGAGGATTTCTCCTCGGAAGTCAATTTGCATAGTCCCACCCTCGCTCCCTGTGCCTCAGCTGCCGGATTGAGGATCTGCCACTTTCTCATCCTCACTTGTGTGAGACAGCCTCACACCTACAATGTCCACCTACAAATGCTGCTCTGTGGTCGGATGCAGGGATCCTCATCCTTCTAGGAATCTGTGTCAAACATGGCCAGTTGCACTGTAGATTGTTGTCCAGCAGCCACTTCTCTCCAAGACTTAACTATTGCCACAGTCGACACCATTCTCAAGTTTTCTGCCTGGTAGGGTTAGAGCGGGACTCATAGAGCTCATTAGCATTTAAAAGGAAAGGCATAAAACCGAGCATTAAGAGCAAGGTGATCAAACTGATGTATAGAAAGGCCAGAGCATGTTACTAACATTATTTTTAGACATCAATGAACCATGTCAAAGAAGAAGTAATTCCTATAATATGTCTCTTTTGATAAGCAGGCGTAAATAAAAAAAAAAGAAGTGAGAGAAAGAAGAGGCAATCATCAGTTTCTTTCCAGATATGGAGGGTGGGGGTGGAGGGGCTGGTGTGGATAATGGAGGCCAGAAAGCCAGACAGGCAGGGCAGGCCGACTCGCTGCCACGCTTCATTAGATATTGTCATGTCGCTGCATGGCCTGGGCTGTGTGTATGAGTGTTTGTGTGTGTGCGTGTGTGCATCTACAGCAATGTGGGTCGGACCAGAGAAGATGGTGGAGGCCATATAGGCCAGTCCGAGCTCCATAAAGCACGTGGATGTGATGGCTGCTGGATGTTGTCTGCTGCATCCGCCCGGACACACTGCCTCTCTGTCTCGCCTCCATTTTATCTTTTTTGCTTTTGACTTTAATCTCTCTCAGCTCCGTTGTGACTCTTTTTCCCCTGTCTTTCATCTGGTGCAGATTTGCTTCACTTCTACAGGATTGGAACAATTAGTCAATTGATTAAATGTCAAAAGAGAGCAAAGCCACAAATGTCAGACTGTGCTTTGTTTTTTTTTTCCACCCAATAATCCAAAACTCAAAGAAGACGAGGTGAAAATCACTCTAACATCGCGAGGCCCATTTAAAGACGTTTCTCACAGCTAATTAATCAGCGGTTAAAAAGAGCGACTTTTCTGTGTCACTGAGATGTAACAGGAGGCAGGTGCAGGAGGATGTTTTACCTGTGACCTATACTTCAACAAGGGGCAAGAAGATGTGAGAGGAGATGAGATGGAACAATTTGATGATGCTGGAAATGGCTGGAGGTGTGTGTGTGTGTGTGTGTGTGTGTGTGTGTGTGTGTGTGTGTGTGTGTGTGTGTGTGTGTGTGTGTGTGTGTGTGTGTGTGTGTGTGTGAGTAAGTCAGAGAGAGTCTATCATCAGATCAGAGGAGAAAACACCTTTTTCAAATTTCCATTTCCTACTCTTTGCTCTTTTCCCTTTCTTCGTTCTTATCTGTATCTGGCAGCTTAACTACAGTCTAACACATGCACGCACACACACACACATACACACATACACACACACACAGTTACGATCACTTAGAGAGTGTGTATGATTGCGTGGTTAATTAAAACAATAAACCCACCTGTCTTGTTTGCTGTGGACATTTTCGATAGCGTCCTCTAAGCACTGCACTTACTTAAACACACAAACCCGACAATAAACACACACACACACACACACTCAAGGTTAGACAATTAAGCATCAAAGACGGCGAGGTTTACCCAACACGGACCACAGTCTGTCAACAGCTGCGAGCGACGCAGCCAGAAAACTCTTGACCTTTGAATGTTTATTTGTTCAACTTTGATTTAATCCCCGAGGAAAGTCTCTTCAAAAGAACCCGAAGCTCCTCACCAAAAGGCGCCAGCGACGACCCACACTGACGTGCCATCACTCCGCAGAAAGACGCTTTAAGCCTCTCAACCGCAACACGGATGTCAAAACACGTGTCTGTCCTTGCACGCACACACACACACACACACGCACACACACACACACACACATTCCTTGTCTTGTCCTCCATCCATCTTCATCTCCACCACCCCACAAGTGCCAAGTTACACAACAGGCGTCATCTTCCCAATGCTCCAGAAGTCCTCCAAGAGAAATTTGTCACCGTGCCGCCCTGCGCTCTTCTCAGGCCCGGCGCCATTCATCAATTTGCTTTAAAATGCACATACGTTATCCAATCCATCCTGCCATCGCGTCCACCAACACGTTACCGCACATCCCAAATGAATCAGTGTGTTTGTGTGTGTGGTGCCTCCAGCCCAGATGGTGTAGTAGTAGGGAAAAAAAAAGTGCCGATATGTCCCAAAACAGAGGCCCAGCACAGTCCACACACCAATGAAAATAGCAAAAATAACTAGACAATAGGATCAGGATTTTGTGTCGCTTTGATGCAAAAAACAAACATGCCATACAGCCATAGTGTGAATTACAAATGCAATTAGCTGGTATTACCATAATTAGTCTGTTAATTCTGAACCTCAGTGAATAACAACGTCATCTCAAAGCAGGAGTCCCCAGTCGGAATGGTGTTTCTATGTCTCAGAGTTTGTATGTTCTCCCTCTGTTTATGCAGGTTTCCTAATCCAATTTACTCATACGTTCAAAAACATGCATGTTTAGGTTGTTTGGAATCTACAGATAGGTGTGTGTGTGTGTGTGTGTGTGTGTCTGTGTGTGTGTGTGTGTGTGTGTGTGTGTGTGTGTGTGTGTGTGTGTGTACGTCGACTGTGATGGATTGGAGAAATGTCCAGAGGGTATCCCCTGCCTTCACCCTATGTCTGCTGAAGACAGTCACCAGCAGGTAAGATAAGGGATCGATGGATAACAGGTGGATGGATGGATGGATGGATGGATGAATAGATGAATAGATGAATGGATGGATCATGTGTTCAACCACCAACCATCAACAACCACCATCATCTGGATTACAGAAGTAATCAGTTTGCATTTATATCAGTTCTGAAAGTCAACAGAATTCTGAACCAGCCCATTGTGTGATGACTGACAACAAAGCAAAGAACTGCAGCAGAAAAATTTGTTATTTCTCAAAAAATGAGAATTTTGCAATTTCTATATTCAAAATATCAAACTGCAGAAGAATTCTGTTCATTACCACCTTAAGAAAGTGTATTGGTGGTGGTCTCTAGCATATCCTTTGCCATCTTAGTCTCTTTCTTGTGCTGCCAGTCTGTGCTTAACAACTAATATAACGCCGCATTTCTTCTTTTTTCCTTCTTCTCAAAGACAGAGCGGCTCTATTTGCTTGTCTGCACGTATTCAGCCCAAAAAGGCAACCCAGCTGTCCGTCTAACGCTCGCACAAAGCCGCAGATTCCTCTCTG
Source organism: Karalla daura (assembly GCA_029224185.1). NCBI lineage: Eukaryota > Metazoa > Chordata > Actinopteri > Chaetodontiformes > Leiognathidae > Karalla > Karalla daura. The sequence goes on from CM055196.1 coordinate 22,348,389, forward strand.
ATCCTCTGCACACAGCTCGGCTTCTGGCATTCGAATTCAGCTTTGGAGCGGTGGGGTATTAGCAGATAGACCACTCCTGAGGTTCATAACCGAAAGCATTATCAGGTATTTATGAATTAATTCAGCAAGATGAGGAGTTCAAACCTCCGGTCTAATTAAACTAACGCCTTGGCAAAGATACTTGCAGCCTGGTCCACCTGGGGAGGGGAGAGAGAACGGCAGGTGCGCTGCATTGTTGCTGTTGACATATGAGATGCTGGAGCCGTTAAAGAGGGCAGCAGAGTGTGTAGGTGTGTGAGTGTGTGTGAGTGTGTTGCTCTTTGTTGTTACTTGCCGTCCAACAAGGGACATGCTGCATTATTCTTAATTACAGGCAGACGACTGAAACCCAAACAATAGAGGATGGGAGAAAACATGGCGAGTGATGAAATCCACATATCCCTCCAGTTATCAATTTATCAACTACTATTAAATAGACATCTAATATAGTGATACATTAGTCTATCTGAGCCTTTGAAACACATATTTGAGTATGCTTTTAGGAAATTAAGTCCAAATGATCTAATATCAGCTTTATAAATGTGAAGATTTTCTGCATTGATCGTCTTTGGCAGCAAACGTATTAAATCTTTTTTTAAAATATCTGGAAAAACAAAGTAAATGAGGACTGAGGATATTTTTTAGTTTCAGAAAAACAGAAATTTTCACCATTTTAACATCTTTATCAGGCCAAACAAATAAAAACGATTAATCATGGACTAGATTTATCAAATATGAACACTGTGGTCGCAGCCCAGTTCTACGGTGAGGAATCCAGTTCTGCTCGACTAGTTCTCTCTACAGACATGAGAATGATCGCTGCTTGATCTCTACCTCTGGTACTCCAGATTCAATCTCACTCCACATTCATTGAAAACTGCCAAAGTAATGCCGCTCTCCTCTGTGCCCAAACGCCCATGTAATAATGGCTGATATTGTTACTTCTGCCCATGTGTGCACCCACTGCGCCGTGTTTGAGTGTGCCAGTCTGGGGCCTGGCGCTGGGCTTGTGTGGATGGCAGCGGATCTGCCTGATCGTACTTGGCACGGCATCAGTGGCTACCTGAGTCATGCAGTCTGCCTGCTCCTCGCCCTCCAGCGCCCGTCAAACCCAGCTCTTTCCGCATTCGCACACCGAGAGAGGGAGGAATGTGGGCTGGGTCCAAGACGGAGCTGAATGGATGAATGGATGAGGGTTCGTATGCGTACGGCAGAGAGAGCTTTGGACACATGTCACGACTTAGACCGGCTCGCATTAAGTTTCTCTGCTCCAAAAAACGGAGATGGAGAACAGCAACAAGAGGGCCTCTGTGTTCAAACGTCTCTCCTCTTTTCAAAGGAAACACTGTGCTTCCTGGACAGGCCCAGCTACGACTGAAGTGACTCCCAGGGCTGTAGAGCCCCTACAACAACAGAGATCATCTACGCAGCCTCGAACCGGCAACAAAATGGGGCTGGTTCTCATCTTAGGAGTGGGTACTGGAGGATCTCTTTAGGCTACAAATGACTAAATAGGTCATTAACCTCCACTTAGGAACAAAGGAGGGATAAGTGTGGATCAGCATCTGGATCACGGCTAGTTGACACAAGCATCCATGGTTGTGAAACATCAGAACAGTTTAACATGACGCTGGAGTGTTTGTGTATCTGTGTATGTGTGTGTGTGTGTGTGTGTATGAGTGTGAGTGTGTGCGTGTGAGAGAGTGTGTCCTATCATACTGTGTGACCTATGTGAGGGTTATTGCATGTTGCATGTAAATGATGCCCTGCATCCCACGCAGCTGGTCACAGGGTTTTTGCACTTTCTCCAAGGTCAAACTCAAGCACTTCCAATGTCCATTTTCAACCTTGTAGCTGCCATTAATTACATAAAAACACAGACGTGGGCCTAAGCATAGTGACTCCTTCACTGTCTTGGTCACAGAGATGGATTAACTTTTGACATTTAAAAGGAGATCGAAGGAAAGCACCGGATTCTACGTCACACGCTGCCTGCTGCCTAACAAGGCAGAGCCAACACAGAACAACCAGATCTCAAGCGTCTCTAAGCAGTTTATCCAAAATGCGAGCCATGTTCAGACCATGGGAGCACGATCACACATTTCAGTCGTATGAACGCCTTAGTGTGCCTCCACAGAAGTTGTGTGGCGTTCAGACCTGCCATTGTTCAGTCATGCTATGCACTGAGGTGCGTGGTGAAGCTGGCTGTTGTCTTGCATTGCTGCTGCTGCTGCTGCTGCTGGCCTAATGTTGACGTGTGTTGACACTCTTGCTGTGTAAGCTGTGTGGTCCAGCACCATGGACACACTGTGTGTGTGTGCGTGTGTGTGTGTGTGTGTGCGTGTGTGTGCGTGTGCGTGCGTGTGTGTGTGTGTGTGTGTGTGTGTGTGTGTGTGTGTGTGTGTAGGCATGTGTCTGTCTGTGTGTGTTGCCATAGATGATCCAGCTTCAAGAACCAGCAGCAGTCTGTATCTGTGCAGAGGTGTGTGCATTGTGTTTTAGGATGAGACCTGTGTGTGTGTGTGTGTGTGTGTGTCTGTGTTGCACATGCTGCATATGTATACAAGGATGCTGTTTTAGCAGGCAGCTGGAGGTTGCAGCACCATGCGACGATGCACTAATGCGTTTGTTTTTTCACGCTACAGTCGGAGCGACTGTGACCCAGACAATAGCAGAAACCACAGACACACAGAGAGAAACAGAAACAGAGAGAGAGAGAGAGAGATAGAGAGAGAGAGAGAGAGAGAGAGAGAGAGAGAGAGAGGACACAAAACATGGAGGAGGAATGCAAAATAACAACAGGGGAAGGAGGAGGAGGAGGACACGCAGGCAGCAAGCAGGCAGACATCTGGGGATGAAATGACAGACAGACAGAGGGGGAGAGAGAGAGAGAGAGAGGAAGAGGGGAGGAGGTGTTACCTTTCGGGGGACGAGGATTTCTCTGAGTTCACGGACATGAGCGGTGCCTGTTGGCCGCTCGCTGGCCGAGGGAGCGCAGGAGACGGCGAAAACTGGAGCAGGAGGATGCTGTGTGCCTCTGTTTAGACTCTCCCTAGCTCTCTCCCTCTCTGCTGTGTCTGGAGAGGAGAGGGTTACAGCCTCCCCTCCTCCTCCTCCTCTTCCTCCTCCTGCTGCTGCTGCTGCTGCTTCTCCTCCTCCTCCTCCTCCTTGTCCTTTTCCCTCCTCCTCCTCCTCTGTCTCCTCTGTGTCTCTTGTCCTCTCGTTCAGAGGAGAAAGGATGGATACACAAAAAAAGAGCAGCAAACTGTGCAGTGCACAATCGGACTGAACATGTGTGTGTGTGTGTATCTGTGTGTGTGTGTGTGTTGTTGTGTGTGTGCGTGAGCAGATAGAGCAGCAGTGTCAATCAGGCGCCCCTCCTCATGCCCCGGTCTCCTTCTCTCCCTCCTTCCTACCTACCTACCTTCCTCCCTACCTTTCCTTGCTTCCTTCTCCTCTTTCACCTTGCCTCTCTGTGACTTCCCCCTTGCTCTCACTCCTCTTTGTCCTCCTCGTCCCTTTTGTCTCCTGCTGTCGCTGGGTGATGAGATGAACACTTTCGTTCCACAGAGTGTGTGTGTGTGAGAGAGAGAGTGTGTGTGTGCGTGTGTGTGTGTCTGGCTGTGTGTCAGTGTATCCCTCCCTTCCTGCTTTCTGTGTCTGTGCTGGCTCTGTCAGGCCTTCTGCAGCTCTGCACAACAACAGAGCCCAGAGCGGGCTGGAATGTACCACTCAGCTCGCAGGCGCAGGGTTGTCTGTCTCGTCACGGCAACAGGAAAATTAGTGTTTTTCTCCTTCAGGCGCTCTCTCCTCCCCTTTCCCCCCTCTGAATAAGTCTGCCTCTCTCTCCCTCCCTCTCCCTTGCTCTCTCTCTCTCTCCCAATTGCCTTATTACGACATCCTGTATCTCAGGGCAACGCCGCACAGATCTGCCTCCTCCCCCCCTCCTCCTCCTCTTCTATCTGGCATCCTCCGCTCCTTTTCTCTAAGCCCCATTTCCACCTCTGTCTTTTTAGGATGCTGGGTACAGTTTCTCACCCGTCCATGCCTCTGTGTTTGTGTGTGTGTCCTCTCTCTCCCGGCCTGTCCCTGTCTCTTCTTTCCTCGCCGTCTCTCTGGGCAGATGGGTCAGCTTCTACATGAGTGAACAGCTCACAGAGAGGTAGCCAGAGGGTGTTGCCATCCATGATGGGACAGCATGGGGAGGTAGGGGTGGGGGGGGGGGTCTGTCTCCATCTCTCCATCTGACCTCAATATTAGTGTGTGGGTGTGCGCATAGATATGTACGTGTGAACATGCACAGTGGGGGTTGACGGGGCATCCTGAGGTTAATGTGACAAATGCACAGCAAGTGTTTACAGAAGCTGCAGGTTATTCCTCTTAATATCAGAGCTCTGATGAGGACTAATAGGTGCAAACAGCAGCATGTTATTTGGATTAACAGAGGGAGGAGACGCTTGTATTAGGTTATTGCAGGTCATGTTGGAAATTGATAAGCCAGTTTGCATTGTGGCAATATTAGATTTGCCAGGTTTTTGCATCAGCGTGATGAAGTATCAGGTATTTAATTTGCTGGTTTAACCAGTTTAGCTCTCATTAGATTATTTGTCACATGGCTCTCTGTAAGGTAATGCTGCTCGTGTCAACACTGCGAACCACAGAAAAATGTCTCAGTGACGATGAGATGGATTGTCGTGAAATTGCCAGTTATAGAAGCTGAATCTCTCTATAGTTTTTCATGACTTTCTTTTTCATAAGGATGATATTGTTTTGTAGAAAACTACTGGATGTGTTGCTATGATGCCTATGATGCGTCCTCTTGAGGATGTACTACAATTATACTCCATCGATTCAGAGGTTTGTAACCCAATCACGTTGCAGGCTTTTGCCTTATCTCCAGCGCACACGGTGTGAAGGCAGAGAATACGACCTGGACAGATCACCAGTCTGTTCAACCTGCAGCCAGCTATCCAACCTTATTATATGTTTCTTGAATGTGGAAGCTGGAGAAAACCCAAGCAGAGAAAGCAAACTCCACCATCTGCCCTGATGAGAACTGCAAGAACACATACAGAATTGATTATAATCCCAAACGCCTAAGTTATAGTTGTTGCATCAACTTGACTAAAATGGATACCAACGTTATCATTGGTACTGTAGACTTGTTAGCATATCATCTTTACCAAATACTTAATATCAAAAAATGTTTGTATGAAATAAAGAATTTACCAAAAATAGGACATAGATTAAAGATACAATGGTAAGAGAGAGAAATATCACAGATCAGACATGATCTGTCTGTATGGTGCAACCCCAACTGTTAAAATACTAACATTAGCGGCACAAAGCTCTTCACTCACATCAACAAAAAATCCAATAACAATCACATCGAGATTATACTGTCTCATCAGCGATTCCACAAAAATCATTAACAGTAATACTCAATGATTACACAGCTTCAGCACGCAAAGCAGAGAAATTGCTGTGATGCTACCGGCCCATACAACATGCGTCCGAATGCTCCGAATCTGTTTGGAGACAGGACACAATGATCCGCTTTCTTTCCGTACCTCTGTACAGTTCCACTTTCCCACATAAAGGACGACATTAGGCACACATGTCTCTGAGCCAAACTATTGTCCTCGTTCTCTGTGGATGTGGGCCAATGGGGGGTAAGACACACACTGGGTCTCAGCGCATCCAGACACACAAGAGGGATATTGAGCCGAAATCAGAGGGCGCACTCGACTTTTTATTCATTCATTCATTCCGTCATTCATTCTCCCATTTTTTCGGGGTCACGCGAGGTGGGGGAGGGGTTTAGATGCAAGGCAGGGAGAAGGGAGTCAGAAATCGCATCCACCACTTCAAATGCCTTCAGATTCATGGGTGTAATTCATTTGAGGTGCATGTCATTGGGTTGTGTAAGAGGTGAGAGGAGCTCAAAGGTTAGCTGAACACAGGAGTCCGAGCCCAGCGTTTCAGAAAAAAAAGAGGAATTCAGAAAACTATTGATTTTTTCCTCTGCAGTGTGAGCGTTTTCTCCTCTTCTCCGTGTGAAGTCACTCCAGTGTGAATGTTTTTAAAAAGGATCGGGCACAGGGGTGATAGAAATGTCTTCCCATTTTCTGATAAGCGCTTATGTACAGCGCAGCCTCTGGTGCGTTCGGAGCAGAGGGGGTGTCCTCTGTGACAGAGCGAACCCCCCCCCTAGATTTGATTAACACTGTGGTACAATCCTGATGTCATCTTTTCATGGGGAAAACTCACAAGCAGACTCTTGAACCCCCCGCCCCCCCAAACAAAAAAAAAAAAGAAAAAGCTCTTTCACATGATAAAAAACAGGGACATGCTTACAGCTATGTGTGCGCACGCACACACACACACACACACACACACACACACGCATCTCAACACACAAACATCCACACCTCGGGACATTCAGTGCGACTATCAATTTGTGAATTCAAAGGCTGAATCTCGCTCCATTTTCAAAAGGAGCAAAAGAAGAATAAGAAAGAGGGGGAGGGAGGGGATGAGGGAGGGAGATGATGACTCTCATGAGCAGATATATTTTGGGAGCCAGTATTGAGGCTGCCGGGAGCTATCTTTAAGCGGCCTACTTCTCCTCCACTCGCCTGGTGGGTGCTGGGGAGAGAGAGAAGGGGCTTATGTGTGCAAACACACACACACGCACACACAAACACACGCAGGTCCTATTTCAAATTGCTTGTGGACATACGGTATAAACGCACAAACACACTGGGGTGAAGCCCCAGACAGAAATCACAGCAAAGTAATCAGACAGACGAGTATACACACACAATGGATCACGTGTGTGGGTGCATGTGTGTGTCGGTCTGCTTGTGTGTGTGTGTGTCGAGGAAGATGCTGCTACTTCAACAGTGACTGTGCTCTTTGTGTCAGCAGCCTTGTTGTTACCGTCTGCACAGAAAACACTGCCCCCAAGTGGAACGACGTGCAAGCACACGCAACACACACACACACAAAGTGGTTGATCTTTTGTTTGTGTGTGTGTGTCCACTGACCAGTTTACAGACAGAGTGACATACTGGTAGCCTCAGGTCTTCCTCAGAGCAAATCAGTTTTCTTCTTGTTTTATTTCTTTTTATCCCTGGTGATTTCCATACAGAGCACACTGGTCTATGGGACTGAACAACTCCTCAGACTGCATGACGTAGCCTGCAGATACAAGATGTAAATCTGCATGCAAACACCCACAAGAGGCAGACATAAAAAGTCATCGGGGGGTTGTGTTGGGCTTGTGACAAAACGCACAGATGAACAGAAGCATACAAAGTAGGTGTGAAGAGTTATACACGCAAATGATCCAGTCTGCAGTCCATCACAAGATGCATTTTATTGACTGTGACTGTGTGAGGAAACCAAGAAAACCCACGCATGCAGGCACGGGGTAAGTCTACAAAGAAAAGCTACCAACCAGGATCCCGACTGGCTGCGAGGACACAACATTTGACACTAAAGTCACTCATTTAAAACATATGATTCCATTGAATCCTTGATAAGTAATGGAGTCTCTTAGGAGTTACTGAACACTTTGAAGTCATTCTGAGGATCATTGTTTTTGAGTGATATAGAGATTGATTAGTTAGTTAGTTAGATTAACTAACTCAAGACAGAGTGATGTATCCACATCAAGAATTAGAGAGGGAGAACCTTGAGACGATAACATTTTGACTCTTTAACGTTTTTACACACTGATAATTCAACAACTTGAGTTTGAGCGCTGTAGGAGGGCTGCTGTTAGCGTAACAAGACTACAAAGGTAGATGATTGATGAGTGTGCTAGTTTCTGTATATGTCATGATGACAACCTCTAAAGTCTCATTCCACCTCTCTCTAGCAGCAGCCCGGGGGAACTTACTGATGAATTTTCTGCTTTGGAATGAAACCTGTGGGTGTCTTCATCTTGCGTTAACTCCAGACCAATTCAGGCATCTAAACAAAAAAAAGTCCCCCTGAAAAAAAAAACCTACTGACCTTAAGATGAGCAACAATACTGTGCCATTTCCAGGACTAATTCCTGCACCGGGGTCCTGGAAGCGGCTCACGTCAGTGCGTTGCAGCCATTCTTAATGTGACTCATTACATTTCCCTGACTGTGACATTTCACACACTCACACTCCTGTAAAAAGTCCTAACCAGACATTCAGACCAGTAATAGCTGGGTACAGTCCATTCCTCTTAGTCACGTCCCGTTACTCTACTTATATGTGTGTGCACGTGTGTACACACACACACACACACACACATACACACACACACACACACACACACATACACACACACACACAGTTCCAAGTCAGCATTGAGTGCTAGTATTTCATCCAGATATACACAGGTAAGCAGCTTGCACTTTCTGTGCCTCATTACTCCAGAGGACACACTCCACAGCAATATGTTTTGAATGTGTGCATTGTGCAGGTTTGTGTGCAATCAGTGTGTGAGGAGGAAGGGGAAGGGAGGGGGTACATTACCTTTTATTTTTAGGAGAAAAAAAACCAACAGTGTGATTATGACCTGGTAATAGCTCTACCTGGAGCTGTGTGTGTGTGTGTCAGAGTGCATTTGTGTGTGTGTGTGTGTGTGTGTGTGTGTGTGTGTATGTGTGTGAACATGAGTGAGAGCTCATTAGCTAAGTGGTGTGTGTTTAATTGATGGACGAGTGACCTCCGCCCTCTTTCCCTGCACTCTGACCTCAGCAGCTTCAGCAGGCCAGGTCATTGTAAAACTGATTCTATCACACATGGAGTGTGTGTGTGTGTGTGTGTGTGTGTTGGGGGGGGGGCACCACCAACACACACCACGTAACAGTAACTGGAATATGAAGCCTATGTGGGTGTGCATCCCCATGCACACACTTAATGAGTGTGTGACTTAATGATCCCACATCCCTGTAGAGTGGTATCAAAGTGTGAAGCCCTAGTTTTGGTCTGAAGACAATTTCAAAAAGCATATTTGGAGTTTGCGGTTAGTAGGGCTTCAACTAATGATTATTTTTAGAATCGATTCATCATCCGTCCATTATTTAACCCACATCGGGTAATAGTGGGGCGGCTTAGCTCAGTATATCACAACAATTGTTCATTTTGGGATAAAGACACACAATTTGGTAGGTGTGCTGGTGGATACATTTCAAACAAATCTGGATAATGGGGTGTCGCAAAATCACCCCCTAGTGGCCCATAGCTCCTACATCTATTGTGTTACATAGTAATAAAGCTTTTTTCCCCTCTTCAAAATGTTTAAAAATTATATTTGTCCTGCTGAAAATATGAAACAACACCACCGGTGGCACACACACACACACACACACACACACACACACACACACACAGTGTGCTATAGACACCAGTATAAAAAAGTGCAATGGCAGATTCATCCAACATATATAGCATATGTAAAATAGGACCGAGAGCACTATTCACTGACACCATGTGGCCTGCAGAGTCGTTTCAAACCTCAAGATTTACAAGATCATGTCAAACAGCATCCCACCTGTTTAGAGTGAGTGGCCAGCAAGGCTGCAAGTAACAACTCTTTCAATTATTGATGAATCAGCGTTCTGTCAAGTGATTGAAAACGATACCGACACTTGTGCTTCTTTTAAAAATGATGTATGACAAAAACAACTATTGCTTTAAAATGAACGGAGGTGTTTGCAAATGCAGTATTGGCAATTAATCAACTAATCATCCTCTGAGAGTAACCATTTAGTTTCCTTCACAATCAAGGCAGTCAATTAGTGCAGACATTTTGCTTCTAACAGTGCTAATAGTGTTGTATACAAAAGCACGAGACAAATCACCGACGGTCAGCAGTGCTGAATGTCGTTATCACATTACTATGGATGCGATTTTAATTAGTGCACAGCGCCGGTTGGTGTTTCTGAGCCGGGTGGTATTTAATTTTATGAATCAATAAATCACTGTAAAATAAACACCCAACATTATTATCCCTCCAGCTCGGGCAGTTAATAAATCATATTACAGGGTTGCCTGAGAAGAACTGTTCTGACAGGCAATTTTCTTTTGGCTTACAAATGTGGTTTTGGCCCTGATCGATCCTGTGACCCTTGCCCTTCATCCTACAGAGAGGTCTGTCCAACCTCTAAGCAGCACATCAGCGGGGGGAACATTCAAAATCAGAAATTAAAAGGAATTAAATGTGTCATTTATGTGATGCAGATGACATTTTGTGTTGAGTTTGCATGTTCTACGAACCTCATTTCATCTCATTTCACCCATGGCACCCAGTGGGACATTAGTCTCACGTGAAACACTGAGGGTCTGAAAATGATTGATTTTAATAAGGAGCCGTGAGGTCAAACTTGAGTATTCAATCATTTCCAGCACAGTAAAACCAGCAGGGCAGAGAACAAGCGCAGGCTACAAAGACTCCTTTCAGCACAGCTCCAGCACCTGGGACATGTCTACTCTCTACTGGGCATAAGAGGAATTACACTCCTGAGATTAAACCACACACACAGTGTGGCACCTCCCTCGACACAGAGCATTCATAATGGGATACGGGACCCCGGGGAAAACTATAGAGCAGCACTTAGGCCAGCCAAACAAAAAAAAGCGTGGAAAAATATTGACGTGTTGGAGAGTCTACTGTTATGAAGCGTTCTGAGAAGGGAAAATGGTGGTGTTGGTCTCAGTCTGAGGGGGTGTACAACAATGAGGGCCTTGTGTTTCCACGGTGTTGTGATCAGAGCCCCGCAGCATGGGAGAGAAAGAGGAGGCAGGCCCGCGGTCAACAGTGAGTCAACACAATGAATGTGATAATTCAGGCCGTATTCAGATGTACTGGCGTAATGTGACTGGAATAGCCCGAGACTGGTAGTTAAAGGTCTCCATGAGACTTCAGTGAGAGATTACAGCCTTCACGTTTGAGCTAAATGGAGTGAGCGAGCTGTTGCAGCAAAAAGAAAAACAAAGGCAGCCAAAAGACACATGTAGACTGGAAAACTCTGCCTAACTACTGGAAAAGACGTGCTGCATGACTCCAAAGCAATGTTAACAAGACTTAGCATGACAGGCTGCAATAAACGAGAATTACTCATGACATATGTTAATAATTATAAATCAAAAGAAAATCTACAAAGAAGCTTCCACCCCCTCCATCTTAGCTTGAGGCCTGAGTGTTAGACAATGTCTGACCCAATGATGGCACAAGATAAAAAGCAAACATGAGCATCTAAATCAAGAGTCATGGTCTTTCATTTTAAAATTAGTGAGATATTTGAGAACAAACTAACTTTGCTGGATCACAAAGTTCTGACGTGCAGCTGCTGTGTCATTATTACACAAAAAACACAAATGTATGTTTTAAAGGAGTCATATTATGCTCATTTCTCCTTCTTTGACATGCTTCCTTGATGTCTGCAAGTAATAATAGTAACATGCATCTGCATGCCCCACCCATGTCTTCCTGCTAGCAGAAAAGGATGGCATCACCTGACAGAGTGTGGGAGAGAAACGGCTGCTGGACAAGAACCGCCCCCCCAACACCGAAGAGGCTCCAGAGAATATTGAAGCAGTAAGTGAGGAGAAGTGAGGAGAAGAAAATAGCAGATTGTCATTCCAGCAGCTGAGGTACAGGGAGCGAGGGCTTGACTATGCAAATCGAACTCCTTGTGATGTAACAAAGAGAATGAAAACAAAACAGCTTGTTTTAGAGACATTTTCAGCCTACAGCAGTTCAACTTGGTTGTCAAAGCTTACGCTTAATGCATCGAGAGACACTCCTGATGCGCAAATACACATATTAAAGCAAAGAAAGAGAGAATTTTGCATAACATATCCCCTTTGACATTCCCTTTGACAGGCCTGTATTTATCAGGGTAAAGCACACGTATGTAACTTTATCCTGAAAACGCATCGTTCCAGGGGGTAACAAATGGAGGAAGGGGTTATCTAATTGAGGGTTTTATCTGACATCTGAGTCGTGTGCACAGATGCTTCGAGAAGATTTCCCCGCTGGGTTTTAGCGCCGGGGCTAAACGAGGAGACCAGACTGCTCAGCCTGGCCAATTACTCAATGTTTACCATGGCGGCGGCAGCAGCAGCAGCAGCAGCAGCAGCCTTGATAGAATGGAGCTGATGCATGAGCTGTGAAGGACACACACGCACGCACGCACGCACACACGTGCACACTCAGAGTGTTTACACACTCTCCAGAGATCTGGGTTAGTGTGCTGGAGAGATAATGAGACTAACAAATACCTTGTGGCTAGATGGCAAACACGAGGAGCTGTGATTGCGGCCGACACCAGCGATCAGCACCACAGGAATAGGTATTGATCGTGCACTGTTCTACCTGTGTCTGCATTCGCTGCATCATCTGTGATTATTGGTGAGTCAGAGCAGAAAACGTGTTGCACGCCGATCCTGTAAAACACGCAGACAGCGCCAGGAGCATCTTGGTATCTCATCATCATCATCATCAGCTTCTTTTCTTCTTCCGAGACTGGATCAGTCTACATTTTCCACAGGCTTGGGGTTTGTGTTTAACTTTTCCTATTTCTAAAAAGGGGCAATTACTTGTAATCAACAGTGGTGGGTCGCTTAGTGCAAAGGCTATTAAACGAGCACTCCTCCCACTCCTGGGAGGAGCTGGGTTATTTTTGAAAGTGGACAATTCAGTGATGTGCTCTGCAGCATCAGGGTGTGTCGACATATGGTGTTGACTAGAATATGAAGAAACGATGAGAGCAGCGTGGGTGTTGTTCCCACTGGGGAGGCCCAGCTCACATCTAAAAAAAGAAAGAGGTCTCTTCCCCTTTTTTTTGTATCTAGAATCTGATTAAGTCTCCAAAACACTTTAACTCCCCATTAGCCATCTGAACTCTCTGATAAAAAAAAAGGCCAAAACCTAGAACACTGCAAACAACAGATAATTTGGTGATACAACACTTTTCGGAGGGGAAACTCTAAATGATAGAGGAAGTAAAGCTGCCAGTTACACCTCAGTTTCTGTTTATAGAAGGAAATGTGCAAAAACCAAGAAGAAACAAAGTGTGGCACTCAAAAACAGGTCAAAAACAGGTTCAAAGTAAAAAGATATGTTTGCAAGACTCTGATGTGGATGTTTACGAGCAAGAAATTCACACTATTCAAGGCAATAGAAATTAAGCGTGTAGTGAAAGCTCTGATTATTATCAAAATGCAATAGACGATTACTTTTGTAGTCCAATCTGTCCATTATTTTCTCGATTAGTTGCTGGGTTTTATAATGATGCAAAAAACTGTGAAAATTGTGAACACCTGTTTCACAAAAGCCAAGATAGGGTATTTAAATGGGTTTAATTGGTCACGTTTTTCAATTTCCACTCCTTAACGACCAAAGAAACCGGAAAGTTCTCACATTTTTTGAAACTGAGGTTTTCAATTTGCTGAGATTAATCAATTCTCAACATGGTTGTTGATTATTTGCAGCTCTAGACAAAACGTCATTAGAAATGCAACGCGGTGCGTTCAGGGTCTCCTCGGAGCTGTCCAGCAGGTGGCAGCGCAGGGAGGCCTGTTCGCTATCAGCTTCCCCACTGTGAAAAGCTCCTGGCCTCACGGAATTACATGCCCTATTAATGTCTTCCCTTCCTCCGCCCGCCATGACCCACTGGCCTGCAACTGCAGGACGGCGCCACGCTCCAGAGGCGTGATGAGCAAGTCCAGAACAAATCCTCGCTCCTTGTCCCTGGCCGCTTAAATCCCTCTCTGTGTCACACACACTCTGACACCGTGAACTCTCGCTCTGTCTCCTCTCTCGGAGCTGATCCACTCTGTAGATTTGCACAGATCTGTGTGCTTTCCTGGCTAACTTTACTGAGAGGGGGAAAAAAAAAGGGGAGGAAAGAAGAAAGAAAAAAAAAATCCCTTACACGCTAAATCTCCCTTCAGTCGGAGCAAAGCGTCCAGCTTGGAAATGGGGGAGAGGCAGGATCCAATGGAGAAATCCGAAGCGGCTGTGAACAAGCCACTAGACCAGGAGTGTGAGGAGTTGTTAAAGTGTTGCCCCGGCCTCTGATAAATGTCACAGAAGCAGCCCTCCCTCGCTCACTGACTAGTGGCTGTTGAGAAGGTTAAATCGGGAGCTTCTCTTTACTTTGACACCTACTGGAGTGGCCTACTTCTACAGTATATTCAATTAGTCCATCAGCCAGCAATAATACTGGCACTGTGGCCACCGGGGAGGAAATCATTCCCACTCAGACACCACAGAGGAAGCAGCTCAGATCATGTTACAACTCCGTGTGTAACGGTGAATGATCTGCAAGACCAACACCAAACTGATCTGTCTCGGACAGACAGAAGGAGTTCACCTCCATTCATCTCACATCCGCTCCATTCTGGGATTTTAACAGCAAGTCTGTGAGATCTCAGACAACAATGAATGTCTCACATTGACTGTGACACATGTGCACAACTGCTGTCTGCCAATATATTCTCCTAAGTGCAGCGAGATGCCCGTCTTAATAATTCATACATGTCATCAAAATGCAATACGACAGCTTTCCTTCTATCAAAGGCGCACTTATCGATGTTTTAACGTGAATTATTTATTGAACAAATTATTTAATAAATGATTTTTTTCTTACAGTCAGCAACAACTGTAATGATTCAGAGGAACTGATCCCATCATTTCAGCCCATTTCCAACTGGAAGCCAAATGTTTTTGGTAGGAGAAAGAAGAGAGCCTAAGTGTGTTTACCTAACTCGCATCAAATGGCAGACGGACAGAGTTGGCCAGGGAACAGTGAACGAGCAGAGTGAAGCATTTAGCAGCTAAAGAGTAAAATGATTTCCTGGAGTCGGCAGACAGGAAAACGACGTTAAAAGATGAGTGAAAATTGGATTCACACTCATCAGGTGACGAAAAACACGACTCCAAATGAATAGAGGATGAGTACAAGGGCAACAGTCGGCTGAGGATATGACGCTGCCGTGGTCAACTCTGTGCCTTAACATGCAAATGAGAAAACAAAAATCTATTAATTCGGATTTGCAATGCACACACACATATGGTTCAGTGACGTGCAGAGGGGAGAAATCGATAAAGCAATCTCGAACGCTTTTGAGATCCATACAGCCTGCAAACATCGAGCTCTGTGGGTATCATGTAATTAATTTGGCTGGACAACAGTGATTAGAAACCAGCACTGCGGGCGGACAGAAAAGCGCTTTCGCGTCACTCCGATAAATTGTTGTCTCGCAGGTCCGACTGGCAACGACACATTTCAGCGGCTGGGACTGCCTCTCTGAAAGACAAACACAGACCTCGGACTCTCTTTGGGGCGTCATGGCCGCCCGGAGCTCTCTCTCCACTCTGCTCCTGCCTTCAGCTGCGCTGCCCGTGTGTCCGACCGACGCAGCACTTTTTACAAACCCTCGTTTCCTGCCTTCAGCTGCCCTGTGGCATCCTCCCATTCCCTTTCTCCAGCCTCCTCCCTCTCCCTCTCTCCCTCTCCCTCTCTCTCTCTCAAAGTCTTTCCTGGTGCTATTTCTTGGCTACATGTTCGATCAGTCCACGATTCGATCAAGTGAGCGGAAAGTAGGGCCGATAACGTAATTAGGAATCTACTGGAAACAATCCAAATTTGTTGTCTGAGCAGTCATTCTCTAATTCTTGAATGTCCAATGGTACCTGAACACACAAGGTGTGTTCAGGTACACATTGTGTGTTTTTTTCCTCTGTGTAGCCGACTGACTGTATTTCCAAAGCATCGGGTCTGGACTCGGTATCGGCAGATCCTCCAAATGAAATGACTCGGACTCAGGGGCGAAACAATGTGCTGGAGACATCCCTACATTCAGTCCCTCATGTGCAGCTTCTCAGCTCGTCCTGGCTCGCACTCCCTCTCCACCTTCTGCTCCACCTCTCTCCCCATTTCCCTCCCTCTCTTCCTCTTCTTATATTTTCAGCTGGACACATTCAAACCTTCTTTCCACCCTCTCGGCTCTGTCTCCCACCAGTTCCCTCTTCACCTTTTGCTCTTCCTCTCTATCTTTCAGCATTCCACCTTGAAACGCCACATCATTCTATCTCTCCCTCTATCCCCCTTTCTCTCTCTTTTATCTCTCTCTATCATCGCTATTCCTGTGGCCATGTGTTGGTTCACATTCAAACCCTCACTTTCGCCCTATCACGTTCTCTCGTCACCTTTTGCTCCACCTCGCTCCCTATTTCTCTCTCTCTCTCTCTCTTTCCATCTCCCTCGCTCCCTTACTCTACAGCCGCCTTTCCTCTTTTTTTTTTTTTTTTAGCTGGACACAATCAAACCTTATTTTTCCACCCTCTCAGGTCCTTCTCCCTCTTGTTCTCGCTTTACCTTTTGCTCCACCGCTCTATCCCTCAGTATGCCTCTCTCTCCCTCTCTCTCTCTTTTCTTGCTATTTGTAACACATTCACACCCTCATTTCTGTCCTCTCAGGTCCTTCTACTTCATGTTCTCTCATCACCTTTTGCTCTTCCTCACCATCTTTTAGCATGCCCCCCTCTCTCTTTCACTCCATCGCAGCCTTTCCTCTTGCCATTTGTAACCTGGACACATTCAAACTCCTCTTTTCACCCTCTCAGGTCCTTCTCCCTCTTGTTCTCTCTTTACCTTTTGCTCCACCGCTCCATCTTTCACCAGGCCTGTTGCCATCTCTCTTGCTTGCCTCGCTCATGCCCCCCCCCTCTACATTTCTCTCTACATGCAGCTCACATGCTCTGCTCTCAGCATCGCCATCAGCTCCCTCCAGCCTGGCTGCAGTATTGAGGGAAGCACAATCGAGGAGAGAAAATCAGCCTGCTAAAGATCGAATCTCCAAATCCCCCCCTTCCCACTCCACATACATCTATACATTGTATTACAGATCAACGCTTCCTCCTTTAAGCAGGACATCTGGTCAGTGGTGCTCATCCACAGCTACAGCAGCCTTACCTCCCCCTCTCAGGGAATCAATTCAATTCACTTACACGGATCCTTTCGTTTACTGCTTGCTAATCCTGATAGGATCATTCATCTTAGCTGCAGACCAATCTCACACACAGCCAAAAAAAAGCACATGAATGATAGAGCAATTTATTGATCACAACTCTGTGATCTCAAGTTCTGAAATGCAAATATTCTCTGGTTTCTTTAGTCCTCGGTGACAGAAAACTGAATATCTTCTGGCGAAATCAAGAGTTGGAGATACACAGATCAACATTTTTCACCAAGTCCAGAACCCAGAAGCTGCCTTACAAAGCAAGAGGTTGACATCTAGAGGAAAATGCTTACTTGTGTTCTGTCAAGATTACATGCAACGAAACATGACAGCGCACTAGAAGAAATGTTGGAGGCATACGTGAAACTTACTACAGACATGAGCAAATGTGAGCACACTGTAGCATTGACCCTTTTATCTATAGCTTGGTAAAAGAAATTCCCCTTTTTTTCCACTCCCATTCAAGAACAATGTCTTTTATGTGTTAAAGGAAATAGAAAACCACATCAGAATGTAGGTGGACAAGAACTATCCCCTTTCATCCCTGTTTCAATTTAGCTTCCTGTATTATGACGATAAAGACTATCTATTCTATTCTTAGCCTACATAAATGTGTCAATATGCGTTTGTTTTATGTTCCAGGAATGTCAAGCGCATTATGATAAAACCTCATTTCGATCTCCAACTCCAGCCTCGGCTTTTCAGTCTGAAGATACCAGTCTCTTCTTCAGTCAGAGACTAGACACTAGGCTGTGTGAAACCCCCAACAAGTAATCAATGTGGTTTACAGAGCAGTGTGTGGGAACATTAGTCACGATAGAGTCAGCTCATTTCATGCAGAAAGGCCTTTAGTGCCAGGACGGGCCGCTGCCAGCTGACAGATATACATCCAGTGCAGAGTATTAGCATTTAGACTCACTCGTGCGCTGCCCCGGGAAAGTTATGACTGCTATTATACCGCTGTCATTTTATATCACTTTAACACTCACAAACCAAGCAGGTTTTTTGGTAGTGAAATCCAGGTTCATTCATTTGGATGTGGGAGGAAAGCCTCAAAGAACAAAGAGCTGTCATCAATCTTACATCCAAGCTATAATGGAGGGGAGGCTGTGGGGTTGAATTACACCAGATGATGCATACGTGGTGATGGAGAGCCTATGACAGGTCAAAGGTCTATGACAGGTCTGCCGGAGCAGCCTGCAGACTTCAAACTCATCTCCCGGATTAAGCATCTTCATCACCAAGAGCTAGAAAGGAAGAAAGGTCTAGGCTGTCTCTGATCCATCTAAATGGGCATGTTTTGTCATGACATGACTGGTATGATTGGGAACTTAAGTAGCTGGAGAAAACCCACAGACGCATGGGGAGAATGAGTTTGGCTTACAGGGTTCCGCCATCTTGAATCTTTGGAAGTGACTGGAAGACTTTGTCCATCTTTTATATACAGTCTATGGTCGAGCCTTTCAGTAGCTATGAGTTTACTGACACAAATCTGAAACTTAAGCACTCTGCCTTATGCACATGCACTTCTTTTTACAGGTTTTCATGCTTCAATTTAAGAATCATTTTCAATTTTGACTCAAACTCAAATATTACAGAATGGTTTCACCTACTGCCATCCTCACTTTGTTACTGTAAATTTCATCCTGATTTCCCAGTTTGGGATGAATAAAGTATCTATCTATTATCTATCTATTATCTATTATTTTGCCTGAATTGTTCATTCCCATTTGTAATCCTATGTTTTCACGTGTGAAGCTCTTGATGTGTGTATGCTTCAGTGGAAAACACTTCAGTCTGCATCTCTTGTATGATGCTGATAAAGTTCACTGTCGTGCCGGCTATGGTGGTAGCTACGACCTGTTCTGATCTGCTGGAATCATGCAGCTGGTGTTACTATGCCAACGAGCACAACAACATGCTTGATGCTCTGGTTTTATTTTAGGTGACAGCCCGAACCCAATGACAGACGTGAGGAAAGAGAGAAACAGAAATGAAAGTGTGAAAAGCAGAGAGCCATGACTAAACAGATCCAGGAACACAGGAGTATTTTTATTTTGCCACTCCGGCAGCAACTTGAAATGCACCCCTTGTTTTTGTTGGCGTTGGCTAAAATATTCCCACGAAATGAAAGCGTGTCATGGTGCAGCTTAGAATAGGACTATTTACAGGATGTGGATGTGTTGCAGTTCCCAAGAAGTAGGGATCAATCATATTTATCTGCTGCTAAAGCTGCATCTGAAACAAACCAGAACATTTTGCCTCTGTTTGAAGAAGACACGGCTTTGAAAAACTTAAGGAAGGTATCGACGTGTTTTTTTAATTACTTGGCTCTCTCCATGCATATCTTCCACTCAGCTCTTTCCTTTTTCCCAGAATCCATAGAAACCAGATTGACCAGACCAGATCTTCAGCCGGGATTCCGATTACAACGAAATAATGATTTATTTCACACACAATTTGAACTGCACAGCTGGGCCAGTCCAGCTGGCACTGGATCTGCTGTTTGACTGTGCAATAAATATTTGGAAATCCAAGACACCTGATGATGACGTGCATCTGATACAATAATCTTGGATGCATCTTATGCATCTACCACTGACTGTAAACTGGTTCATTTCTGGTTCTGGGGTGAAAACGATGTTCTTACCCATTGGGAAAATTGGAATGTTAGTCCCGGTTCCAATCAATTCCTGAGACTCAATGCCCAACCGAACAGTCCTAGATGCATATTGAAGTCCTGACGGCAAATTAAATATTCTGTAGAAATAAATCATCTGTAGTTGAATAAAATGGATCAAACTGAACCCTTTAGCCATCGTCAGCTTGAACCCGTTCACCTGCTGGACCATACTCAGTCGGCTGAGTCTGGATCACAGAGATTGTACCGTGTGAGTAACAACAAGTAACAGCAACACCCCTTTTAACGCCTCAGTTACTATCGTGCACACATCTCGCTTTCTTACAGTGAGAGACTGACTGACTCATAAACACAAACACACACACACACACACACACACACTACTATATGAGAGATCAAAGCCGTGAGTCAGGCCAAAAGACAAAATGTGTTGATGAAATAAAAAAGAGAAAGTTCAGGTTACATTGCGCAAGCGATAGCCTTGACTTCAAAGGACGACAAAAGCAAAAGACAGGATGCATCAAAGCCAACTTGGTATGAACTTTTCTCTTTGGGCCGGTTCAAAGCATCTCCTACTACTCCACCTACAATCCCTGCACATCTATACTTTCACACAGCTCAGTACAGTTATTTTAGCCGGCATGAACAACTCGAAAAGTGCACAACTGCACTTACAAATCACAGCTGGTGCTGATGGTTTTGTGCAAAACTAACACTGCTGACAAATGTTGGAAAGAATGTTTTTAAGAAACCAGACTTGGTGCAGCAAACCCAGTGGAGCCGTTTCGTTCATGCAAACATGCTTTGCTCAGCAGTTCATGCAAATGGATGAGCTGTACGGACACGATCTCATCCTACTGCCTTGAAGATCGAGGTAACACTGAGCATGCTCCAGATTCATCTAGCGAAGAGGAGTCAAAGCAGTGGAAGACGGTGTAATTTACATTGTCAGTATGAAAAATTAAACAAAGCCAGAGCTTGAGCTTTCACTCTGGCCATCCATGTGGCAAGGGACCCTGAATGAAAAAACACTCTTGGCTGTGCTGAATAACAGAAGAAAAGACTAAAACTAAAAGGAGAATGTGAACAGAGACAAAATGTGTCTTCAAATACACATAAGTTGCAAACCATATTGCCCTCCATCTATAAAATAATTTGCCTCTACCTGTTAATGTTCATATATGTAAGTAAATTAAGGCAGGTTTGGTGATGCTTCCAGTCAACAATAAGGACATCCTGACCCTATCAGAGCATTGTTTTCACTCCATGTGTCTAGTGATGATCATAGTCTTGGGATATACACTCATCAATCTTATTTACATGATGTCCAGCACAGTTCTGTCAATGAACTCAGTCAAATATTGAGCTGTTAATTTTCTTCTGGCATTTGCCTCAATGTTGAGGTGAAACAAACGGGAGACACATGAGATTTCCCTTGTTATACATGACACGAATAAGTAGATTCAGTTTATCATTTCACAGGGTCTTTAATTTTTCCTAAACTAATTAATGAGAATTCCTTTGTCTCATTCTATTGTGAACATTACTCAATATAATCTTGAATCTGGAGTCTGTTGGTCGGATTCACTCATTTCCCCGCCTGCCTCCCTGCCTAATCCTCATCAGAGTTAAGCCCTGCTGCATATATCCCGGCATACACTGAGACAACAACAAGCCTGCATCCACAGCATGTCCACAAACTCAGTGAACCCACCCACTGAAGTCACTCTCTCCTGGCAGAGACAGCTGCACAGCGCATGGGGTTACTGGACCTCTGGCCTTATGTTTGCATAGTTTAGGTCAGATTATCAGAATAACTGTCTCGATGTTGCCATACATATATTTGCTGTAATCTAGTGTACTGTTGTTTGGGGGATTCCAGCACATTTGAACAGCTCCTAGGGGTCTGGCTGCACCGCTGGCATCACCTCATCGAGGCTTCGCCTGCTGCCAGTGACGTTGCTCCAATAGCATCATGACATGAAGCCCCCCCCCCCCCCCCCCCCCCCCCCCCCCCCCCCACACACACACACACACATTCTCTACTCCAATTCACATGCACTTTGCAGACACAGAGGGGGAGCATGTCCAGCATACATATCCTCTGCTAAGACTGTCAATCCAACCCTCCCTCAAACAGACAAACACAACACACAAACTCCAGGAATCTCAGATAAATGCAGGCCACGTTACATAATCACACACCATATGAGATGCTGTAGTAGTGTAGGCGACAGGAGGAGGTGTTTCACACTGGGTCTGTCTGGCAGTGCCAGCGCTGCTGCAGAGAAAGGAGGGGTGGCACGGAAATGAGCTGTCACACCTCCTCCTGCAACCCCAGATCCAGAAAACACACATATGTAAACACATATATTTATATACATATGTATATGCATATAAATACACACGTATGCTCATATATATAAAGATATTTCCTTCAGCTGTTCTTCTCTCATACCAACTAACTTCATGTCCTCTTTCACAATATCCATAGATCCAAGCATTTCAGCATCCTTCCACACACACACACCACACACACACATAAATAAACACATATGCATAAACATGTACGTGCACATGTGAGTATAGAAGAATGCACATATGCACTCACAGCATGCATAGAACATAAGCATATTTCCTGATATAAATACAGGTTTGTGTGTATATATAAGGATATATATGTATTTATATATCACCTGCAACACAGGTAGTAGTAGTAGAGTGCGTTCCATTCGTGCATATACACGCATCCTGCAGAGCACAGTGGAAACACGCCTCTGCTCATGTGTTTCTGTGCTCTCTCCACCGGCTGCAGCAGCCGGGGCGTCACTCACAGCCTCCCCGCTGCCTCACGCACCAAACCCCGGCCAGCGAGCTCCAAATCCCGCGTTTCTCCCCAGTGACCCGCCGCCTGTAGCCCCGGCAGCCCCGCTTACCTCCGGCTGTGAGCACCCCGGTCCTTCTTCCCCTTCGGCCTCCTCTTCCTGGCCTGGAGGGCCATCACTGACCGGGGGAAAGCAGATTCATCCACGGGCATGACCGACGGCCGGGTCCGGGCAGCAAGAAGCAGGGAGCGGGGAGGAGGAGAGGAGGAGCGGAGGAGAGGAGAGGTGGAGATAGTAAACACACATCATTGGGCTTGAGAGCTGACTGACACGGGTTATTTGGTGTGTTTTATCGTGCCATGAGGGGGAAATGTGCACAGGTGAGCCGTATTTCAGACAGAAATGAGACAGAGGCTGAGGGATACGCACCTTTCCTGGAGCTCATGTTTCCTCCTCTTCCCCTGGCAGCAGGAGAGAGCAGCGAGGCAGCAGCGACGGGATTTACTCCCTCTCTCTCTCTCTCTATCTCTCTCTCTCTCTATCCTACTCTCTCTCTCCTACACTCACACACACACACGCACATTCACACATTCACACACATACACACCTAAAGATGACGTGCTCCCTCTGTCGTTTGGACCTTGATAATGTTTCGTTTTCCACCTGAATGTAAAGTTAAACAGCAAGATCTACCTAAACACAATAATGAACACATCAGAGATCACACAGACAGAGCATAAACACTTAAACTACGGAAAGAAAACGTTTCTTTTTTTCTTTCCCTCTGACAAAATAAGCATAAATAGTAGATGACTGCACAATGATACGGTTGCCTGCCACAAAGAAAACAAGTGGCCGTATGTATATAAACCTGCCTCCAGCATCCACTGATGTGTAAATTCTCACTTCCTCATTTTGTTGTGAAATAGCTGAGCCCCCCCCCCGTCCCGCCCGCCCATGTACAATTTAATGTCTTTGCTTTTTCTTTCTTTCTTTCTATCTTTCTTTCTATCATATTATGGGGACATATTACGCAAACTCATTTTTTCTTTACTATAGCATGTGTATTTACTTATCCTATCCGGAGTGCCTTCCAACCCCTTAAGCCTCGACAACTGCGTAAATGTTTAGTAAACTGCCATAGTCATAAAATGTCTTTAAACGAGCTGTTTTGACTTCTGAGTTCTTGCTTTGTAACAGGGAGTTTGAGTTGTATAGTCCCACCCTCGCTCCACACAGTATACCTCAACAGCCAGAGCGAGGATCCGCCATTTTCTCGTCCTCACTTGTACTCACTTCAAGGAACCATATCAAAGAAGGAGAAATTAGCATAATTTGTCTCCTTTAAACTTGGGAAGAGATTGTAGTGCTTTGTAGTGAATTTACTTGAACTGCACATCAGCAGCAGTTTAGCAGCAAATCCAACCTATCTCATCCTCAGATACACAAAATCTATGTATCGAAAAAAAAAATTGGTATCAAGCCCAGGTTGCTTCTTGTATACTATTTATAGTAGCACTGCTGTCTGCAGCCAACACTCTGCTTCATGCCATTTCATCAAGATGTGCAGAGGGAGATTATGATGCTGTGGTGCAACATGACAGTGTCGCTTTGGTCATCGCCGTAGTTTGATTTGTTCTTCCTAATGCACCACGCTTCTTTTCCTCCCCGTCATTAGTATGAGGAATTGCACCCCAGGATCATAAATAATGTGAATTTATTAGATCAGGCACCACAAGCAGACACATGGCCACGGGTCCTGCAGAGAAAGTGTTTGATAATGATTAATAATATGAACTGGAAACCTTTGACACTTGTGCACTGGGGGGCTGCTGCAGGTGTGTTGTACGTTATGGTGACATTCTTAACAGATTTTTAATAATTAATGTGAATATATTAAAGAAAGAGTACGCCTGAAACAAAACTCTCCCTGTTTAAGTATTTTATTTACGCAATGACCTTTGTTATTCAGATCATATTTGTTCTTTTTCTATTATTATAGTTTTTAATTGATTTTATTTACTTAACCTATTTTCATCAATTGTATTTTTTTCTTCACATTATTATTTATATTATTTTTATCCATGTTGTTATTATTTTGAACTTATTAATTTTGATATTTTAAATGTATTACTACTTTTCATTTATATATTATTTGTATTTTTTCATTTTCTATATTTTTACAATATAAGAATATTGTAGTTCCAACTTTCACTGTGCTAAACACAATGCATAAGAGACTGTTCAAGAGTTGGTCTGTGGAGATTGATTTGTCATAACTGGACTTATAGGCTCTTGATTTCACCTCTTGGTGGAGAGGTGAGATGTACACGTACAGACTTTCCATGTTCAGGGGCTGAAGTGTTTGTTTCCCCAGACTGCTGCTGTGTTGCTGCGATTAGATGTAGGAAAAGGATGTAATAGAGAGATGAAGGATGGTTTCCTGATAAACCTGATTGGTGCTTGTGTGGGAAATGCCAGCCCAGAGGCCATGCATACAGAGAGATGGATGTCATTCTGGCCTTGGTGGAGAATCTCAACCTCACACATGACATACCAGGATGGCTGATGCTGCACCCAGGGTTTCTAACATGCTGTCTGAGTCTGTGTGCTGCAAATGTCCCACATGAACTCTGGATAGGGATGTAGTCATCTCTGAGCTAATAATCCTTGTAACTAGTGTCATGGACGGTATGCTGGACCATATCTCTAATGTCCATCACAGGGCATGCACACGCACATGCACACGCACACATGCACGCACACGCACCATTGACTCACTTTCACAGCCCTCAGCCATGCTGGATAGCAGTTACAGGTCCAACCTCTGTAGGCTAAACTGGAACAGATTTGAGAAGTCTTTTTTATTTATTTTTTCATCTGGACATGGTCTAAAGTGGTCTTGTTATAAAGGGGAGAAAAAGAAGAAATTATCCCTTAAGTATTTTCACAAAAAAAGGTTTCAGAAATGTAATAGTTGGTGTCAGGCAAGGTTAATGTCTTACCTAAAATGCAAAAAATGTTTGTGCCACACCCTTTGCCTTAATGGACAATCACTTAGAAAAACCCAGAGAGGTTTCTTTTTTTCTTTTTAAGTTGTATTTTTAACACACACACATTTTGTTGATATACTAGATGATTTGTTCCTATTGGTTATTGATAAATAAAGTCTCCCCATTATTTACCAAACAAACTTACCTCACCTCTCATTCTATCGTTTATTAACGTTTCGTGTTCTGTTCCTTTAAATCCAGGAAGGTGTTTGCCCGATGATTGACAGGTCTCCAAACCAATCACGTTAAAGTAGGAGGGTCCTGGCTCTGATCTGTTTCCGGAACTATGAGCTCTGTCACACACTTTGCCACCGACTCACACACAAACACACACGTGTAAGACAACCTGGCTCGCAGTGCAGTCCGGGCCATTCTTACTATTACTAGATACAGGTGAGTGTATATGCTGTAAATATGACATTTGCGGTTTATTTACTCATTCGCTGCTTTGCCTGTAATGCTGCCGCGCATTATGAACTTAGGCGGCACTAACTCAGTACCGCAGTTGCTTTGCTAACTTGAGTGGTCAGCAGAATGTGTTTTATCTGTTCTCCTCTTTTAGCCCCTTTGTGAAGCTCAGCTCCTCTCCCAGGCCTGTGCAGCTGTTTGATAGCTGGAAGGCAAGAAGTGAATCCCGGCTTCGCAGCTGTGTGCAGTTAGCTCAGCTACACATTCAGTAAGTGTGCAGCATCGCTTTGTAGGCCACTAATGTCCATGCTGTCATCACATCAACACTGGAATGCATCATCTGCACCTGCAGTCAGCTGTGTAAATCATGATTAGTATCACGTTAAAAGGACCTAAGTTTACTTCCCATGGGTGCTGCAGTGTTTCAGGAAAAAAAAAACGATAAGAAAGATAATGTGTCTTAAGTTTTGGTTCCTAGTTGAAGTTATTTGATACTAATGGGAGTGTAGGCCATTTTTGTGGTGGAAGGATGGCAAGGATGCAGGATGCTTAATAGCAAGGTGATCCCACACCATCAAATACCACCGTCAATTGAGGAAGCCCATTTCCATCACCTTACCGGCTTACAGTCCCATGTCTGCAGAATACATGCATCTGGACGGGTTGCCAGGTTTGAGGTAGCTGTAGTTCCCATGGTATAACAGTCATACAGCATACATTCAGATGGGTTGCCTTTGGGTGTCAAAATTCTGACCCTTAAACAACGTACCACTCTCTCCAGAGCAACAGTGAGCATGCATAGCTGTTATTGCAGTGTACTGCAGCAACGTACTTTCCATTAAATGTGAATGTTTCATTGTTCACAGCCTGACTCTGATGGCGGAGGCAGAGCCGGTCGCTGCCCAGGTGGGAGAAAAGAGAGGCTGTCCAGAGGATGGAGAGGACACAGTGGCAAAGAAAGCCAGAGTTGAGGGTGGTCAGAAGAATGGAGGCCCTCCACGCCAGGGTGAGGTGGAGGGGGAGGAGGAGCTGGAGGGAGAGGCAGAAGAAGGAGAGGAGGATGCCGACACCTTTGCTGATATGATGAAGCACGGCCTCACTGAGTCAGATGTGGGCATCCTCAAATATGTCAGTGAGCATGAGGGTTTCTCGGGAATCTTGAAAGAAAGGTTAGTCTTTTTTTGCGATTTTTGTCATTTATTCCAGGAGGTTAAGTTTGTCTTATTTAACAGATCATTTCTTGCAATTTGTCGTCAGATATTCTGATTTCGTGGTGCATGAAATCAACAAACAAGGGAAGGTCGTGCAGCTAGATGACCTCTCAATACCTGCAGAGGTGAGAAAACAACAAGTCTATACCAAACAAACCTCTCCCCTTCATCACTATGTTTTGTTTACTTTTTTATGTAGACGTCAAACCTCCAGCAAATTCAGTAGTTAATGTGGCTGTCTTGCACTTTAGTTGTCCCTCACTGGATGTGGTTAGATGCTGTTTTCCATTCCTCTTTGTAGTCAGAAGATGTCAAAGAGGCTCCTGAGCTGCCCCAGGACACTGATGTCCTGACCGACGAGCAGAAAAAGCAGCTCGGGGAGCTGCAGCTCTACAAGAACAAAGAGGACAACGTCTCCATCGAGGTGCGTTTGCACTTCTTTGATCTAGGTGTGACTAGGACAGGGCAAAATGTATCCCAACATAATGTGTTTCATATTGGTTGATTGTCCGACAGCGATCGTTAGCACCGGTTAGCATGGATCACTCTGGGTAGGAAGGGCCGGAAGTGACATTAGAACCAGCCTACCAACATGTTCATCTGCCTACATCCCCCCGAATGCCTTGGAGTTCTAGATCGGGGTCTTCCTATTTCCTCTAATGGAGTTCAGTGAAATTATCAAACATTGTGATGTATTTTCTATTGATATAGATATGGTTAATGTTTTATTGCCCAGTGCGTTGCTACTGAAAACCTCTGTCATGCAGCTTCCACTCTCCTGTCTTGATGTCTGCAGGTGGTAGATGACACGAAAGAGAAGCGGACGCTGGTCCATAAAGCCATCAAGACTGAGTTTCCTGGTCTGGAGACCAAGACGGAAGAAAGGGATGGACGCAAGTTCATTGTGGCCTACCACGCTGCTGGGAAGAAAGCTCTGGCAGGTACTCTGAGAGGAGACAGAACCACAGAGCAGCCTGAGTTATGCCTGGAACTTGACAAAAGAAATAGTTCATTGCATGTTCTCAGCTTTTCTGCTACAAATCGCATGCACTCGTAGCTGAAATGCGAATCAATAGAACTCCATCCATGCATGTGCATGAAGGAGACGATGGCATGATTCTGCTGATCTTTCTAGTGGGGCAGCATTGATAAACAGTGAAGCACAAACTCTGGTATGCCCATTGCTGAATATATGTTAAATGAATCTGGATGTTGGGCTGTTGCAAATTTGTATTCAGCTTATTGTGGCGGCCATTTTCAATAATGGCCGCTAGTCCGTAGTGGGACAGGATGCTTTGCCTCGCCTACAGCTGCTGGTTCATGCTCAATTTGCGATGCCCCACTTTGCAGCTTTGTTTGAAATATGTCCATCAACGCATCTACCAAATTTTGTGCTTTTATCACAAAATGATTGATCATTGTGATAAACTGAGCTAAGCCGCCCCATTATTACAAATCTCTTAGAGGCATTTAGTCATGGAATGCTTTGATCCACATCTAGTTTGACAGGAGTTAAGGTGTCCAAAGATTGGAGGCAAAGCAGGGAATACAACACTCTTCTCACAGGCCCTGTGCATGAAATCCCACCCCCACAGTCCTTAAACATCTCTTTCTTAGTAACATTATTCTGTCCTCCTTTTGCTCTCCTCTGGTGGACAGAGGTCAAAACGACTGCAGGTAAGAGTCTATTCTCCACAGCTCAGTGGAAATGGTTAAAACCCACATAGAGTTTATATTGGGAACGTTTTACCATACAGGGGTTCAGTCAAAGTTGGCTCGACTAAGAATTTTAATACCTGTCCTTTGTGAATCTGTATTTTTGAATATGATTGGTTCATTACCGTGTTGTGAGTCCAAATTTCTGTTTTTTCTGTGTTTGTAAAAGCTCCAAGGAAACACTTCTGGCCCAAAAACCGTGGCAGCTTCTGCCACTTTGTCCTGTACAAAGAAAACAAGGACACGATGGACGCCATCAACGTGCTGTCAAAGTTCCTCAGGTCTGAACGTAGGAATTCAGGAAGTCATCTACGTTTAGCAACAGCCGAACTGACTGTCTCTCTGACTGGCATTATGTACCACACGTGTCTCTGCAGGCTCAGACCCAACGTGTTCTCCTACATGGGCACCAAGGACAAGAGAGCCATCACTGTGCAGGAGATCGCTGTGCTGAAGTGAGTGTGAGCAGCTGGAAACAGGTGGCATTAATAAGTCGTTCCCTCAGTGTGCTGTAGTCGGGAGGCGGCAGGGCACAGCTTGCATTGTGTGAGCCCTGAAGGTGTTCTGATGATTTCTGGTGTGTGAGGAGCTGTAATTCCAGAATCCCTTTTTCCTAGGATCACAGCAGAGAGGTTGGCTCACCTCAACAAGTGCCTCATTAACCTCAAGCTGGGAAACTTCTGCTACAAGAACCACCCCCTGAAGCTGGGAGAGCTGCAGGGGAACCATTTCACCGTGGTCATCAGGTCAGCAGCTGCTACCTCCGATCTGTGTCCACGAGAGGTTTATTCACTCTGACTGCACTTCAGCTGTAAACACAGGATCCTGTTTAGGTTTATTTCCTCTTAGTCTTCACCATCATCTGTCATTAAAGGGACCAAGCAACCCTGCTTCTTTGACTATATAAATCTGTGTATGTATGAATTACTATGGATTAATATGGAAAAAAAGACTGTTTCATTCAATTTTCCTTCAGGATCTTGCTTCGTATTACAGATCATTAATGTAAATGTAAACTTCATTTCAGACTTTGTGCAATGATGTCTGACCCTGTCTTGCATGAAGTGACTCATGTTCCATTTCTGGATGTGTCTGTCCATCAGGAACATCTCGGGGACAGACGAGCAGGTCCACCAGGCCTTGACGTCCCTCAAGCAGACGGGCTTCATCAACTACTACGGCATGCAGCGCTTCGGCACCACGGCGGTGCCCACGCAGCACGTGGGCAGGTAGAGAGGCTTCCAGCAGGATGGAGAGGCCACGGCGGCTAGGACGCTCCAACTCACACTCTCCGTTTGTTTTCTCTCTGGGACAGAGCGATCCTGAAGAACGACTGGGACCAGGTGGTGGATCTGATCCTGAAGCCCCGACACGGAGGTGGGAAGCGTTTTTTTTCCCCACATGTTTTTCTTCACTAAATGGACTTTTGTTTTGAATATTGCCTTTCATCTTTGCTGCCTCCCCAAGCGGAGAAAGAGTTCCTGGTGCGCTGCAGGGAGGAGTGGGCCAGCACTCAGGACCCGGAGGCGGCTCTGAAGAAGCTGCCCAACAAGCGCTGCGTGGAGGGCCAGCTGCTGCGAGGCCTGGCCATGTACGGCAAGAAGAACGTGGTCACCGCTTTTGGAATGGTCTGTGTTCGCTCAGCTGACGATCCCCTGCATTTGAAAGCCTGACCTAAAGGCTCCTCCTGACCAGTGCTGTCGGTTCCTCCTCCAGATCCCCCGTAACAGCCGTCTGATGTACATCCACAGCTACCAGAGCGTGGTGTGGAACACCATGGTGAGCCGCAGGATCGAAGCCTTCGGCCTGAAGGCTGTGGAGGGCGACCTGGTGCTCAAAGGAAGTGAGTGCTCCGTCTCTGCCCTGTTGAACAGGAAGTGACTGCAAGTTGAATATCGATCTTTTAGAGAGGCTGTGATCATAGATGAAATAAAAACAGGAGCCAGTTTGGAGGAGCAGTTACTCAGAGCAATGTTCAGACAGTGCTATCCTTTTTAACGTTGCTATGCAGGATTATTTAACTTTCACAACCTGATCTAATTCCTGTACAATGCGAGAAAGCGTTGTTGTAGCATTTCCAGTCCAGTGACAGTTGGTTACTAATGAGATAAGTCCATAGAAAGAGCACTTTTCGTACCACTAACGTCCATAGTGTAACAGGATTAAAGTGATTTCAAGCTGTTTGTGCTTTGCTCCTGAAGCCACAGCCCACGTGCTGTCTGCAGAGGAGGCCCAGACTCACTCCATCCATGACGTAGTGATGCCACTGCCAGGCTTCGACGTCATCTACCCCTCTCATCACGGTAAACGAGTCACTCACCTTCTATCTGCCCCGGGGGCAGTCTTGACAGATGTCAGAGGATCACTGAATCATCTTTGAAGGTTAAAATGTCAAATAGTAGAACTGCAGATAAGGAGCCAAACAATAGAGATTGCATTAAAGATCACATAGAGAATCATGGGTTTGTAGTTACTTGTTGGGGGTGTCCACAGGGTCTGGAAAAAGTATTAAAATTTAAGAAATAGAATGATAAGGTAGGCAAAATAAGCTAAATATTGAAAATTTTAAAATGTTCTTGTTTATTTTGATTTGCATATTTTCTGATTGGTTTCTTGTTCTTGTCAAGCTGTTGTTATTGTTATTGAGCTGTAATCCCTGTCTGTCCATGTCCAGACCAGAATAAACAAGCAAGAATGAAAATAGAAATCAATATTTGGAAAATGTAGGCCCTCTTAAAAACATTACATAGATTTTATGAAGCCTTACATTTTGATTGCAATAAGTCCAGTCTTGGTGTTTTGACCTGGTATTTATGGTGAATAATTATGAGTTGTGACCAGGGGAATATTTTAACTTTTTCCTTTGGTTTAATTTAATCTGTGGAGCGTTGTTCCTTCCCAGCTGATCTCAGCTCTGTTCTATGGTTGTGCTCTGTAGTTCTACTTACACACTGTGACCTCTCAGTGAGTTAAAGGTGTGCTGATGCTGATGTTGCGGTCCTTTTAAGAAGCTGTTGAAATGAAGCGTCTCTCCTGTCTCTGTGCCAGTGGGTGAAGGCTACCGGGAGCTGCTCTCTGCAGACGGCCTGGACATCGACAACATGAGGCACCGGGTCAAAGACTATTCCCTGGCTGGAGCCTACAGACGTGTGCTCATCAAGCCCACGGATGTCAGCTGGTTAGCCGCCAATTAAACACTCGCATACGACCTCTCAGCATGGTGTCACGCAGAGCCATTGAGGCATGTGAGAGCGGCTGTCCTGAATAATGCATCTGAGCTGTGTCTGTGTCTGTGACGCAGGGAGGTGATTCGCTACGACGACCCCAAGATCTCGCTGGTTCACACCGACTTCGAGAAGCTGCAGAGCAAACCTGCTCCGGTCTTTAACAAAGGTAAACTCTCCACCCATTTGTTTGTGTTGAAGGGGCAGATGCATGGGATCAGTCTGAGGAGCAACACACAGCAGAGAAAATAAACCACTTTGTGAATTATGTTTTACTGGATTATAATGTCATGTCAGAAAAACAGGATTTCATTCAGTCGCATTGCTAAACTAATCAGCTTTAACATTCACACAGACTCGGAGGTGGAGGGCCAAAGGTCAAGTGTGAACAGTTTGAATTAATGACATTTTAAATCCACAAAAAACACAAAATGTGTGAATGTGATCAGGGTTCATGTATCCTGCACAACATGTGATGGAAAATGATACAAAAAGCAAAATGTCAGATTTCAGAGGTAAGTTACAGCCATTGACTGCACATCTTTAAAATCAGACTTCTAAGCGTGAAAAAAGGAATAGATATGGAAACAATCTGGGTAAATGGGCAAAATGTCTACCAAACTGTAGAAGAGGGATGATTAAACCATCCCATAATTAATCATCAGAGGATGATTAATTAAGCCCTTCATCTTAAGTAGACACAACAAGAGACTGTTCACAAAACAAGCTGTTGCCGTTTACTGTTGCATGCCACTTTGACCTCATTTATTTATCTTGGTTTCATTCTTACTTTATTTGATATACTACTGGTTCTGTTTTTACAGTTTGTATAGAGGATAGAGAAGCAGCATGTCTTCTGCATGTCCTCATACATACAGGAAATAGACAATTTGACAACTTTGAAATCATGAATTATGGATTATATTTATGTGACTTGACCATATTCTGGATCAACAGCTTTTTGTGTATTTTCTGCCTTGCCATACTAAAAATACAATCTGAAGACATGTTGGAAAGGTCCTGGAAGGCAGTGGGAAGTAGGAGGAGATGGTAGGGCTGGGATGACTCGTGTGTTCCTCCAGCAGAGGGGAAGTTCCGGGCCCTGCGCATGGAGTTCTCCCTGCCCCCGTCCACCTACGCCACCATGGCCATCAGAGAAGTCCTCAAGCTGGACACCAGCATCAAGAAGCAGGCGCAGCTCAACACCACCTGGCTGAACTGAGACCAGTCCACCCGTCTGACCAC
Organism: Karalla daura; assembly: GCA_029224185.1. Classification (NCBI taxonomy): domain Eukaryota; kingdom Metazoa; phylum Chordata; class Actinopteri; order Chaetodontiformes; family Leiognathidae; genus Karalla; species Karalla daura. Next base: position 22,381,769 of record CM055196.1, read on the forward strand.
TCTGTGTGTGTGTGTGTGTGTGTGTGTGTGTGTGTGTGTGTGTGTGTGTGTGTGTGTGTGTGTGTGTGTGTGTGTGTGTGTGTGTGTGTGTGTGTGTGTGTGTGTGTGTGTGCGTGTGCATGTGTGTCCTACTGTGTGTGCGTTTGGGAGAGAGAGCGATTGGGTTCTGTGTGAACCCAAAGGCAATTTCTTTGAAGTACAAAGAGCAACAATTTATCATTATTCAACTCTTTTATTATTATTTTTAAATAGTTTTTACTTGCTCTGAAGTGTTTCTGTGCTGGGGCGATTCAGCACATTTGGACGAGGATTTAAGCGAGCTTCGTTCTTCCAGGGTGTTGCTTCAATGAATCCTGCTACACAGGGAACCCAGCCTGCCCTCTCTGTACAGAGATGACTTGTTTATTATGTAGTCTATTTTTTTTTTAAACTTTCAACGAATGTGCTAAAACGAGGTCTTGAGGATGAATTAAAAATGTCAAGATCATGGATTCCAGAGTTTTTTCTTTGTGCCCAAGGTGTCTGGGTTTGTCGAGATTACAGGAACACTGTCTCCCCCTATTGGCAGTCACTGCTACAGTAACTGTTAGTCTGATTTAAGGATCTGAAATATATCTCAGGCTCCTATCAGACCGTGGCTGGTCAAAACAGGCTCGCCGGGGCTGACCATCTGCTACTTGTGGCACATGCCAGCTGGCAGGATGCAGCCAGCCTCTCAAACTAAATGTGGACACTAATCACATCACTGGCTGTGTCTGCCCTCCCACCCATCCTCCTCCTTCCTTCCCTTGTTTTAGATTTTGATGTTGTTATAATAATAATATGTTCTTATCCTTTTTTTATTCTACCATTATCTCATTAGTTTTGTGTCAGGTTTGTAGACTGGTCCATATTTTCCAGTGCACATTTCATGTGTTGAATCTGCTGATTACGACAGGTTTTAAACTATGGGTTTGTCACCATAACACCCATTACCAGTAACACATTACAAGAGGGAAAACTGCCACAATCATGTGATTCTCAAATATCTGATGATACCTGAACGCCCCTCGTCACAAGACTCATGAACTTAAGGGCTTGCACCCCATGCTAGACGTGTCACCAGGACACACACACACACACACACACACACACGTGGATAAAACATACCAACTCCATTTGGAAAGTCCCTTGGTCTGACCAGGATTGAATTCTGGAATGTTATGAAAATAGCCATTTTCTGTTCCACTTGACTGACACTTGACCTCAGTGTAAAAACAGACTGTTCCCTGGACTGAACTAGAGTAAAAAGAGGGTAGGTGTAAATGTAAAACAGTCTAATCAGCCTGTGTTGAACAGTAGAGCCACAAAGGCAGGAGTAGCTCCGTCATAAATTGCCACGAGATAAGGAGAATGAGTGAATGAGTAAAACCATTCAGGCTCTGGATTTTCATGGTGAATTTATTTAAGTTTAGTAGTAGCACCACTGAGTACAACCTCATGGACATGTAAATGTAACTGGAGAAGGTGTGTGTAGTTTGCATAGTTCCCCAAAGGAAGTCACATCAGAGCTAACACATGCAGGTGCCTGCCATGATTGCTACTTTGGTAAAGCATTTGTATTTTTATCATTTATCGTACGTATTTCTCATCAGATTTCAATCAGCATCCACATAGAATTTCTATGCAATACTCAACAGGGTAACAAACTAAATGTCTTCCTAATATTGAATTAGTTTATATCCTAAGGTAGCCACATAGCTATTATAACATAGTGGCTAGCTATGTTATAATGCTGCTTAAGAGCTATAGTGAATGTGTTTTAAGGCAGGTGCTGGGCACTGCTCGCACTGTTAGGGGGCACGCAGTTGTCGTAGAAGAGCTGGAAAGTGCTGCTAACGTAAGTTACCCTCTTCAGGAACTCCTCCAGCTGCTGCACCGACATCTCCTGCACCCGGTCGCTCTCCCGCTCGTTCAGCCCGTAGGCCGCGAACACCGGGAACTTGGAGCGTTCGGAGAAGGGCGCGTTGTGGTCGTAGTCGTCGCAGCAGTAGGCCGACCACAGGTAGGAGGGGATGCCCAGCCGGTTGATGTTGTGGCGACGGATCATGTGGCCAGAGGTCGTGACCCCGGTCACCACGTAGGCCGTGCCCCGGCAGTAGTTGTTGAGCCGGCGGCGGATGACGTGCTCGTAGGTTTTCCAGGGCCCGATGTTGAACTCGCGCACCTGCGGGACCACGTTGGTCAGGGTGTAGGTGGCGGCCTTGTCATCGGGATGCGCCTGGTGCTCGTCCGGGTTGAGCTGACCACGCTCGAAGATGACGCTGTCGGAGTAGTCGTCCAGCACGGCCTGGCTGTCCTCGAAACTCTGGTGGACGCCTTCAGAAGGGAAGGACATCATCTGTCTGGAGCCAGTCACTGTGGAGAGCTGTCAGGACACAGGTCAAGTCAACATTACTCAATCTAGATAGGTCCTTTACACCTCGGGTCAAGGCTCCATTTTAAAGACATTTCAACTAAGAAACACTTTCAAAATAGGTTAAATGTAGGTACAAGGGTAGGATGAGGTACTGTAAGGCATTTTTTAGTTAATTCACTCCCATAGTCATACCCAGGGACAATTCAAGTCTCCAGTTGACTTAAACGTCCAAAAGACCCTCAGTCTGACCTTAAATCTGAACTCTGGTGACGGTACTATCCACTAAGCCAACATCTATTTATTTATCTATAAATTTGTTCTTTTTTCTTTCTTGATTTGATATTTTGTGCTATTTTTTATTTGGTCTGTATAATTCATACAGGAGTAAACACCACAATGACAAGGAAAAACTACCTTTCAACATCTTTAGTTTTTGATGTTTTCTGTTCATTCGTGATTCGGGATCGAGATGACATCGAGATCAGAAATGTTTGTTTCTTTCAGAATAGGTGAGAATAAAATAAAAAGAAACCTCCAATGGAACCTGACTCAGAAGAGAGATAACAGAAACCAAGACTGATTCATAAGCTCTTTCTCCCTGAAGATTGTAAAAGACAGAAGAAGAAAGACAGTCAACCAGATGTTCAGCCTCTACCTGTGGCTCATACATCCAGGGCACGTCGACCTTCTTGGAGCCGTCCGAGCGCTTGAAGGTGTAGGCAGAGTAGACGGGGATGTGGCTGAAGGTGTCGTACAGGGTAACAAACCTGGCTTTGCCCTCGTAAAACTGGCAAATGAGTTTAAACGGCTGCTCCTCCAGGCCGCGGGGCAGAGTGCCCATGTACAGGAAGTGTTTGCACTCGGGCGAGAGTTTCTCCTGCACCTCAGCTCCCACCGTCACCAAGATGAGCAGACAGAGGAGCGTGTGACCTGCACTGTGGATGGCCATGGTGAGAAGGTGCAGCTCAGTCTCTCTGAGAACGTCGTCTGGACTGTGAGGACGTTTTACCTCTTCTCCACGTCATCACATCTGAGCTACATCATATGCAAATTCTTATCTTTTTACCATTTGGAAGCAGCCAAGTCATTCCCATGTTTGACAGGGTGTCTAACTCGCCCTTGCTGCCATCACTGGTGCTCGTGTTATAATATTCAGGCTGTTACGGCCGTGTAATTTGTTTAATATTTCACCTCTTTTACTCAAGCCTCGTTGCACCAACATCAGATAATCAGAGAGAGAGAGAGAGAGAGAGAGAGGAGTACAGTTTCACAGCTCTTTCTGGACATGTACGAATTTCCCTCTGAACAGAAACAGTTGTCTGGAAGAGAAGAAGAAATTCAGTCACTATCAGAAAGGGCAGAACAGGAAAAATTTAAGAAGATGATATGATTTTCATACTCACACCTAAAGGCAGTTCAGAAATCAGTGGACCACCGAATGATTATAAAAGCTCATCTGCTCTCAATTCCATACCAGCCACAAGCAGGAGATAGAAACTCTCTGTCTTTCAAACAGCTGAGCATATTTTATTCATCCAATTCTCTTTTATTACCTTGAGACACATCCCCTCTCTGTTGTTGATGATGCTGCAGCTTGTCTCTCAATGAGGCAGTTCCATTTACTCTGTCTTTGTTCTTCTTTCCAGTAAGCAAAGCTGTGTGCGTGTGTGGGTGTGTGTGTCTGTGTGTGTATGTGCCATGAGAGAAAAGACTCTGGAATGTTTTCAGAGGCATCTGTTTCCATGACAACGGGTTGATGGCAGGATGACCTCTGAGCCTCTTGGAAGCAAACACTTCCTGTTTACCATTGGAACATCTCCCCTATTTACTCTGAAACCCCATGCTGACCTGTACAGGATCCATGCATCTGATAAAACGTACCGAAACAACCTCAGATGACAACAATAAGAACAAAATGTCTATAAAACTCCTTTTGTTGTGCAGAAGGTAACCTTAAGGGGATATGGATTCACCTGCCATCACCTCACAGCAATAGAACTGAATAAGTCTGAATTAGATAAATGTTGTCAGTGTGATAAATACCCACTGTTTTAGGGATATCTATCTACCTGAGCTGCTGGTGGCCTATTATCAATATTACCTATTTAAAACCACAACTCTTAACTAACTTTTATTACAACTATGAACTCTTTTAACTCGTAACCCCTTTTGGACAAAAATATACATTTATAAACATTTTATACATTTGTGTGTGTCTTTCTCTAACTTGTCTCTCTCTTGGTGAACCTGAATTTCCCATAGAGAAGCTCCCCAAGGGATCAATACAGTTTCTGTCTATTTGCCTCTTTACAGCATGAGATGACACAGCTGTGGGTCAGAGTCTACTGTCTCTATTGTGCTTTCTTATACCAGTTACTGTTTTTACAGAATCATGATTGAAAGGCACCCTGATACACACACACACACACACACACACACACACACACACACACACACACACACACACACACACACACCAGCTTCTGACTATCAATGTGAGGACTGTTATCTGTCGTTTATCCTCAGTGTGGGTTGTTACCTTCGACAAACTGCTCATGTTTGTGCAGGTTTTGTACTTACGGGACATGTTTGCGTCTGTGCATATGAGCAGCCCACAGTACTGGGGGGTAACTGTATGGGTGACTTGTGTGTGTGTGTATGTGGAGGGGGGGTAGGTGGGTATGTGGTGGTGTCATTGTGTCTCCCGGGAGGTGTGTGTGTTTGTTTTGGGGCTGGGAGGGGGGGGTTGTTTGCAGGTCTCGTAACTCTCTGCTGGGGTGGTCTGGGTTAAAGAAAAGAGAAAGGAGGGTCCCGGGGTCTGGGTGAGTGTGCACATGAGGACAGGGAGATATATTCAGACTGAAGAGGAGGCGACACCTTCCTCCGCCTGCACAGATGCAGACAGAAACAGAGAGAGAAGGCAAGAACACGCTGCTCCACAATGCTGGACATCTCCTCAGAGAGGATTTCACTCAAGCTGACAAACTAGTCTGAAGGTAAGTGTCAGTCAGCCTCATTGTAAATCTGCTCACACCTGGTCTCGCGTTTGTAGGATGAAACATTTGCATCATGCAGTTTGACAAAGCCTGTAATTCAGTTGTACAATAGGAATCTAATCAGTGAGAAAGTCCAACTTTCAAAAAGCTGCCTAGGATGTGCCTCCTACTTTCACTCTCGTCATCTTGTAGGCATGGAAACCTTTGAATTGAAATGCAGTTTTCTCATGAATATTTTACACTTTGACGCAATTGAGAAGTCTGATGGAGACCAGAACGTGTTCATCAGGAGAAGACTGCACAGGATGATGTTTGGCAAATGAGCACAGACAAAAGCAATGACACGCTCAGTTTACATGCTCTGAAGACATTCTCTGGTTGTTTGTTGAATGGTTACAGCATCCCTGGGCAAATTGGTCCAAAATTCCTTCACTGAATTCCTAAAATAATACGACATGGTGCAAGCACGTGAAGGTATTTATTACACTATTTCTTCCTGTTGCAAAAAGAATCTCATTGAGTGTCTTTGGATTTTCAGGTCGTTCAAGTCAAAGGGAACTGAGGTCGGAGTGAACAGAGGCTGCTGCAGCTTCCAGTGAATTCTACTGGCTTTAATGGTTTTACAGCGGAACCAAAATGTCAGACGCACAAATATCAGACATGGACTTCCTCGCCTCCACCTCCCCCTCCCCCTCTGCCTCCCCCTCTCACCTCTTCCACTGTGACTACAGCGACTGGTCTCCCACCTTCTCCATCATCCCGGCCGTCTACCTGCTGGCCTTCCTGGTCGGTTGCCTCGGCAACGGCCTGGTTCTGTGGGCCTACCTGGACCGAGGCGATGGGAGGGGGAGGAGGACCGGAGACAGAACTGAAGCAGGAAAGCTCTGCTGTGCCGTCCGCCCAGGGCAGCAGGCGTCATTCCCTACTAAGATGAAGGAGAAGTGTGGATTCTCCCCCTCCTCCTCCTCCTCCTCTCCTCCTCCCTCCCTCCCTCGCCCCTCTCGCTCTCTCACAGACTCGCTGATCGCCAGCCTGGCCCTGGCTGACCTCTGCTTCCTGGTCACCCTGCCTCTCTGGGCTGCCTACACGGCGCTGGGATACCACTGGCCTTTCGGGCAGCATCTCTGCCAAACCAGCAGCTTCCTCACGGCACTCAACATGTACGCCAGCGTCTTCAGCCTGAGCATGCTCAGTGTGGAGCGCTACTGGGTGCTGACCGGGCGTCGGCACTCCGGCCACCACATCCCGCAGAGCTGCCCCAGCAGGCCACTGGGGATACTGGGAGGGGTGTGGCTGTTAGCTGGGTTACTGGCACTCCCCGCTCTGCTCCTGCGCTCAGTCAGGGAGGTGGAGCCGGACCTGGAACCTGGACATGATTGGCAGCTGGAGCCAGATCCAGAGTCTGAGGGTGACTGGGACCTGGTTCATCCCACAGACTCAGACATGGTGTCTGCGTTCCTGTCCTGCCAGATGGATTACTCCATGCTGATCGGAGCAGAGCTAGATGACATGGAGCGAGAGCGAGTAGAGATGTGGTGGGCCGCGGCCTTGAGTCTCACATCCACTCTGATCGGTTTCCTGCTTCCTCTCGTCATCCTGCTGGTCTGCTACTGCTCCCTCGCACAGCTCCTCAGCAGACATTTTGGACGAGGCCCTCGTCCAGACCGCAGGCGCCAGAGACGACTCCTTAGGGTCATTATCAGTTTAGTGATGGCTTTCTTCCTTTGCTGGCTGCCTCTGCACCTCAACAAGACTGTTTCCATGCTGCTGGAGTTCGGTTTCGTACCCTACTCATGCTCTCTAGATCAGCTTTTACTGGCTGCGCAGCCTTACGTTACCTGCGTGGCTTACCTCAACTCCTGCCTCAACCCTCTGCTGTACGCTGCCTGCGATCCGATATTCAGGAAGAGGTGCAGAGGAGCGCTGCTCCTGCTGTGTGTGACGAGCAGGGGAAGAGTGGAGAGAAGGGAAGGAGACAAGGATGGAGGAGAGGAGGTGAGAGAGGAAAGGAGCTCCAAGTTTCCTACAAGAACACAAGAAGAGACGGCGGAGAGGACAGAGGAGGGAGAGGAGGAGAGGCTTGGACACGTGACACATGGATCAACACACACATGATGCATTCACTGAAATCTAAAGACAGACTGTGTCAGATGTCAATATTCATAACATCATGGATAGTCAGTGCCTCTACATATTTCCCACGGGAATGATGCCACCACTTCCTGTAAGATGGTTGAGCCCAGAAATCTTATCCTGTCAGAGTAAATGTTCTCACGTTATCTGACCTCCTTCTATATTTTGAGTCATGTATTTCCAGGTTGTTATTGATATTAAGTTGCAGGGCATTTTTGTTGTTGTTTTTGCTAATAAAATGTTTCACACAAACACAAGTTTGTCATTTGATTTACAATATTTAAAAGGCACAGCACATGTGTCACCATTTGCCATTTTTCTTAACAAATAAACATGCGGTTGAAATAAAATACTGACAACTGAGAGAATGAGATAGGAAAACATCTGACGAGTGAGGTTTGGCACATACACAATGAAAAATACTACAAAACATGACTAATTTAATGTAATTAGTTTGGGGAAAAAACAACATGACTAGATACGTTTGCATGTATTTGTGTGTGACTGCACTCCAGCTTTTTAAATTGATAGACAAAGATACATTTACCTTTTGTTGCCACAAGTTATTGTCTACCATATTAAATTCAGACTGGGAAGCCCACAGTAACCACATTTGATGCTGATTATGACGATGATAATATTAATGTCAACAACGACAACAACGATGTTAAATGATAAGCTATTATCATTTGTGATATAGTTCAGGTCTGTTTTGTAGACCTTTCCTCACTCCGTCCACAGGGTGGCGCTAATGTACCATTGCACCTTGAGTCAACCGTCATTAAAACCCCAGAGAAAACTTGTTTGGGGCTTTGGACCATAGACTCGAGATCTGTCTCCACCAGTGTCCCCACGTATCTACATGCTGTGTGCACCTGCTAAGAACTCGTCTGAGACAGGAACAGTTTAATCAGTGCATCGCGGTTGTTCGTTTTCCGTTTCCTGACTTGATTTCAGTCTGTACCAACAGTCCAGACCACTGGAAACAGCTGCTGCTCTCTCGCCATCACTATCAGACAGAAACATGGGAACTGCCTTGATCTATGATGAAGAGATGACCAAGTACAAACTGCTCTGGGTTGAGTAAGTTCGCTCACTCATTCACATTTTATCCGCACGCCTCGTAAACAAAAATTACGGCTTGTTCTAGCAGACGTCACGTTTCCTTTAGCAAAGAGGAGTGTTCAAGATTTAAAGCTTCATCCATTCAGGTTGAAATAAGGCAATGTTTCTATTTCCAGACCCCCAAGGTAGTGTGGTAATTTGCATATTTTGCGCAAATAAAAGTGAAAGTTTGTCTCGGTAGGAACCACACTTCGATGAGTTGTATCTCGTCGGGTCGGTTAGTGAGGAACACCTCTAGTTTAGCTCCACACTTCTGTCTGGTTTTCTGATCATTTATCTGCATTAATGTTATCACCTTATCGTTTTATCACTCTTTATTGTATCACGAACTTCTTTGTCCTGGAGTTTGATTTCTAAGTTGAATTTTTAAAGTAATCTACGTCAGCTGTTTTGCTGCTGCTTTGCTTGTCTTGTTTTAGTTAATGACATCTATCATATCCTGTTATTAAATAACAGCTTCTCTACTACTGCTTAACTACACTTTGTTTTCTAATAAAATTGAATCAACTTAAAGTTAACTTCAGTTATGACACATTATCACACCGTATTCATATCTGATCTGCAGCCCTGCATGTAAGATCGAGGTGCCTGAGCGTCTGACAGTGAGCTATGAAGCTCTGATGAAGAGCGGTCTGGCTGATCGCTGTGTCTCTGTGCCCGTCAGAGAGGCCACAGAAGCAGACTTTCTGATGGTTCACAGGTGATGTCCAGTCTGCCTCCACCTGTTCATTTTAATTTATTTATCTTTGCTCTCATATGAGGCTGAATGACATGCCTGTATTTAACACATTGCAGTGAGGAATACTTGGAGGCTGTGAAAAAGACCCCTTACATGACTCTGGAGGACCTGAAGGAGTTCACTCTGCAATATGGAGACGTCTACTTCCACCCAGTTAGTCCCGCACACTAACCACCGCGTATGATCTTGTGGCATCACAGTTCAGCTTCACTCCTGCTTAACAATGTCTCTCCCTCTGTCCTAGAACATCTATCACTGCTCTAAGCTGGCTGCAGGGGCCGCTCTGCAACTAGTGGACAGCGTTATGATGGGGACGGTGAGGAACGGCATGGCTTTGGTCAGGTGAGCCTTCCCTGTCAGTTCTCCTAACCCGTTTATTAAACGTGTAAAAGAAGATGGAAAAAGGCATGTGTCAATATCAATGCGGTGGAAAATCTCAAAGAGAAAACAAGATAGATCCGGGTAAAAAGGTCCTCAACACAAGGGAAATCACATAATTTACAATCTTAGCTTTAATAAAGCCAAAGATACTTCAATAAATCAATCAAGCTTTATTTATATGGCACCTTATTACAACTAGGGTTGACCAAAGTGCTGTACAGCATTGGAGCAGATTAAAACAATGAATTAAAACAATAGATAGAAACAATAAAAATGTACAACACAAAAGAAATTCCAATAAAACATAATAAAAGAGAAAGTGTCACTGTGATGTGCTGAAAGCCATCATGAATAGGTGGGTCTTCCTAATGAGTCGATGATCTGTTCATTAAGTTGAAGTTATTCTGGCTGTTTTTGATTAAGTGCTTGTTGTTGGGCATGAATAAATGATAAATCATGTGTTATTAGACCTCCAGGACACCACAGCATGCGCAGTGCTGCCAATGGATTCTGCGTGTTCAACAATGTGGCCATAGCAGCTCGATATGCACAGCAGAAGTATGGGCTTCAAAGGTAACAAGGCTTCTATTACCTTTCCTATTAGCTCTGAGGAACAAGAGCTTTGAAGCATCTCCACCACTTTGTCCTTCAGGGTGTTGATCGTCGACTGGGACGTGCATCATGGACAAGGGGTTCAGTACTGCTTCGAAGATGATCCAAGGTGTTTCCTCACGGACACATCCTGCCTTGTTTACGGTGGAAGATCTTTTCAGGAATGCTAAAAGCCTGCCTCGTGTTTCTCTTCACCAGCGTGCTCTACTTCTCCTGGCACCGCTACGAGCATCAGAAATTCTGGCCTAATCTCAGAGAGTCTGACTATGACTCTGTGGGCAAAGAGAAAGGGACAGGGTTCAATATCAACGTACCATGGAACAAGGTAAGTAACTAGACTTAGCTTAACAATCGTTCATTTTCTGATGAGAGCACAAAGGTTGGTAGATGTGGTTGTGTAGATATATTTTAACTACACTGGATATCGCCCTGTGAAAAGGCAGCCTCACCTTTTCACGGACAAGCAAGACCCTCACTCCCCCATGCGGCAATGCGGTGCTAGCGTTAGCGCTAGCAATAGCGATTAGCGTTAGCTTTAGCGATTCTTGCAACATGGACAACCACACAGTTTCACCACTGTTATCCATTTATTAATTCAACATCTTAGCGAGCAGAGAGGTACCCACTGTCTCACCAGCAGCTCACGTATTTCCCCTACACACCACTAGACACCCTAGTCCGTTCATTTTGTGATGGAAACACAAAATTTGGTCGATGTGTAGGTGGGTATAATTCAAACGACACGGCATATTGCGAAATCGCCCTATGGAGAGGCAGCCCCACCTTTTCACGGACACGCCGGACTCTCACTCCCCCATGCGGCATAGCAGTGCTAGCGTTAGCAATAGCGATTTGCATTAGCTTTAGCATTAGCGATTCTTGCAACATGGACAAAAGACAACCACACAGGTTTACCATCATTATCCATTTATTAATTCAACATCTCAGCGAGCAGAGAGGTACCCACTGTCTCACCAGCAGCTCACGTACTTCCACTACTCACCACTAGCAGTCCGGTCCGGCAGCATACAGTGTCCTACTGAGAGCACGAGCTAGGGGGAACCAAGGTTTTATGTTCTACTGTTGGGGACGCGGGAAAAGTGTGTTAAGTGTGTGTGTGTGTGGGGGTGGGGGGGTGGGGGGGGGCGTGTTAAGCTATTGTTAGAGATGTTTGGGCATACAAAATGGTTTGTACTCATTGAATGGATATGGATGAATGTGGGTTTATGGGTTTATGTATTATTTGTCTGTGTTTGGGGTATATTGGGGTTTAAGATGGAGGCTCTAGACCTGATGCAGGTTTCCCCCTGTGGAGTGGACTCCTCCCGCAGGTCACGCAAGGGGCGTGGCTATAAAGGCAGGAGAGAGATGGATGTTAGTCAGTCCTTGGTTGCCTCCAGTAGGTGGCAGGACTGCTGCATGACTGTGTGTTTAACTATGCTGCGATATCTTGCTCTGAGGCTGTGCTCTGTTTTTTTGTGGTATTTTTCTTTTTTGTATACATGACATAGTATATTTTTCCTCAACACTGAAGCTGGCTGGTTTTTCTGTTATAGCTTTTAAGCTTTTCGGGTTGTTTTTTGAGCACCATAAATAAATCTGCACCGGGTTTTTGCACCGTACGCCCTAGTTGCATGTCTTTATTTTTGTCTGACGTCCATCTTGTTGTGAATAATTGAGTCAGATGGCTCAGCAATTTCACAAATCCCCTAATGGCCATAGCTGTTAGATTAATAAAGCTTTTTCCTCACTTTCAGATCTTTCTATACAGACAACTGTGGCAGCCATTTTCAAAAAATATGCAATGGCCCAGTATCCAGACTCATTTAACATTTACTCAGCAATGACTGCAACATTTTTGGTGCTTTTGTCACAAAATAGATTAGCTCTGCCTCCACACTAACAGAAAATCTGTTCCAGTCCTGAAGTCTGACTTGTTGGGCTTTCATTCTGGTCTTTTAGGTGGGGATGGGAAACAGTGATTATCTGTCAATCTTCTGTCACGTCCTTCTGCCGGTCGCTTACGAGGTAAGTTGCTGTGGGATGCATCCTGTTCTTTAGGAGGGAAGTGTACTGGAGGTTGCTTGACCAGTTTACCTGCTGTCTTTGTCCCAGTTTTGTCCAGACCTGGTGCTGGTGTGTGCAGGCTTCGACTCAGCCATCGGTGACCCTGAGGTACTGGACCCTCATGAAGCTGTGAAAGGCTTTGCAGTTTATAGAGCTGCAACAAGTAATTGCTTCATGGACTAGTGGAATAATCAACAACTATCCTAATAATCGATTTATCAGTTTTAGCAAAACTTGAATCCTCTAAGAATAATTGACAAATCAACAATTTTCCCTGTTTCTACATCTCTTTAGAAACCAAACAACTAATCGATTGATCAAGAAAGTAATCAACAGAAACATCACCTGTTGCACCTCAGGGCAATTTTAGGTTCTCCAACAATCTAAATATGCATGTCTTTGGATAGTCGGGGGAAACCAGACTACCCAGAGAAAACCGATGTAGATAAGGAGAGAGAAAGAGAGCTTTCATGCGGCATAACGTCACACTGCGTGTCTGTTCCTCTCAGGGTGAAATGTGTGCCAGCCCAGACATCTTTGCCCACCTCACTCACCTCCTGATGAATCTGGCGGGGGGGAAGCTGTGTGCCGTGCTGGAGGTCGGAGCAACACACACACACACACACACACACACACACACACACACAGTGGAAGCAACTTCCCTAGCATCAACCGCTTTCCTTGAGACTCTCTGGCTTCTCTGAATTCACTCCACTGAATTATTTATATCAGAACGAGTTCAAACAACACGGTCCAAAATACAGACGGCCATTTGTTTTGCTGTGACGCCTGTGTGAAGGTTCGACACTTTGTTCCCTGGGTTTTGGTGGAAAACATGTGCTCATAAAAGGTTTTATTGTGTGAATTTTTTCCAGGGGGGATACAACCTCACCTCGCTCCCACAGTCTGTGTGTCAGACTGTTCAAACTCTGCTCGGAGACCCGGCGCCTGCTCCTGCAGACCTCCACGGACCCTGCACCAGGTTCAGGCCTCGCCCTCAGTCACAGTCACAGTCACAGTCACGGGTCGGACCTTCATCTCCTTCATGAATTTATCTTTCTCTTCATCAGCGCGCTTGAGTCGCTTCAGTGCGTCCGATCAGCTCATAAGCAGTACTGGGCCTGCCTCAAACACGCTGGTACTGTAGAGCTCCATCCTTCTTTTCTAAATCCCAGTTTTTACACACTCCGTAATACCTGTCGATCTCTGATTCTTCTGTCTCAAATTCTAGAGTGTTTTTCCAGCATTAGCCAATATGGAGCTTCAAACAGAGATTAGACTGTTACTTTATCTTAAAACTAGTTGGTTTCTACCCTTTCACCAACAAGACCGATTTCTCCTGTCGTGACATTGCTTTTCATTTGCTGCTTCTCAACATTTTCCTCTCCTTCTCCGTTTCTGCAGCCGAGCTGCCGACCTCTGACATCAGCACCAAGCGGATGAAGCTGTCAGAAAATGCAGGCGAGCCGGGGAAGGAGATGGGAGAGGAGGGGGAGAAGGAGAAGGGAGATGCGGGGGAGGAGGTGGTGGAGGAGAAGACGTGGCCGGAGCCTCTGAAACGTGTGGCTCCACCTGTACGTACGGCCCTCATCCTGCCTGAAGGCGTCTCCTGTCCAGAAGGATGTAAACGCTTCAGCTCGGGGGATCCAGACCCGGCAGTGACCAGCAAACTGAGGTGTGGAGCTGTGGAGCTGAACAGTACTGTGGGTGATCACCTCAGTACAACACATTTCTAACAACAATGATTTGTGATTTTTTTCATAAAAAGGGAGAATTTCCTTCAAGGATCAGATGATGGTGCAGCTCTCACGACCCTCTCCAGTCTTGTCACCCTGGTAGAGAAGATGGAGAAGAATGAGGTGAACTCAACAGCACTAATGATTTATGCATGTCGAATTTGTTGTTTGTTTTTTGTGTTTGTGAGTTTGATTGAAGTTTTTTGGAATTATTAGAATATTAGAATAACTGTGCTTTTAAATCTTTTATGCCACATTGTTTTTTGAATCTGCTTCCCTCTTCCAGAAGATGGGGATCCTCCTCAGGATCCAGCTGTGTTTTCCTCTTCAGTCTTTCCTCATTTCAACCAGAGAGGACTCAACTTTTCCTCCTCTCGGTTCTGTGATCTAAAAGCAGCTTTTTGCCTCACTGACCTGCCCACGACTTGTACTTAGAGCTGATGTCATTTCACTTAATGACCGCCCCCTCAGATCTGCAGCAGCTTGGCGCTGGTCCGTGACGTCTCCATGGCAACGCGGTGTGTCGTCCAGCACGCGGCGGCTGCTCTCAGCCAACGGTACGATGCACGTGTGCAGCCCACTGGATGGTAGAGGGCCTGTCCTCCTCCTCCTCAGGCAGGAGCCTAGGAAGTCTCGAGATGCAGTGTCCTTTGGAGTTATGTAGTTCTTGGAACTTCCTCTGAAAGTTATAGGAACTTTTAGGGTGGAAAACAAATGACGTGATTCACTGATGATCAGATCGAACTGCTAGCAGATTAGAATCTGGTAAAATTAAGATGATCTGGAAAAACAGGGCTTTATATCTGCAGAGTAATTTTATTGCATACTGTGCATTCTTGATACAGACTGTAAATAGTTAAATTAAGTTATACATGTAACTGTTTTAGATCCTCCATTAAGAAGGAAGTGAAAATAATTAGAATATTAAGACATTGTAAAAGGGATTATGGGAATTCTTGTACTACTTTATGTCTTGAAGTTATACTGGATGCAAATCTGTGGAAGGAAAAGTATATTTTGATACCAACAAGAAGTAAAATAAGTGGACAGAACTTCCCACTGAAATGTAAACATACATGAACTAAGCCTTTTTATAGACACCACTACATCCTGGCTGTGCTCATCTCCCTCCTGATGCAGGGTTTTGGTTGTGTGTGTCGGAGACGTCCAGGTCCAGGATCGCAGCATGGACGATGGGTAATCGTTTGTTGCCTTTTTTATGATTATACAGTGAAACGTTTGTCTGCGACAGTGTGAACAGCACCATGACATGAATTCCATTCCCAGGAAAACGCTGCTGGTGCAGTTCAGCAGCCGGGAGGCAGAGGAGCAGAAAAGCAAACATTACATTCCTGTGTGTCTGAAGAAGGTACTGACAGCTCAGCTCAGCATTTCTCACCCCATCTACTCACTGTTAACTACCAGATATTCTGTCTAGAGCTGCAACAGCTCATCTATTTATTAATTCTTTTTAACTGTCAACAACTCTTCAATTTAATCCTCAGTTTAATGATCAATTGTCAAGTTAAGCACTTTGAGAAGAAGAAATTGAGTCAAAATCTGAAAAATTAAAGGCATTTAAAAACCTGACCTTGGCCTTCGACCAAGGCCTAACAGGCAACTATTCTCTTTCTTCTATTTTTTTTCTAGAATTTTCTAATCCATTAATTGAAATGATAATTGATAGATGCTGCCATCTTCATGACCCTATTTTGGCAAATTCGTCATATGATGCTGTGGCCACAGATGTAGTTTAAATTCTGCTGCTTATGTAGCAGTGTTCTGGGTGTGTGTGTGTGTGTGTGTGTGTGTGTGTGTGTGTATATACAGAGATTAACTCTGGAGCTCAGCTCCACCTCCTCACCTCCTCTCAGTTCCCTGTGGTTCAGTGTTTCACAATGACCTCTGAGTGAAGAAGGGCTCCCCCTCCTTACAAAAGCCAATTTAACCACTGTGTGTGTGTGTGTGTGCGTGCGTGTGTGCGTGTGTGCGTGCGTGTTGTGCAGGGCTGCAGGGACATGTCGGGCTTCATGCAGGCTGTGCTGGCTCTCCTGCTGCCTGTGGGCTACCAGTTTGACCCCCGGCTGGTGGTGCTGGTGCGGGCGCCAGGTAGTGGTGTGTGTGACGGTGTGTGGCAGCAGCTCTCAGGTCTGCTGCAGGGCCTGGCTCAGGGACACACTCTGGTGCTGCTGCAGGTAAAGTGTCATAAAAGCGCACAACTGCAGCCAACATATTTATTTTTTCATTCACCTGCCATTTTAACAAAGTCTGGTTTGTGACTTGTTATCTCAATGGAACAGAAACGGTTGATTCTGTGAGATGCTTATCATCTCAGATCATTGGGTGTTCAGTCCATCATCCTGATTTCAGCCTTTAGGTGCCACTGTGTGGTCCAGATGTGTCCCAGCTGGTGAAATGGTAGATTGATCGATCAATCAATCAGTCAGTCAGTTAAAACTTTATTTATGAAGCACCTTTCATGTGAGAGGAAGCAGCCCAATCTGCTTTACACAATGAAAAAAACAACAGCAAAGTTCCCAAAGTCAGAATTCTCTTTGTTAGACATAGACATGTTAGACATAGACATTCAGATTAGCCCCCGTCATTTAAGGAGAAGACGAGTCCCATAACTAAATGTACTAAAGTGTAATCACGAGAAAACGTTGTCACGTTGAGGTCATGACTTAATGAGTTGGTATCACAAGAAAATATCAGTGGAATAAAAAATAAATATTTGGCTGCTCTCTGCTTCCATACTGTCCATACTTGTTCCACCCTTAAATGAAAGCGTTTTACATCTTTAGTCTTAACTTTGTGTAACCCCTCAGGAGGGCGAGCAGGCATGTGTTGCCCCCACAGCCTCCTCTCTCCTCGGGGACCCTGCCCCCTCCCTGGGACAGCTCGGGGGTCCTCTAGCAGAGGACATGGAGGGCCTGGAGAGGCTGAGACGCAGGCTGCAGGCCGACTGGAGGCTCCTGCAGACGACAGGTGGATTCACATCCTAACAGCGTTACACATAATCAGATTCCACCGCGGCTGGAAGCATCTGGACGGTATTACAGTGATCTGATGTTCTGTCTCCTCCAACAGCACCGCAGACTGGAAGAAGTGAGGAGCCCTGAAGCCCATCCTCTGGTGGTCTTTGTCTTTTGTAAATAAATCATGGTTTTGATAAAATTTTTCAAAATTTTTTGTCACGTTTTCTAAAATAAAGATAGAAACTTAATTTTTGATAGCTGCTGCTACATCTCCATCCTGTATGTATCTCACATCTCACATTCCTGAACTAATGTGTTTTATGGCATGATGAAAATTATGAATTGATGAATAAAACAAATTAACATACGTTTTGAACTAAAAAGAAAATGTATTGATCATCATTAAATGGGTCCTAATGTGCAATGGACAGTAGAGTGTAGTTCCTCATGAGCAGCTGTTGTTGTCAGATAGTTAATTTTAGTTGAACTCAAATGTGCAAGCAAAAATATATCCATCTGTCTCAGTTCCTTGTCCACCATCCCTATCAGAATATGTCACAGGAGACATATTCTGCTCATTTCTTCTTCTTTGACATGAATCCATGATGCTTAAATGCTAATGAGCTCTGCTCTTTAAAAAGTTGCTCTGCTCTTTAAAAAGTTGAATGTCTCTGACAGAGAAGTTAGTTTATTTCAGTTGCAGAACATACTAGCCAAAAGCAAACAAATGAAATCCCCATTCCTTGCCCTTTAACACCAAAAGAACAATTACAAGAGATAAAACAAATAAAATAATGTAAATGATGAAAAATGTATCAATGAAAAGTGTATAAACCTTGTCTTTAACCCTCAAAATACAACTCTTCAAAAATGTTCTACAGTAGCCATCTGGTTTTGTGTGTTGAGTGCATCATTGTCTTACTATTACTATTCATTTGATAGATACCGACGTACTTAATCACTATCATGCATTCTCAGGAGGGCAACACCTTCTATTTTTAGTCCTGTGCTCCATAGCCGTGACCTTGGAGCTGCAGTTCCTGGTGCTGCCAGCAGAGGGGCGCTGTGGGAGGATCCATCAGTAAACACAGGGCCAGATGAAACCGTGGAAACTCACACACACGTGAGTGAGTCAGTCAGTAGTCTGGGTTGATGCAGCCTCCCTGCTGTCAGTCTGTCAGTGCGTCGGTGGCCTGTGAAAGAGTCTGCACGCTGCGACTGGATCTCATCCAGGTCCCTGAACGCACCACGGGGTGGAGAGACATTAGAGAGACAGCGAGATAGAGAGAGGAGAGAGAGAGAGAGGGGACCACACACACACACTGACACGCTCAGAGACAGAGGGTGGAAGATGTCTGCGACCACACAGTCCTCCAAGATGAAAAAGGACGAGTCTTTCCTGGGGAAGCTCGGAGGAACCCTGGTCAGGAAGAAGAAGTCGAAAGAAGGTGAGAATTATTCTGATAATCTCCTGTCCTCGCGATGCTGACATGTTTCTGTCCATGGTGCTGCAGCCACGCACACACACACACACACACACACACACACACACACACACACACACACACACACACACACACACACACACACACACACACACACACACACACAGCGGCCAATTCCTCTGAACAAGAGCTTTAACTCCTCAAAATGTCAAATTGACATCCCTTATTTATTATTCAGTATGAGCATTTCCCCAAGCTGTGGTTAAATGCCAACCAAAACACCTATCACAATTCACTGCCTAACAATTGAGTATTGTGTGTGAAAATGCAAAACAAAGAGGTGAGAAGAAAAATTTCCCTGTAGCTATTTATAAATACCACACATAAATAGTATGATTATTGCACAGAATGCCTAAGTATAGATATTTCAACCAGAGATTATTGTTATTCATATTAAAACAATGTTTTTGGGGTTTTTTTTACCTTTTTGTAAAAAGAGTCTGCTCAGTGACTCAGTGTTAATCTGTTTTTGGTTGCTCTAATCTGGATCACAGTGTCTATGATCCTCTCTTTCTCTGTTGGTCTAATAGTCGTGTGACTTCTTGTGTGGTGGTGCTTTGCCATTCTCTCTGTAAGTGAATGGGAGGTGAGACAACAGCTCCACAGCCATTTACCATGAGCTAATAAACATAAATAGATCACATACACACACACACACCTACAAACAGAGCGGTGACAGGAATCCAAGTGTATGGAGATAAAAGTGTGAGAGAGAGTCTGTATCTGTACTCTCTGTTTTCTCCTGAAGTTATTTCAGTTATTGTCCTGTTTTTCCAGTTGTTCGCCAAACTATTTTCTACCCTCCCGCAGGCCAGACAGACAGCTGCAAGGTCCATCTCAGTGTGTGTGTGTGTGTGTGTGTGTGACATTGTGTGTGTGTGTGTGTGTGTGTGTGTGTGTACTCACAGGCATGTGTTTGTAATCTCCATTAAAGGAAGTCCAGCAGCAGGAACACACAGACGTATTAATTGTTCCAGGAGCCTCGTTAAGTGCCAGGGCTTAAGGGCTCTGAAATTTCTTCAAGAAGCTGTTAAATTTAGTAGTTTTACCTCTGAGGAAGGCTGGGTATAAAGAGGGACTGGGAAAGGATTGTCCATACTATGTAAGCTGGAAAAACTGCCTCGCTCTCTGACCATGATGTGAGTGGTCTCAGGGTGGACAGAGCTGAGGCCGATTAATTGATTAATTGAACAATTAAGTAGGAAGGTGTTCTGGTTGGTTTGGGGTTTTACAGAGTCCAGTTATCGAGCTGCTTTCATGTTCTCAAATGTAGGTTTGTACAGATTTCACCCAGACATCAATTAACCTTTGTATTTTATATAGATGAAATGACAACCATGACATGAGCTGGTTTTAAAGCTCCTAAAGGGGTTAAAACAGGGAACCAGACTGGGATGGACCCAGTGAGTCAGTCAGATGGTGACGAGCCAGAGGTGGAGTCGTACAGTAATGACGATGATGATGATCGCCTTCCTGCTTCATCTTGTGTGTGAAGTAACGAGAAAGGAACCTCTGATTACACATCAGGTCTGAGACCTGAGCTCTGAATGAATGTTGTTACATTTCTAGCTTAACGCTGATTAGCAGATACGACGATTCACCACTTTGTAGCTAGTTGATGTTGTTTTAGTTGGTTAGGTGAATAGAAACTAGTGGATTAACATGTCTAATACTTTCATGATTAACTGATTAGTTGTTTGGTTCATAAATCGATGTCTTTTTTTCTGTCACAGAGATTAAGGAAACAGGAAAGACGAGTTGAGATCAGCTAATTTTGACTTTTTAAAAAAACTTTCTTTTTTCCAAATGCTTTGATGAACGTATCCGTTATTAAAATGATTGGTGATCATTTATTACTGCATTCATGTCTCAGTCAGCCTAAGCTCTAATAGAAACATTAATAGGATTAAAATAATCAGCAGGTTAAATGATAATGTAAAATGAGCACATTGAGGTCATTTTTTGTGCATTATCCCCTCTTCTCTCCCTCCTTTCCCTCTGACTCAGAAAACCCAGATATACTTTACAAAGAGTTAACTAGCTTTGGCCTAGACTTGGTCCAGGAACAGGTGATCTGAAGGGTCTCAGATCACATGTTTTCTCACAGTGAAGCATATTGCAAAACGAAAATTAACTTTTTTTTTAACCAACTATCTGGAGCCTGTCTCCAGAGGTGCAAAGCTATGGAAAACAGCCTGGACAGGTAGCCTGTCCATCACAGGACACACACAAACTAGAGTCTAGAGTCACCTCATCAATATATAATCCATCAAATGTGACTGACCATCTCTGCCAGCAGCAGCTGCAGCGCCCCCTGTGGGGCCAGTGTGGTTAGACGTGGCCACATGTTGCTGCAGTGGATCAGAGGAGCTTTCTGAGATATTTGGGATAATAAAGGAGTGTAGCGGGTCAGGAGGGAGACGGGGCTCAGCTCTGAGGATGGAGTTTGCAGTCGATGGCGTTTTTTCTGCAGCTGCAGCTGCTGTTGTGGTTTGTGTTTGGGTGTGGCTCCTCTCTCTCTCTGAGGAAACACCCAAGAGACGAGACGAGTCGCTGCTAGAAAAGTTACCCCACAGCTGCTGAATAAGCATTAATACAGGATCTGGATTATTCCTTTTAAGAAAGACTGATGATTTTCTAAAACTGTGTGGACACTCCTCAGCAACCACACGTGTGTGCGTGTGTGCGTGTGTGTGTGTGTGTGTGTGTGTGTTTCAGCTCAGGACAGTGAAACCTCCCTTTGACAGGACAGGATGGAAAGTGTTGCTTCAGGCTCCTATTTTTTGTCCTCTTTTTAATGGAGACGTTAAGTCCTGATTGCTGTCTAACTCAGTGTGTAGTCCTGACTCTGGGTCATGATAAAGTGACAGGAAGTGTGCATTCCTGTGACAAAGACACATCTCCCTCCGCCAGCTGTCACTCTGAAGCACTCTGCACTTTGTAAGGACCTAGAAGATGCATGTTATGTCACATACGCGCTGTATCATCAGAGGCTGCAGTGGTTCAAATTTAACTCAGAGGCAGTGGATGCTGTGAATAGTAAGTCATCTGTTTTCCTATGCCTGGTTAATTGCTGCTTTATTGCTTTCTCACTCACTTCTCTGGCTTATTTTATAACAAAACTGTAAAACATAAAAAATGAGAAGAAGATGAAAATAGAGCATTATTATGCAAAACCTCCAGAGAGGCGATACATCACTGAATTCCCTTTGCAGATCATATGCATGTTGTACATGTCGGTTATATTGATTTAACAGCCTTGATATCGTTTACAACCATTATCCACTGGCATTTTGAATGTATGGAAAAGACAGGCACAAGCTATGCAAATGTTTACAGTCAGCTTTATTCATATCAGAGCCTCACAGATTATAAGAGCCAGCAATATTCCTGCAGTCATGAACTCTGAGATGCCTCTTCCTCAGCTAGTAAACATTTGAACTGTTACGTAAAGCAGTTCCATGCAACTGTTTAGCAACCTCTAAGATCAAAGATGAGCCAGTTGAGGTTATGCAACTTAACTAGATTACTTAATTAGCTCTAACTGGATAAAGAGAATTAGTCTATTACAGTGCATATACTCAACTCACTCGTTTAAAACATATTTGATATCACTGAGTCAATACGAAGATATCGAGTTTCTTAAGAGTTATGCTGTGTGGAACTACTTGACATAACATTTTTAAGAATTTCAGTCATTCTGAGGATTTTTTTTGGAGTGTATGTATATTTGAGAGTCTGTTTTGAAATTGATGGACCTCTGTAAAACTGACTACTGGAGGATATCTTTCTCTTTACTCTAAATCATTAGATTTGGCATCAAATGTTAAATGTCTCAGATTTTCTCTCTGAGGGTCTTTGCTTAGAAGCTTTTAGCTCTAATAAAGGCAACAGACCAGAGACTGTATATAAAAAATGGTCTGAAAAAGTGATCAAGCCAACACAGAAGTGACTTTACTTGCAATCCCGCAGAGATCCATTAGGACTGGCTCCAAAAAGCTCCAATACACACTCAGTCAAAAATGTTCAACCATGAAACACGCGTTCAAAATATGTTTTCACAACTCATAACAGCTGAAAACAACAGCTGAAATCTCTCATGCCGGAGTGTGATCTGGTGGTCTACCATAATACCATTATCAGATAGAAATTAGATCTTAAATAAATGGAATAATTAGGGGTGTGTCTATTCAGTTGACATGGAAACCAAGGGGTGATGTCACCGAGGGCGGGGCTTCCAACACACACAGTCGATGTAGCACTAGAGGGAGGAAAACAGAAACAACAAAATGAACAAGATAAAATCCACAACATATGATTGTGTGGAAGTGGAAGAGTCCAGCTGTGAGTGTGTGTGTGTGTGTGTGTGTGTGTGTGTGTGTGTGTGTGTGTGTGTGCGTGTGTGCATGTGTGTGTGTGGGGCTGCTCTGACTCACTGCTGCCTGTCATCGGTGTAAATAACCAGAGCTATATTTAAGGTCCAGTCTGCCTTCTCCATACTGCTGCATTATTTATATCGTCCCCCTCTCAGCCACAGTCAACCATCTCCTCCCCCCCCACACACACACACACATGCACACACACACACACACACACACACACACACACACACACACACACACACTGGAGGTCGATTCCAATCCACTTCATGCAACAGTTTTGCCTCTACATAAAGGAAAATTAATCAAAGCAGCTGTTGCTGTGTCAACCAGTCATTTTGTCTGGATTGAGGTGTTGCTGCAGAGCTTTTTTTTGCATTAATTTGTGCAAAGACACTAAAATGATAAATTTTTCTTTGGGTGCAGCCCTTTGGTCGGTATCCAATTAGTGTAATTCTGTTAACGGGAGCTGGGCTGCAGCCTGATTGATTATCTGCTGCAGCAGAACATATTAAAGGCTGCTGCTCTCACATGCTGGCTGACTCCTCTCCCTCTGGATGAGCAGGCTGTAGCTAATGGGAGGCACCGTAGGAGAAACACACTCTATAGGCTGAGCTGCACTCATTTCAACTGAGTCTGCTTGTCCTTACCTCAGGTAGTATCAGGTAGTATCCGGTAGAATCCGTCCTGGAGGTTGGAGCCGCTTTGGTGGGTCCAGTGTGGTGTCTCCTTCCTGTGTCCCTGCAAACACACACACACACATACACACACACACACACACACACATAGACATGCAGACCCCCGCATCTCCTGTAACAGGACCGCAGAGGTGGGGAGGGAGGGTTGTGACAGAAATAAACACGTGATGACGCCTCCGGCCACTGCTCGGCCATACGGACTGCGACTCTCTCTCTCTCTCTCTCTCACACACACACACACACACAAACGCGTATATACACACACACACACACATATCTATATATCCTGGTACCTTCTCTACGTTGGCTCCAGAGGTTTTCGGTGGGGGACATGGCGGGGCTGCTGTGTGGGACCAAGAGAAAGAAACAAGGTAATGTGGTTTGATTGTCGGCCGTTGAGGGGGGGGGAAGTGGGAATAGGGAAGAAGGACCTGTTACCTCAGTGCACTGTAGGTTAACAGGGAGCAGAGTTAACACTTGTCAATATTACATTCTGAACGATACAGTACAGTACAGTTGTTGCCTGGATAGGGAAGCGTGTATATAAATGTATGTTTGCATGTATATAAATGGCTACAACTGCATGATTTTGATAGTTTGGAGCTTTTTTCTTGTCTTTCCTTCCTCGGCTGTGTGAATCTCTGCAGTGCAGTCAGATTTGCAGGATGAGAGGAAGCGGCACAATTATGATGAGACGCAGCGAGCTGGCCCCCGTAATTACAAAGCAAAGTGCTGATCTGTTGTGAGATTCAGGGCTTGAGCTTTTATGAGAAGGCTGCATCAGATAGGAAATCTGCCGGGACCCCTCCACCTCCTCCTCCACCTCCTCCTCCTCCTCCTCCAGGGCAATAATTCCCCTTATCCTCTCCTTATACACACTTTGAAGCTGAGATTTTGTAGAGATTGTAGCACAAACCCTATTACACATTCTGTTTGTTATTATCTCACTGATAAAAACAGATTTTACATGGTTTTCATCTGGAAAAAAAGTGAACTTTAAGTCCAGTTTGTGTCTTCACGCAGGTTTTTATTAAATTAAAGTCCAAGAAACAACGGATTTGAGGCCGTTGATTGTGGCTCAGCCTGTTGCAGGTCTCAGCAGCTGAAATGCAGCTGATGATAAAAGCGATGTGGCCATTAAGACAAGAAAGCTTTTAGATCCCTGGAGTGTCTCGCCAGTCAGACGTGAGAGCAACTCAGCAGAAATAGATTTTACCCAAGCACCGTCTCTGAGTGTCTGTGTTTGTCTCAGTCACCTTTTTGAACTTTGCCAATTACAGACTGAGATATGATTTTAACCATGTTTGCTGCGTGCTGCACTCTGCACCCACATTTGAATAATTTCTCTTTGAGAAGGGATGAAAGTGCTTATTTATCTTATTTGCTCAAAAGTCAAAAAGAAGGTTCATGCTTCGAGTTGATTTGTCTAAATAAACCTTTGTTGTCACATGTAGCCTGTGGGAAAATGTCCGTAGAAAGAAAAAAAGGAAGCGTGAGAGTTCACAAGCTGCTGCTGGAGTTTCTCCAAGTCATGTCTCAACAGCAACAAGGCAAATAGAGCTGCAACAACACCTTGAAGTGTCTGCAGTCTCACTGAGATGAGGACAAAATAAAGGGATTTAAAGACCTTACCTTCGACTTTGTGAAACAGATATTAACTTTTTTTTCAGTTTTCATATTGTTTTACAGACTAAAGAACTTACTGATCAGTCAAGAGATGAATCAACTCCAAAAATAATCATTCGTTGCAGCTCTAATGGCACAACACTGCTTAGGGTGTATGGCAGGAATATGTAAAATCCTCTATGACTGCAACAAACGATCATTCTTGTTGTGGATTACTTTTTTTCCATTGATTTCTTTTTCTTTTTATAAAAAACGCAACAACTAGGAAACTTGGAAAACTGTAAATGTCATTAAACCGATCAATCGGTCAATGTACTGCTGAAACAATACATTTCAAGTGTTATTAATGACAGTAATCTTTAATGATCTTCAGGCTTCAGTGGTGATTCTTTACCTCTACCCTTGAAGCCTGTAACTACTTCTGTTTCTTTCCCTTTCCCTTTCTTTTTTCCACATGTGATTGGCAGTCATGTTGGCTCCCTGTCCCTCGTGCCTGTTGTGAGTTTTCAGTTTTTATCTCCGTCCATTGTGAGTAACTGTGAGTCCATGTTGTTGTCTCACCAGTGAGCGACCTCCACGAGGAAGGGAAGAATGCTATCAACGCTCCCCTGCTTCCTGCAGGCACTGAGATCCATCCAGAGGACACGCTGCTGGGTAACACACACACACACACACACACACACACACACACACACACACACACATATGCACATAAAGTCTGATCTTAATATAGGATGAAGCTCTTGGAACTTAGTACAGATTATTCATGCTTTGCTGCATTTTGAAGGGAGATCTTGCATGTTTTACTCTATTTTTCTGCTCAGTTTAAAGCTTTTTAAAGACAAAATGACACAGGAATCTTCCAACCTTTTTACCCAGAGACTCTTTTAAGAGCACAACCTTCTTGTGTCTTGTTGTCACATTTCAGCAGACTGTGAGTTGTTTGCAGTCCTAACGAACAAACACTCTGCTCCATTTGGATTGCTGCTTAAACACTAAGCTGGAAATGAGCTGGAATTATTCAGTTACTTTAAAAAGCAAAGTGACCGGGATGTGTCCAGAGTTTTGTAGAGATACAGACTTGTTACTCGGCCCCTGAACCCTCAGACTCATCCTGTGACTCAGTGAAGGGCCTCAACCCTCAGGTTGGAAACCACCTTGGCTTTTAGTGCCTCACTGAGGAATCCACCTCCTACACATGTAAAAATACTGCACAGTCATATGTCCCTGATCCTTATTCAGTGTGAGGGTGAGAGCTTTTCCTCTTGACACCTTCCAACCTGTTTGGTAGTCATACTTTTTTATACTTTTACCTAAAATTAAGGAATGTTTATAGTAGAAATGCTGTTTTGTGTCATTGTCTTCCTTGTTTTTACTTTAAAAGACAAGTTAATTAAGCAGAATGAAGGAATCCTGGAGCCACAATTGACAACTTAACCTTGATGAATGAGAATTTCCACAGACAGGTTATGTAAATTAAGGATCTGAAAACGTCTAAACCCTGTTGTGTAGTGAAAGTATCATAAGGCCAAAAAGCATTCTGATGCATTCAGTTTACAAAGAAGAAACACATAATCTAAGTTTTATTTTAATCCTACTTAATCCTACTAAAAAATCAGATTAAACACTACCTGGCCTTCCTTTTGTATGTGACTTCAAAATAAAAGCACAGTCTCATTTCAGTTGTGTCTTGTGGCGGGTAGGTTATTGTTGATAACACATCTGAGCATTTTAACTACCAACTTGAAATGAGTCTGTCTACTTATTCTAGTCACGTATTCAAGCTAAATAAGTCGCAGCCTGAATCTAAAGGCTTTTCCCTTATGTCTAACCTGTCATGGAAGCTTCACTGGTTACTGAGGCTACGCTGTAAACATGGTGACACGTTGAGTGGAGCAGGAAGTGAAAGTGGGTGGAGTGAACAACACTTTGTCTCTCACCATGTGAATCACTGTTGACATGAAGGTGACAGGAACTCTGTGTGTGTGTGTATGTGTGTGTATGTGTGTGTGTGTGTAGGCCTGCTTTCATAATGAGGCAGAACAATGTTTCTGTGTCCATGCTGCATTCACGTGTGTGTCCCTGTCTCTGTCTGTCACATCACGTCCATCAGAGGAAAATGCCGAGAGGATCATGTTGGACCCAACGTCTCGGGAAGATCTGAAATTCAAAGATCTGCTGAAGGTAGATCCAGGGCTGACTCTTGATTCTGACCTGAGAACAGAGAGGAGACAGCTGGACAGCTCTGGTCTGTGCTGTGTGTGCAGGCCCTGATTGACTGGATCAACAGTGAGCTGGAGGAGGACCGGATCATAGTGAAAGACCTGGAGGAGGACTGCTATGACGGACAGGTGCTTCAGAAGTTACTGGGTGAGAAAGTGATTTCCCGAGCTTTCACGTCACACTCGTATTCATTTATGTCTTTCAGCTTCAGCACAGCATGCAAAAGCACGAGACTCCACTGTCTCAAAAAAACCAAAAAATACTTTTCTGAAAGCAAAAAACTTTTGTCTGGCATCAAACCTCGAACATGAAATACATCAACGCATTCCCGTATTAAAGCAACAGGCTGCACTGCTGGTTTTTGGATTCAGTTCACAGCAATTTACAAATCGGAGGATCTGATACAAATAATATAAAGAAATACATGAATAAATGTATGTTTTTGTATTTATTTTTTTATTTTTAAATCTTTTTTTATGTTATTATTTATATCAGATCATCAATTCCACTCAGGATCAATGAAGCATCAATCTATCTATGAATTCACTTCATTTATATTGTGAGTTTAGGGATTGAGAAAGTTGTATTTTATGTAATTCATGAAGCAATGATGTAGACATTCAACAGTGTTTTTAACATTTTGATCAACTATTTTGTCAGTGTTTGGTCCGTCATAGATCTTAATTCTTTTACATCTTTAGCCAGTTTTTCATTGTACAGGCCCTCCCCCTAGTGTCCGTTCCCTGTTACAGCAGTATAAGGTCTAAAAGCCCCTATATGAGAGAAGAGTGTGTCTGCCAAATCCCCACATGTGATAATGCCACAGCAGCAGCGGCTTGAAACAGAATCGGCTCGAACCACTGAGACGTTTGCAGCGATTGACGGGATGAATTTTTCAGCAGTCAGGCGTCCTTCAGCGGGCAGAACCCGGCCGTCCCTCGTCTTTATTTAATGTGTTGCATTGCGATTGTTACATCATATTTTCGTAGGGAGAAGACGTGTGATCGTCTCATCACCTCCTCTCAATTTTATTTGCACCCTGATTCTTTTCTCCTCCTTCTTCTTCTTCTTCTTCTTCCTCTCCCACGTCTGCAGAAGTGCCACATAGCTTACTGCAGCCTGGATGGAATAAAACCTGCATGTTGATCCTTTTATTCTGAAAGTCGTGTAAAACATAGAAGAAGCGACACTCGGTTGCAGACGTAGCAGAAATGTCACGGCCCTCATGTGTGGTTTATTCAGCCGTTAAAGCCTTTTTACTCTTTCTGCTTAGTTTCTCCTGCACCTCGACTTTTAGATTTCCTTCTCTGGTTATCAGCATCGCTGGCTGCCTCTGTTCAATACTTGGAGTCATGCACTTGAGATAAACCTCCTTAATCCCTTTTTTAACAGCTGCTTAGAGCAGCAAAGTCTTCCTTTGTTGTCTTGACACTGCCTTTGTTCATTTTTTGACATCGTCGTGTTCCTGTTCCCAGCAAACCAAACCCACACGGCCGCAACCACAAAACAACCTTTTTGTTGTGCACTATTTTGTTTTAATGCTCTTTTGTATAACTTTGTCTTTCTCATGTAAATGAAGGCATTATGTCACTAGTTGACCCAATTTAGATTTCTTTTCCTTTTTATTATCTGCATTCCTGTATTTTCCGGACTATAAGTCAGCCATGCTACCTAATATTTCAAAGCTATTCATATATCAAAAAGATACACCATACCATCTATGAGCACTAGGGGGCACCTTCCACATTCGTCTATACATATATGTATATACACAGACATTATAATTTTATGTATTCTTTATAAAGCCTCGTGCTTTTGGCCTGCCTGACCGCACACTACTTCTCTCGTCTGCTGCTTTCAGAGAAGCTGTCTGGCAGGAAGCTGAACGTGGCCGAGGTGACGCAGTCTGAGATCGGTCAGAAGCAGAAGCTCCAGACGGTTCTGGAGGCAGTCAACGAGCTGCTGAGACCCGAGGGCTGGACCATCGAATGGAGCGTGGACTGTAAGTGTTAGACCCACTCAAACTGCTTAAACTGTCTCTTAAAGCTTTAAGATGATTGTAGTATTTTTCTCTATCTATCTATCTATCTATCTATCTATCTATCTATCTATCTATCTATCTATCTATCTATCTATCTATCTATCTGTCTATCTGTCTGTCTGTCTGTCTGTCTGTCTGTCTGTCTGTCTGTGTATATATATATATATATATATATATATATATATCTGTATTTTTGGGCACATAGACCTAGATGCACAGAGAGAGATAAGAACCCTGAGGAAACACTGTCTCCTTATCTTTGATCATCTCGTCTCGGTAAATGCTACTTTGCACTTCTGCAGAGTTTCTGTTAAAAGTTAAAAATAAAAGAAACTTGGAGCAAAGAGCATTCACACATACGATTGCACATACAAGCAGGGTTACGGTGTGATTTATGACATCCTGCTCTGAATTTGGAGGATTACTGCAAACACCACGTGTGTGTGTGTGTGTGTGTGTGTGTGCACTGTTCACTGGGTCCATGTGTTATTATTGCCGGCTGCTCATTTGCATGTTTTTGTCTGCGGGAGGAAAAAGCACCAGCTGCTGCCTTTCATCTGTAGAAAATTGTCCCCGTCGTTGTGTGAGCGTGTGCAGAGCGAGCCCGCTGACGGCCGCCTCCTGTCCTTCTCCCTCACAGCCATCCACTCAAAGAACCTGGTGGCCATTGTTCACCTGCTGGTGGCTCTGGCCATCCACTTCCAGGCGCCCATCAGGCTGCCCGAGCACGTCTCCGTGCAGGTGGTGGTGGTGAAGGTAAGGCCTGCCCCACACACACACAGCTGTACAGATGTGTTGTTACTGCATTTACAGGAGAATGTGTGAAATTAAAGTCAGAAATGAAACCAATCACAATCAGGCGTAGATGAAATATTTATGCAAACTGTGTCCAAGAACAATATTGTTATATGTTGTCACATAAGAATAAAAACAATCACAAGAGATGACAGCAACACCAATGACTGAGTGAATGAGTGATGAATCAGACTTTTATCTACATATCACTTTTATCTATATATCACTGTCACATTTTCAAAGCACAGAGTGCTCCATATGTATATAGAGTAAAGCTGTTTAATAAAATATGAATAACAAAAATGAGACAAAGAATCAGAGCCACATGTATATCATATGCATGCAGATAGGGTATGTGTCTGCATGCATTGTTTGTTGTGATGTGGACGGAGAGTTTTGGTGCTGGTCTGTTTCCTAATCGTAGCGTTTTGCATGTGTTTGTCCAGAAGCGAGAGGGCATCCTGCAGACCGCTCTGGTGACCAAGGAGCTGACCAGCACCACCGAGTATGTGCTGACTGCTTCATCTTCTAAGTCTAACATAACTCTCCAGCATACAGTACATTCCCCGGTTACATCATCAACATAGTGAATAATGTTTAGTGTATTATGAGAGCCGCCTTTGAATTGTCACTCATGCTTTGCTTTTGTGCGTTTCAGAATGATGTTGGGACGCTTTGGTGAGTGTTGTGAAAGTGATATCTCCTTCTGTTGTGTCTTTATTCATTTCCTCAAAGGAATCATGCAACATCTGGGGAAGTGTGCTCTTTGTTTTCTTTGTCCCCTTCATGAGAGTTAGATGAGAGGGTTGATGCTTCTCTCATGTCTGTTTACTCGATATGAATCTACCACTCAGAGATCAGTGTAAAGGCTGGAAATACAGAAACGACCACTCTGGACTCATTTGTTAACTTACCTACTTATGAAACTCGTGATCTAAACACCTGGTTTTACAGTTGTTGTTCAGCTGACATAGACAGGAAATAGAGATGAACTTAAATACCTAAAACTTTTCAGATTTTGTGTGAATCAAACAAGCAATAAAATGTTAATGAGTGATATTCAGAGGGGATACAAGATAGATGTGTTCACCACAGGACAGCTAACAACAGCTCTATTTATGATGCCACTTTCCCCTCTCTCTTCTCTTCAGCAGATAGGGACGCGTTTGACACTTTGCTGGATCACGCACCCGACAAGCTCAACGTTGTTAAAACGGTATTAAACACCTTCTACTTGCTAAGTAACACCAGTGATAAGAATGACAATAAGCTGATAATAAGCTGTTTTTTTTCACACTCTTAGTCTCTCATCACCTTTGTGAACAAACACCTGAACAAGCTGAACCTGGAGGTCACTGAGCTGGAGTCTCAGGTAGGTAGAGGGAGATGCTCCATTCACAGACAGACAGGTGGAGCGTGTGCTCCAAGCCTTCATCACTTCTTCTGTGTGTCTGTGTGCAGTTTGCAGATGGCGTGTACCTGGTCTTACTCATGGGACTGCTGGAAGACTATTTCGTGCCTCTGTACAACTTCTACCTCACTCCAGAGAGCTTCGAGCAGAAGGTGACTGCGCCCTCAGAAACTGTAAACATTTGACTTGTCGTGGCTCCTCAGCGTGCTGACTTTAACCTGTTCGATCCAGGTCCACAACGTGGCGTTTGCCTTCGAGCTGATGCAGGACGGAGGCCTGAAGAAACCCAAAGCCAGACCAGAAGGTATTTCTCTGATAGTTGTAGAAATGTAAAGACTGTAAAGAATTCATGAAGGACGTTTCACTGCATGGAGGCTGAGAGAGGAGATGTGGAGTCAAATTAAAGGTTGTCCAGCAGGGGGAGACCTTGCCTCACCTTTAATCTCCCCCACTGGACAGTCACTGTATGGCTCACTCAGTCTCAGGCTTTACTATATTGTCCAGTTTGACTGAATCTGCTACTATTTCAAAAGAGTATAACAACATATAATAAACATCCCCATGCTTTCAGGAGGCTATTACGATCCTGGAAATGAGGGGTTAGCTCTCCCGGATTGTTGCATGTTTTCAGCGTGTTGTAGACGCAGGCAGCCTATTGCAGGATGTGTGGAAGTAGCTCTCAGAGTGTGATCTAATGCTGATCAGCTACCGCGATCATCTTCCTCCACCCAGACTTCCACTCTAACATCGATGGACAGAACAAAGATGTTTTTATTACACTAAATCTAAATGAATCACAGTATATATGATATCTAGAGCAGCACATGTCAAGCCCAGCATCATACACTATATACATGCATTATTTAATGAATATTTTACTAGTAGCGTATGTACATAATTTGCATGGCTACTCTGCATTGGAGCTTGTCCTTTACACTGGGCTTATTTACATATTGCTTCACATTGTGATGCAACATGTTTCAGTATTTCACATGTAATGAAAAGCTTGCCCGTAGCCCACTGTGTACAGCAGTAATGTTTGCATTAGCATTCTGAAATGATTTCCTTTCACATCGAGTCTGTTTCACTCTGCACGCTGGGCCAGCAGCAGGTTGTTGTGACGCTGTCTGATGCTTTCTTCTGTTTCCAGATGAAAAGGAAAAGATTTTACAACACAGGCGGTCAAAATATTTCAGCTTTAGATGAATATAAGCTACAAAAGACCTTTTAAATGTGTGTAATTGTTTCTCTCTTCCAAATGAATGCTAATTTTTCTAACCGACCCAAAAACCTACTTGCACTCGTTTCTCTCAGTTTTGTGCTAATGGCATATTATTCTCCAGCTTCATAGGAGCGCAGCAGCTCTCGTGCTACCTCGTGCGATGCTCTGATTAACATGCGGCTCGCTGTGGTTTGGGCTCGTCTGCGTGGAAGTAGAGATCTCAGAGCTGTTAGTGATATCAGCGGTGTCACCCAGGCTAGCAGGGGAATGCAGATCATAAGGAGCTTAAGAAATCTTATTTTAAACTGTGATGCAACGGGCCAAAAAAAAAAAAAAACAGAAAAAGAGATGGTGTCGGGTTTGACTCACAAAGACCCTGCTCTGATGAGAAATTACAACACGGAAATAAGCGTGCATGTAGTATCCCCATCTATCTGAGGAAGGGAACAGAAAGTATTTTTGAGCCTTTGAATTTCTGCTGGCAAGAAGTAATACATCATATGATAATAATTTGCAAATTCCCGGGAGTTATTTTAAGCTCTGTTTCATTCCCCAAATTACAAATGGCCTTTCTGGAGGAGGAGAAGTCCAACAGCAATCAGAAAAAAAACAAGCTTCTCTGTAAATATGATTTCATGGTAGCACAGCCCATTTAGTTTGTGATGAAGTGCTCCTATAATATCATTTATCTCGCAGAATAATTCTCGCATTTTCCTGAAACGTCCCTGAGCAGGTCGAGCCAATCTCTGAGGATCTCTCTCTGTCCCACTTTTCTCTTCCAGATGTCGTCAACCTGAACCTCAAGTCCACCCTCAGAGTCCTCTACAACCTGTTCACCAACTACAAGAACTCGGAGTGAACCTCTCCTCTCCTCTCCTGGTGTTCCTTGCCCCGTGCCTGTGCTCACATTACGCATCACAAGTCTGGACACTGGAGGAGACCAACTGGGACTGGAAGCCATCATTATGTGGGACTTCAAAAGACCCGTGGGGAGTAGCCGAAAAAAGGCCCCGAATGTTATTATTTAATCTTCCCCAAATGTCAATGTATTTATTTGTCCCTTCCCTGAATGTTGACCGCGACCCGGGCAACCTTTAGCCAGCGCCTGAACGCAGCGGTGTTAAACTCTCCACGGGAAGAATATTTAACCGATCTTAAATGCTGGAAACTATATAATGCAGAATCCAGAAATGCTTTATGTATATGTTAAATAGTGAAACATTTTGGGAAATGCGTTGTTTTATATTGTATAGAGTTTGATCAGGAGATCAGAGACTGAGGAGCTTTTCTCCCCACGTCTGCAGAGGTGTTCTCCCGCCTCAGTCTGGAAACATGCACGTTTAGGTGAGTTGGAGATCATGTGAGGATGAATGGTGTGTGTGTGTGTGTTCCCTGCCTCCACCCTGCATGTACCATAGATAGGCACCAGCAGACCGCTGCACACTGGTGAGTAGATGGGGAGCTCAGCTCAGCAGAAAGCCTGCAGACAGGTGGAACGTGTCGTCGTGGCTCTGTCCAAACCAAATCTGCCTACACGCGTAGAGCTCGCTTAACACATTTCGTCTTGTTTGTGCGATCCGCTCCAAAAAAAAAAACAAAGCGTAAAATCGACAAGTGAGGGCTGTACAAGCAACAACAACAGAAAAAGAAGGTGTTTTGAGCACTGATAGAGATGGTGCAGTACTTTTATTTCATGCCTTTGAAGACAGAGTGCATTTTTATGGTGTAATATTTTTACGTAACACATATAAAACAAGTCGGTTCCTTAACTTTTTCACACGTAAGCTTCCGGCCAATGGACAGACAGCAGAGCAAACATAACAATCTCTGAGCATATTCCCCAAAATGTTTTACTACTCCCTTCAGAGACTTAAGAACGCTGTGTAAGATCTCATACGATATCTGAAAAGGCTTTGTTTACTCTTACTGTACTACCTGTGGCTACCTGTGTCTGTATCCGTGATGTTTTTTTTCCCAGCAGAAGGAGCCGTGACTGGCTCTTGTTTGCTCTCCTGAGCTATGCAGACCACATCTTCAGCCTTATTTAGAAGCTCTAGCCTCCTGCCTTAAGTGCTGCGTCCTCTGGCCGTCCCGGCAGAGATGCAGCCACATTGAACCGCGTCTCAGATGAGTCTCAGAGGAGACCTGGACCTCTCAGAGCCGGGCCCGGCTCTGTCACCTGGAGACCTGCTAAGAGATGTACAGTGCTCCACTATTCATCCATTTTAGAGCTGAGGCTGAATTATTGAGAGTGGATGAGTCAATCTAAACCGAGCTCGCTCTCTGGATGACTTCCCCCCGTGCTGCTTCTTTTTTTTTTTATCTTGCCAATCAAGAAATAAATGCCTGGAATCAAACAGAATGCGAATTTCATTTTATACCTCACTTGTGCGATAGGTGAGATTTGCTTTGGCCTTTTCAGTGAGATTGGCTTTGGAATACCCAATTCCTGCAATTTGGGTTCATCTAACTGAATTATGGGTTTATTTTAGGCTGTTATTTTCCTGTCTCGTTCCTTTGTTGCTATGGTAACCTTCCACATCCTCCCCCCAAATTGCCCCTTCGTCTGGCTGATGGGTGGTCCTTTCTCTTTTCTTCTCCGGGGCCGGTGCACATACAGAGCGTGCTGCTTTGTTGCCTGCGTGTCTTTCCTGTTCTTCTCCTTTTTCCTCGGTTGCTTTTGTCACAGATGCACACAGGCCTCCGAGCCTCACCTTCTCCCCCGGCCCTCCTGAAGCGAGCCTTCCCCAAAACAACACATGCACCCGACAGTCTCCATTGTTTCCTTTTCTCTCTCGACACAAACTTATTATTAAAGTCTCTAATGCAGCGTGCGACACACGACACGTACATACGCCTCTGTCTGAACACGCTGCACTCAAAAAGGGGAAGTGCTGCGTTCTTCTTTGCCACATCCTCTCATTGGTGCTTATCTTCCCCGTTGACCCTCTGACACGCTGTGTTCTCTCAAAGCGAGCCCTTGAAATTGAGTGCCGTCGGAGCCTTTGTGTTGATAAAGCTCACAGGAGGCTGGGTAAAGATTGCGTGCAGCCTCCGCCGCCTCTCGTCGGGCTGTTCTGACAGCCGCCTGACTTCAGTGGAGGAGCCGGTGCGGCTGAAGTCACCCCATTGTGTCGAGCTGCTCTCAAAGCGCTGAAGGTAAGCGTATTCAAAAACATACTTTTTTGTTTATGACCTTGTTTGAAAGTCACTGTCAACCCCCAGGGAAAGAGAAACCACACACATAACACACACACACACACATACATAACACACACACACACAGGAAAAGGAAAAAGTTGCTCTGCGAGGCTTTTCTCCTCCGCAGATCTCAGAAGCAAGGTGGTGGCAGGCTGCAGGTCACGTCTGTTTTGACAGACTGCCGGTTAGTGTGTGTTTGCTGCGCTTTGTCTCAGGCCATCTGATTCACAGTGTTCAGAGGGAGCGCTGCAGCCCTGCAGAGATCCACAGCATTTGATCTGCTGCATACTCAGCGTGGCACTGAGAAAGAGAAGAGGAAGTGAGGAAACCCTACATCTTTTCTGTTTTTTTTGTGTTAGTTTGACAACTTTTTGACCACTTCAGTTGGATTTGGTGGTTCCTCTGTGTTTTTAAAAACTTCCCTGCTCAACTGCTCATAAGAAAAAATAAAGCTTCACAAAAGAATTAGCAACTGTAGAGGTGCTTTGTAGCTGAGGAGCACCTGACTTTCACACGACTGAGAGCATCCTCCATAGCTGGTCAGTGACAGTCGAGCGTTGTGGTCAAGGAGCCCCTGCTGAGCGACACTTTGACTTCCTGGCAGAATCAGTGATGAAAAAAACATATATCTTCCATCTTCTATGGTGTGTGTGTTGCAGCAGAGCTTCTTCTCACAGTCGACTCGTCCTCAGGCGTCTTTGACAGGTGGGGGGTATTCACTGACTCCAGGAGAAGTGATGGAGGCTGATGCCTTTGAGAGTCACAAAGAGGAAGATGGCGAGGTTGCCAGTTCTTTCCAGGGTATGTGTGCACCCAGTAACATATCATTTATGATCTGTGTTCTTGATATACTGTACATTCATTAAAGAAAAATAACATGTCTAAAAGTTGCAGTTTCATATGTGATTAATCCAGCCTCAGATCTGCTTCTTGGCCCATACATTAAAGTGCTGTATTTGTATTTTACATTACTTAGAGTAATAATTATGATGCATATACATTATCATTAAGCACTAAAGCAATGAAATCCTTTCAATGCAATGTGAAGTTAAACCTAACAGCCACATTTTTTGGCAGTATCTGACAAACAGCTGTTCCCATGAATTTACAAGCATTTTGAAAACAGTATATTTGACGTTTAAGACAAGGCACTGGCTGTGAAATGTTATTGCAACGGAGCCTGCTGTGCAAAACAAGGAGGATAAAAAAAGAATATTCGAAATATGAAAAATGTGCATAAATATTTGAACTAGGACAAGCTATATACATTAGCACCTCCTACAGTTATGCAACAACATTAACATTCATTAGGAGGGGTGGTGGTTTTTTATAACTCTAAACAAGTATTTTTAGATTATGGTATACAAACAGTATGAAAACATGCAAGTTTAGGTCAATCACATACTCTGTGTTGCACCTACGGGAGCAACATGTGGCGTTCTCCTCAGTATTATAGGTAGGCAATAATGTTTTAGAGAAGTATGCAATAATAACTGTTCTGTTAATCACTGTTGCTGTGTGTGTGTGTGTGTGTGTGTGTGTGTGTGTGTGTGTGTGTGTGTGTGTGTGTGTGTGTGTGTGTGTGTGTGTGTGTGTGAACCCAGGGGAGAAGCAGAGGCTCATTCAGCCAACGCCTCAACAAGTCCCCAAACTGGAGAAGCTGAAAGTGGTAAGAGATTAGGTTCTTGGTTTCCCACACGTACATATATAGACCTTTGTCAGAAACTCTGTCTCCTATTCAACATTTACTGAAACATCAAAGCCGGAGCGCCTCGGATCTGAGCCTGGCTGTTCGTCCCGGGTGCAGGGGAGATAAATGTTTCACAGGGAACACATTACGGAGCCTGCATGTATGTGTGTAGTGAGGAGCATGAATAATATCTGATGCAGAGGGGGGAGAGAGAGAGAGGTGGAAGGATCAGTGAAATTTTAATGAACATAATTATCAGAGGTGATGGGAGACAGATCAGAGAGTCTCGGCGTGGAGTCGGCAGGATCTGACTTTAAAACACGTTTTGATTGGAAACGATGGCGGCACAAGTGCCTCCACGCGAGTGGCAATGAATGAATGAATAACTCAATGAGCCTGACATGTCTCATATGTAGCCCAGGGTTAGGAGGGCAAACAAATGCAAAATTGGTTATTTTAAGGAGGGAGTAATTTGAGTTTGCCATCATATCAATCTACTCCAGGATCATATTATCTTGAGGCTGAGGGGGGAGAATTAAAAATCATGGCCTCATGCTGTTTTTTTCATTTGGCACACTGGAAACAGACAAATGTATGCGAGAGGATGAAAGAGTTGAATGTGTCTGACTGTGCGATGGATTGTGTCTCGGTAGGCACTGGTTGATTGGATCAATAGCACTTTAAAAGAGGAGCACATAGTGGTTCAGAGTCTGGAGGAGGATCTGTACGATGGACTGGTGCTGCATCACCTGCTGTGTGAGTTAAATCATATTTGTAAGGAGTCATTTTCCAACACTGTTATTTATTGACCTCGAATGGTTGAATGGAGAGAAGCTATGGAGTAGTGGTTTAACTGGAAATGCTCATTACTCTAACTCCTGTAATATGAAAAAAAAATTCTGTCCTATCTCTCAATTCAACCTTTATCTTATCTATCCTATCTACCTGAACTACCTTGAACTATCTTGCTTTTTCAAACTCTAAATCAGGGGGGTCAAACCTGCTCCACAAAGGTCCATGTGGCGGCAGGTTTTTGTTCCAACCAAGCAGCAACACACCTGGCTGGACTCTTTCAGTTAACTACTCTCAACCCTCAGACGGCTGATTGGTCAAACTGTGAACTCTTGATTGGTTGGAACAAAAACCTGCACCCACCCGGCCCTTCGTGGAGTAGGTGTGAGACCCCTGCTCTGAAGTGAGACTGTCGAGCCTCCTGTGTTGTGCAGCCAGGCTGGCCGGGGTGCGTCTGTCTGTGGAGGAGATGGCTCTGACCTCCACCGCTCAGACCCGAAAGCTGGAGCTGATCCTGGAGGAGCTGGACAGGAGGCTGGGCCTGCAGGACGGCAGCCGCGTCAAGTGGAGCGTCAGACGTGAGTGGCGCCCATCTGACCGACCGCTCGACAAATGTGCCGTTCCTCTGGCACAGATTCCTCTCGACAGCAGGATCGGGCTGCCATGTGATATCCCACCAACTGCGAGGGATTTGGTGTGGTTAAATTTACCGACATCGTGAGGGTCTGTTTAATCAGCTGTCAGCGGAGCTTTTCCCCCTGGTGCTGGGTTGGGAAGGCAAGGGGAAGCCTCAGTCGCTCAAGTTCAATGGAAACTTTATGAGACTGAGTCTGTAGGGATTCATTGAAACTTTTCATATGTGAACCACTGACAGACAGGACATTAACTTCTCCCTTAACCCAAACTAGTTGATGTTAAGAGGAAATTATGTGGACACCTGTTGCATTAAGTCACTTTAGCTTTAACAGAAGCTACATGTGAAGAAGCGCCTACTGAGTCACTCCCAATCTGTGAAAACTGTCATCATAATAAGGGTCAGATAAACGGCAGGACATTGATTTGCATGCTTTTTGAAATGTATTTACCACACACTGCAAAATGGTTTTTCAATGTTTCTCAAGTTTGATTTGCTCCAAACTTGTCCTGATGTTACTACTGTGTGCAGCTCCTCCCTTCTCACAACATATCAGTCTGTTTAACATGATCATTGCTCTGTCCATTTTATGCAAGAGCACTAGCTTTTAGTTGTGAGAAAACATGAAAATATGAGCAAAACATGAGCATAAGCTGATGTATTTTACTGTGGTGCAACCAAACTGTTGCTTTTCTTATGGAGGGGCCATTATCAACATAGTGTGAAGAAAAACCATCTGACTCCATGAGGCCAAAGCAGTTTTCCTGCAGCAGTCAGCTCGGCGACTGTGTCGAGGAGTCGAAACATGTGTGACCTACTTGTTCCACGTCCGACTGTAACATTTAACACTGACACGAACAGCAAAGGGCCAGAAATGACTCCTGACTTATTTTTTAAATCCCACTATTGACAAATTCATCTGGGCTTTCCTGCAGCGACTTCACAATAAAATCCTTCCAGTTGAATCATTTTCATGCGATGCAGCAGCAGAGGGGAGAGATCGGGTCAATAAATGACACGACTGTGTTATAACAGTGGGTTGAGCGAGCAGCAGGACGTGATGTTGATATACAGTTTAAGACACTAATGCAGTCGTATCATTTCCCTTGTATAAATCTAGCTGAGGACTGGTGAACACAACCGCTAAGCATAGAAGAACATAGAAGCTATGGAAACTGGTTGCTTGCTTCACCAAACCACTGCAGACTCACAGTCATGTTTCGTTGGAACAGCCTGGTTTGTGTCATACTTGTGATTTACGTCACATTTAGTCTCTGTTCTGATTTCCCTTTTTTTTAGCTCCCATTGTGAAATCAGAAATACAGTATACACAGAATGAGGATGTGATTCTATTTTAGGATTTGTTCATCTTTGATAGGAAATAGACTGTTATTCTCTCGAAAACCCACTTCTTTAATCTGGCTTTGAATGCGTAATTAATGCCAAGCACCATATGTTTCTTTTCACTCTATTACTTTTGATATTTTACATTCATTCCATTCATATTTCTTTATTTTAATCACAGTTATTTAAGCATCTTTGAGCACCAGCAAATACAACGTATTATGATTATCATCAGTCACCAAACTACACTGGAGTGCTCAGAGTTCACAGACTTGCATCCACAACCTTGTGAGCTTGATCTACTTTTAGGAAATGATGAGCTCTTTCATATTCACCCTTGTTGGTTCTTTTTCTTGTTGTTTTGTTCTCTGCTGCCCGCCTGTCAGTCATCCACAACAAAGACCTTCTGGCCACCCTTCATCTGCTGGTTGCCATGGTGAGATGCTTCCAGCCTGAACTGGATTTACCGCCCAACGTCAACGTCAACGTGGTGGTGGTGGAGGTGAGTTTCAGCTGTACCTAATCTGTCTTTAAAATACAATATTAAATTTTAAAAAAGAAACGTTCCTCATGGGATCGCTGCATTTTTCTCGGTCCACTTTTATTTTGGTCCAGGTCAGCAAGAACGGGATCAGATCAGACACGCAGACAGAGGACCTCACAGAGGACAGGTGAGCACACACTCCCCGGGCCCGTGTGAGTCTGTGGATCAGAGAAAAACCCGAGAATCGCCTCATCGCCTTTTGTGCTCTTCCTGCAGAAACGCAGGCTCAAATTCCCTCAGCGATACCGAAAGTGAGTGAGGAGCGGTCGGAGGTTGAGTCGACTCGTCGTGTTGAATGTCATCGAAAAAGCATGGTGGCATACGCAATGGCCTTGACATACTCCTCCGTGTGTGTGTGTGTGTGTGTGTGTGTGTGTGTGTGTGTGTGTGTGTGTGTGTGTGTGTGTGTGTGTGTGTGTGTGTGTGCCCACCCCAGGGGGAGATCCCATCGAGGAGCTGCTGAAGCTGGAGGCTCACAAGGTCAACACGGTGAAGCAGGTACAGCAAGCAGAGCAGCACAAGTGCTGAGCTGGTTCACCTCTGCCATCACCACGGGCCGAGAGCGGACCAGAAACAAATGACCCCGTTAATACAGTATGATAATGTGGGGGCCATTACTAGAAGCCTGCATACATGAGTAATGGCTGTACAGTCAAAGCTGTGTGAACTTTAGTTACAGTTAATCATGATAGAACGCTCATCTCTACTATTTAGTGTCATTTATGAACAGACCAAGCTACATATCTAGCTATATAACAATTTGCCCATATTTGAAGGATACCTACAATGAAAAAACACACAAACCTTGGCCAATGTGTACCATGTATGTCAGATCCACGTTCCCATTCATATATGAAAGTCCAATATTGAAATGTGTCTAAAATATGAACATACAGAATGTGATGTAAAATACATAAAAAAGAACAGTACTAGACTCATTTCAACTACTCTGTCACCTGAAACCTAGAGAGCTTTGTCAGTTTTTAGGTGACGATTGCTCTGACATAACTATTAAAGTTTCACTTAGTCACAAACGAACACAATGTGAACACAATAGGTTTTTGTTTTGTCTTGTTTTTACTGTAGAGCAGTAGAAACGAGTTTTAAAGATAACACATTTTCCTCATTTATGTTGATGTCAACTTTGAACAATTCTGTTGTTTTGTTGAAATGTCACTGGACTTATATTACACGTCATTTACATATATATAACTTACATTCTAAACTTTTCCCTGTTATTTCCAGGCCATCTTACACTTTGTCAACCTGAACATGTCCACCATGGGCCTGCAGGTGGCTGATATGGACAAACAGGTAGACGACACCGTGGATTAGGCGCTGTCCAGCTGATTACTTCCTGAGAGATTACATCACCTTCCTTGGACCGGCTCCAGTGAAATGATTGTGTTTTTCTGTCCAGTTTGCTGATGGTGTGATCCTGCTGCTGCTGATTGGACAGCTGGAAGGCTTCTTCATCCCGCTGCACGACTTCGTCCTGACCCCTGTCAACCCCTCTGAGATGGTACAGTATAGATTCCTGCCACATTAGTAAGGGACACGTTTCCTCACTGGGGTCATAAGTTAATACAGGACATAGACGCCAACACTTAAATTAATTAGTACCTCTCACCATCCTTCTACTCCTCCTCCTCCTCTTTATTCTCTTCATCATCATTATTCTGCCCCTGCATGATGAAGTCATTGCAAACAAGAAATCTCAATATGAAGGACATGTTGTTAAAGTATAGACGTATTTGCACTATATTACTGTATCTCTACAGTACATGCCAGTATCAAACTGTTGTCAACCATTTTTTTTCTCCATATTTTTAATTTCTAGTCTGAGCTCTTTTAATTTCCCACCAGGGCACAGTAGATAATGAGCCACAGGGCTGATTACTAATCAAGATCATGCCTATTACAATACATTATATGATCAAATTAATATTTTACTATTCCCATTATAAAAGTAGTTGCATAATTACTGCTGTGTCATGGCTCAGCTGTAATGATATCTTTGCCCTTGCTTTACTTGCTGCAATAGGACGAGTCTATGAAAAAGTTATGACTCTTTTATCACAGATATGATGACTTCATGAATACCTTACTTATATAAAGACTCTGTGATGCTCCATGCTTCATTTTAACACATTAAAACATTAAAAAATACATTTAAAAACTAAGAATCTCTGGTGATAAACACACTTTGTATTAGCTGTGGTCCATAATATATCACAACACTGTTATGACGAGCTTGTAACATGCTTATTACAATAACTTACCTTAGTCTTCATTCCACCTTTTAATGACCAATATATTACATTTGATTATATAAGGTCATTTAAACATTTATTCAATCCTATTTTTATTTTCTTCTTGTTTCTGTGCTAATAAATTGTATTTATGAGACAAATTACACAAACAAGCACATTTTCTAATAGTCTTCGTCTAATAGTCTTTCAATTAACAATTAGGGTTAGCCTAAACATAAACATGAGGTACACTAAATCACATCTATAAATAGGTATAGTTAGCATACTTAAAGTAACAAGTGATATGTAAAATTAACTTAGAGTATACCGTAAGTAATGGACTTGCAGATCAACAGTGAGGACAAACAATTGTTTACTCAGATTGTTTTGATTTTTGTCTGTTTGACCTTCAGCTTCACAACGTGACCCTGGCCCTGGATCTCCTACATGATGCTGGTCTCCAGGTGTCCACTGTTGATCCTCAAGGTGAGGACACACACCCACACACACACACACACACACACACACACACACACACACACACACACACACACACGCACACACAGTTACCAGATCTGACTGAGAATAAACAAAAAAAAGACAGAAAATGGAAAAACCAGAAGTAAAATAATTGGAAGAGAAAGAGACCCTGGAGCTGCAAAACAGTACCGTCAGACTAATAACAGTCGGAATCCTCCATCATAACGGGGCAAACGCTGAAATCTGTTTGTATACGAGGCGAGGAGGGAGGGGCGGGTGGAGTTAATCTCCACCGCCCGCTGGAGTGTGCTTGTGACAGGCTTTGGGAAGGAAAGATGGAATTGCTTGTGGAATATGGACGAGGAATGTGACTCGGGCGTCTGGCTGAGTATGGCCGCAGATGATTGGCTCGGTCCGAGGTCATCATCATTCATTTAGAGCGGAGCAGCGAGGCAGACGTCTCAAGGGGACGGTGTCACCGTGCCATCCGCTGATAGACACAGGGACCTAACCTCGCCGCCATGACTATATCTACTCTGTATGTGTGTGTGTGTGTGTGTGTTTATCTGGAGGAAGATATATCATCTGTATTCATGAGCGC
Organism: Karalla daura; assembly: GCA_029224185.1. NCBI lineage: Eukaryota > Metazoa > Chordata > Actinopteri > Chaetodontiformes > Leiognathidae > Karalla > Karalla daura. The sequence continues at coordinate 22,426,372 of CM055196.1, forward strand.
CGCTACAGTGAACCACCCACCATCCAGATAGACACTCAAGGAATATCCTGATTGCATCAGTGTGCTGATATTAGCAGTCTGCTCCGACAGCTGCTTTCTATACGAAAACTGTAAAATCACACATTCGTATAAACTGACGACTCATACGGCGGCTTGTGCATGAGCACAGTGTGCCATGCTTTTGCCAACCCTCCATTTAATAACATTAAAACATGGTTGTGGAGCTCTGCCCGTTCCGTCTCTTCAGTTTAAGTGCCTCTTTACGATTAATTGGACAAAATAATTGACTTAAAAGACTTTATTTTAAGGCAATTAGCTGAGTAATTGGGACGGTTAAGCATTGTTGCCAGAGAGGAGGACCTGAGTTTGCATGTTAGATTGAGTCTGTCTTGGTTCTCTGCAGGTTTCTCACAGTCTGTTGCTTCTAGGTACGAGTGTGGAAGGATCTATGGATGGACAGGTGGAAGAGACTGTAGATTACTACCAAAGCACAGAGCAATTAAGATCATAAATCAGATGATTTGCTCCCCAAACACCTTTCAACCATTAGATCTATTTATTGATTTCACATCACATCCATTCAGTGAACATGAAAACTGATGACCTGGAACTTAAAGGGAAGTGGATAGCGCCGATGCAAAATTCAATGCAGTTCAGTTCCATTTAACTTTATTTAAAGTGCCAGGTCGTAACAATGTTATCTTAAGACACTTTGCATAAATAAACAACATAAACAAATTCCAATAGAAACTGCCTTTAATGGTCAGGAATTTCAGGCAGAAACAAATTCAGGGAAATATGATAATAACAAGTCATGAATTATACATAATGAGGACATGTCTCATGCGTACAGTCTCAGTATGGTCTATGGTGCACCTCAAAATCATCTTTCAAGTTGTTAAAAAAATAAAGTGAAAATAATAAAAGTGAGGATTCAGGAACAGAGAGGGATGAGATGAGATCAGATGAGAGCTGATGCTGGTTCAACATGAGTCTTCAACCTGCACTTAATAAAACATTTCAACTGTTTTTTTTCGAGGGTAAAACTTGTGCAACCAGCGCAGATCTCCGACCTTTAAACATTCTGAATGAGGAGCAGAGCAAAGCTTTGTGCCAAAGCCTGCTCCCGAACTCGATAAAGCGCCCGTGGCTGCACGAACCTGGCTCCGAAAATCAAAGCGTCTCCAGAGGTGACGCAATAGCACTATATGAAGGCCCATTATCTTAGGGATGAGATGTTTAACTAGGATGTATGGGCACAGTGCTGCAGTCTTCCCCTTCTGGCCGAGTGGAGCGAATCAATCACAAAAAGAGAGGAGTGAAACAGAGCGAACGGGTCGCTGAGTTACAGACTTATCTCGGCGTGTGAATCAATCAGCTGCAAATGGATCTACTCGAGTTCCCTGCAGATCCATTATTGACAGAGAGCTCCGTGCTCTCCCTGAGCCTGGACCTCCCGTTCACAGCCATTAAAACTTCCGCCTAGTGTTGCACTGTGAAGTAAATCCCCAGCACGATAGCTGTTAATGCAAAGACCAGGGCGATTCATCTAAGCCAGGAGCGAGTGGCTAATTTCATTCATTTTTAGTGTCTTTTTAATTACCGACGTAATTGCCGCGACGGAATGAGGAATTCCAGCACTCAAGGTCTAAAACCGGAGCCTGCTGCATGCATTAATTAGGTTAGCCAGTGGCAGAGTCGATCTTCATGTCACATCTCCTCAGTTAGTGCATTTCACAACAGAGAGCAATTTTGCTGGGACCTCGTCTTACCAAGGACGTATTGATTAAATTTCTCTCTAATGTTTTTTCCTCGGCCTCGCTGATCTATGACCTGTTGGGATGGATTGTGAGAACAGTTATTAGCTAATGCTGGTAAAAGCATCCCTGTGTTTTCACTGCCTCGGTGCTCCTCCTCTGGACGCTGACGGTCCATTATGAACACTCAGCTGAGCGTCTCTCTTGGGTTTGTGTGACAGATATCGTCTCTCAGGACGTCACTGCCACCTTGAAGGTCCTGTACGCCCTGTTCAAGAAGCACAAAGAGAAATGAGAGGCGAGAGAAGACGGAGCCTGCCGACCGGGGACGCACGCGGCGTGTGGTCAGCTTGCTGTTTATTCCTTCTCGTTCTGTTTGTAAACGCTGTACGTGTCATTATTTAGAGGCCGCGGCCAAGTGTTCTTTAGCCATTCTGCTGCTGCCGCTGCTGCTCCCATGCTGACTCAAAACAAGTGTCAAAAGCTTATCCAGATTTCTTACATAATCAACGGTATCCTTGCCCAGAGACTCCGACTGTTGTGCCTGAAAAGGAGAGAAAGCGAGCCGGACATGCAGCGAGAAGGTGTTGTTTTAGCGCCCTGGAAACTCTGAATGTGACAGATGCAGTGGACTGGGAAGCACCGGGGGGTACGGGCAGGTGTGACACACACTTTGGGGTGAAACCTGCTTGGTTATGGTAAAACTATGCTGTAAAATAACCCTGTTGTGCCCTGCAAATGTCAGTATGTCAGACATCAGGAATCATGTCACTGGATGTCACATCGAATCAGCCTCCAACATCAACTCTTGTTTTATAAGGACATTTGGAGAGAAGCCAAGCTGTCACCTGTAGGATCAACACCCCAAAGACTCCAAGCTTAAGTGGGATCTAGAATAGTTTAACTTGTTGAAGCTATGAAACATTGGTTTGATCACAAATGCCTCACATGTTACTTAACAAGTGCTTTTACAATCCTATTTTTGGTGTGGGAACAATCCAGTACATTACTACACCGATCTGGTGCCCTTTCATGATTATCTGGCAACCGCCTGTAGGCTTTGAGCCAATACCGGAGGAGGAATCAGATATTTTACTTTTGGAAATGGGGGATGGAGTATGATTTGCATCACACTCGTATGTTACTCCAGAGCCTCTTCTCTCTCTCTGAATAGGAACGTGATGATGTTAGATGACAGAGTGTCGATATCGATCAAAGCCGAGGTAAAAATCTTGTTTCTTTCACTGTCTCCTTTAAGCAGAGAACACATTATGTCCCCAGTGCGGTGAACAACCCCTGTTATGTTCCCTTCAGGCCCGTGTGTGTGTGTGTGTGTGTGTCGAGAGAGATGGGGGAGGGAGTGAATGAGATGTAAATTGTGCTTTTGTGAAAAAGTGCGACTCCCATGCAATCATTTGCTGCCTAACGAAGGCAGACCCTGCATCATGTGTCGCCCTGTGTCACTGTGAATATTCCTTGAAAATATTACTTTCTCAGGTCAGTCGTTTTCTCTCTCTCGGAGATAAATTGAGCTCCTCTCTCGCAGCCTCGCAGCCGATCTGTCACCGTGTTGTTAGATTCAACCGCCGGACAAACACTTCAGATGGAGCGCTGACCTCTGCGTGGAGTACTGCCTTGTTTCTGTTTTACTCCATTTAAATTTGGTTCACGTTCAGTCCAAATGTACATGTGTGGGTGTTATTGTAGCTCAGTGTGATTTCCTGGCAATTTTTCTGTTTTTCTCTTTCTTCCTCCCTCTCCCTCACATTTCCCTTTCAGTCCGACGCTGCTGGAACACGCCACTTTTATAGAAAACCATCATCCTTGACTGCCACAATAAACAATGAGAGTCTCTCTCTCTCCGCTCCGTCCATGTGTTCCCGCCGACAGCCTGTGACCTCCTCTGCCTCTCTAGTCTGTGAATGCAATTGTCATTTGGCAGAAAAAAAAGAAATTGTGGGATTTTTTTTTTTTTTTTGCTGTTGGATTGTTCACAACTCAGTGTCACACGCATGTAGAGAGGGAGCAGCAGGGAGCAGAAAATGAGAGACAGACAATGGATGTGATGCCATCAAAGCATTGTTTTGTGTCTTGAATTATGTGTCGAATGAAAAAAATAAAAAAGGAATATAATGGAAAGTGTGTGCCACGAGTTGAGGTAATTTCTTGAATTTATGCAAATCATTGACATTTCTTAGTGATATTATCTATATAACTGCTGAAAATGACTGCTGTAGTTTTAAGGACATCTTAACATTTCTCGGTATGATGAATTATGGGGAAACTAGCAGCAGCCACACCTCTCACTCCTTGCATCTTTTGTGCAGATGTGTTTGTTGACATTCGTGAATTTCTCTCTGCACCAAGGTGATGGACCATGCTTTGAATTCTCATTTTATGTTTCCTGACATTTGAAAAGCTCTGCGCAGAATTCGCTTTGCAGTTGGACGGCAACATGTCTGCTGCACAGAGAGACACAGACGTGGGCCAAGAAGCATTAACATCCTCCAGTTCATCATAGAAATTGGCCGTTTCAGGGGACAGTTAAAGTATTAGGAGATTTAAGTGGCTTTTCTTTTCCAGTTTATGGCCCTTGAACCCCCAAGTGATCATAAACCAGATTTTCTTTTTGAAAATTAAATTGCACATTATGGCATGAAGGACAAAACCCATTTGATCCGCCATGAAGGAACAATAAAAGTGTGGTAAAGTGTCTTTTTATGCATTTTACATTTTTTTCCCTCTAAATACAAACTGCCTGGTCATTTCATAACCCATGCCGGATGCTTCATATGCGCATCATCTGTCTGCAGGCTTAACATTTAGTTTTATGTGAACGCTCATTGAGAGACACATTTATATCCAACAAATGGTGTGTATTTAAGTCAGAGGTGCTTCGAGGTCGAGCCTGTTATGGTGAAAACCTTCGAGCAAGATGGAATGATGTGTTTGTGCAGAGCTACTCAATAGCAAATAATATGGACTGAATCACAACAGAAACATCCCAGCCATTCTTCATTTGTTTACATTTATATCCTGTTTGACATTCATTTCACACATATTTATTCCTTATGTTAAAGGGAAGTCTTGTTCAGAGTTTATACTGTAACGTAATGCAACCTGTTCAAGCTTCATGTCCTGAACCAGTCGAGGCGAGGAGGAGAACATTTCTGTCTAATCACACACTTGGACAATAAGTGTGAAGTTTGTGCGTCTTTGACGTACGTTTCCAATTATATTCCCGGCACACAAAGCACAATGTGAGTGAAAGTCTGGAGAGATTAATGTCTGTTAGCCACTGTGTGCATATCAGCAAAAAGGTCACAGCTTAGGCTGTCATCAGTCCCTAATCCATCAAAACAAACAAGGGGGAATTTCAGGATAAACGTTTGAGGGATTAAACCTGTTCTGCTCTGTCGACGACACCTTCTTCATCGCTTTTTCTTCATTTTCTTCTTCCAGTACAGAAAGCTACTGTATCAGAATAAATCGTGTATAGTGCCTATCACGCCAGGGCTGAGAATACTGTAGAAATTATTTAATACCATATTTGAGGGGCCGCTGTGAGTGTATTTCATTGCCAGTGGTGACCACAGAAGAAGGTTTCTCATAAAGTGTCCACTGTTTCGTAGAAAACAGATGCTGCCTCACCGTCCAGAAACACACTCCATCTAAATTGTTGACAGGAAACATGAGTAATATCTGCCTCTCTTGTCACACTGAGGAGACGCAGCTCTGTGCCTGGAAAAGGAGCTAGAATCACCAGAGCAGTGTCGCTCTGACTCAGCTGCTGGATTATATGTTTACACGAGCTCTCCCTGAAATGGTATCAGAGGCAGGGACTCGAGATGCTACTTTTGGTAATACTAATGGTAATTAAGGCAGTGCCTTGGAAATGTGACATCCAACCTTTGTGCGCTACTTATTATAGAAATCACAAGTGGAGCATGATGAGTAATTAGAGACAGCATAAATGAAGACTGTGGCTAGGGAAAATAAAGATGAACCCATTGTCTGACCAAACAATGCATTACTAGGAGATACCTGGTGCACTTTTCGCAGCTTTTAGCAGCCAGAGCGACTAAAAATTCCCCTGGGGTTTGGTGGAAACCAGTAGCTACTGGAAATGAGAGCGAGCATTAGCATTACAATCACAATCAGAAACCAGATACAGTCCATAGTTTGTGTATCTGCAGGGTGTAAAATAGCAACTGCTTGCTCACATATGTTGAAGTATTACTTATTGCAGGGTCATCAAATAAGGGACCAAAAGTTTGGAACAACTGGGTTATGTAGAAGAACGTAAAAAGCAGATAATAGCTGTTTTTGTCCCTTTACTCTTTCAGTCTGCACAAATACTATGACATCACAAAAGATCTGTGACATTATCACCATCATGTATATTCTGTTAGTTCCTGTTATTTGTCCCTCTTCTCTATTTTTATTTTACTTTTTACTGACATGACTGCTGTGATGGCCTTCATGTCAGATCAGGATATGAACCAGATCTCTTGAGCTGTTTGTCTCACTGGTCTGTCTCTGGTTTCCACTCTTTGACTGTGCAGATGACTAAATATCAATATAAACTGTTAGTAGAAACACCAAATAAACTCTTGAACATTACAAACACATATTTGTGCTCTCATGAGGTGGTGTTAGGCAGCACACTGGAGTGAGATTGAACCTTTTGTAAATCTAATTAAAATATCTAATCAAACCATGGAAAATCAAAATGTATCGAACGTCCCCTCTTCCTCAAAGTGGGGTCTAAAAGGACAAGACAAAAAATTATGGGATGTTGTTCATACAGATTGCAAGAATTATGTCTTGTACAAAACCCCCTTGAAATGTTGCAATTCTATCGAAGTAGAATAGTATTTATGAGCCTTTATTCATTCCACAAAAAATCATAAATCCTTTGGAAATTAAATAAATATAGCTTTTTATGTTGTAAGAAACTATAAAGAGAGAGCAGCATGTGTCACCTTTGCAGAGAACAAACCTCGCAAAGACATCTCGACTCCAAGAACTTGTTTTGGATACTCACCAACCTGCATTTGCACAACAGTGGGAAATCTGAAACTTAAAGATTGGTTTAATCTATTGAGCACAAGGGAGGCTGCTGAACTGAATCACCAATGAGGCTGAGGTCAGACCAAAGTGAAAGAAACTGAACGGCTCTTTGCGTACGTTACATAACACCGGACTGGGCCGCGGGGACAGAGTCCTTCACATGAACTGTGAGGGAAACAGCAGCGAGCTCAGTCGGAGGTCAGAGGTCACCTCCCCTGCTGCTTTGGATGAACCGGTGCGATCTTTAAGCGACCCGAGGCCCATCCCTGCACAGGACAGCGATGGTGAAAGGAATTTGCATTATCAGAGTGTTTCACGGTTTCTCTCCTTACAGCACTTCTTGCGTCACTGTGACAGAATAACAAGCACTTAGTGCAATAACAAGCACTCAAGAATCAATATGTTTCAAATGCACTTACCGTCGAGCAGGAGACGGGGGAGGAGGTGGTGTGTATGAAAAATGCAAGAGCACTCAGACATTTCTGCTGTGTTTGTGTGAGTGTGTTTTCATCAAAGGTCGAAGATGATTGATGATCAGGTTTCAAAAATGCAAACTGTGTCAGAAGTTTGGAAGTCCTTGACTTCTGAATGTAAGGATTTTGTTCTGTATTTCTCGACACATACACAAACTATATACATGACACGTCCGTTTTGTGTCATTGAAAATGTGCACATTGGTGGCATTTGAATTGTAAAACCCATTATTTTTTTCCCCCAAGAGGGTTCTTGTTATTCAGCTGAAAATAAATGTGAATCCAAGCTTCCCGTGTCACCTCGGAGGACATACAGTAATGAAGAGTGATGTTTATCCTCATTTTCGATGTTACAAGCTGCTGACTCTCCAGAGAAAACCTCCTCTCTGTTTCTCACCTACAGGTATCTCCATAATCAATAGTAAGCAGCAGAGGGCTTCAGCTCATAAAAAAAGGGCAGATTTTCTTTTAGTATCCTCATAGAAAATATGATTTTGGAGGAAACATGACAGTTAATGAATGACTAAGACAATGCATTTTGCTCAAATTTAACCTTATACACAGGCAGCTGTGATAGTTTCTCCAGGTCTGTCTTTACCTCAACTCTCACATGCTGTGCTTGAGGTAATGACAACAAATTGGAAGAGAATCAAGCTCAACCACCTGCAAGATGCAGTATTGAGCTTCTGGTTAAACAGGAGCTGAGTCAAACCGAAAACAGACATTGATCCCAACAATATACTGATGCAACTCCGGAGCTGCCTCAGCAATCATTCCCATCATTAGTGTTTTCATTCCAGGTGGAGCTCACATTATTAAGCAGAGCTTAAAAGTCATGGCACTCGAAAGCACCCCCACAAACTCATGAAACAAGCAGACAGTCTGCTGTCACATATGGTATGTTCTGTGGAGTGCAAATAAGGTTTCTGGCCATCCAGTTTAGCGACAGAAAGCTACCAGTAATCAAAAGCTACGGCTGATAACTTGCTAATGCTAACACCTTATCCAAGTGGATGCCGTTTTGAGTTTGTTTACTTGTTCTTCAGAAACTAGAAGACTAGCTGGCGTGTTTATATTTTTTCTCAGAGCTGCTTGACATTCATTTTGTGCTTCCTCTTTTAAGGCTGCTGTGGATTTATATACAGTCTTGACGTGGTTATTAAACATAAATCAGCTTTTCAACTGTCTCTTGTCAGTGATGTTATTTTCCTTTTGTTCTTTGGCTTTTTGTGTTAAGATGCAGCTGATGTGCATAAAGCTGAAATATGACCCTTTTTTGTTGCTATATTTCCATTTTGCTTGTTGGCAACTTTATGGGTATGGATCACATATCCTATATTAGCTTTAGGGGTATAAAAATGGCAGTGCACATCCCATTCACATAAATATCTGTATAATATTGGCTTTACAGGGAGCTCGGAGTGACTTAAGTCAGTAAGCCATCCATTCAAAAAGTTGTTGAACTCAAACCAGCAGGTTTCTATGGCAGCTCGCTCTACTAGGACTCACACCAGCATATCAATTACAACTTAAGTGCTTAGCTCCTGCTGCATTATGTCATATGCCTCAACATTCAGCTGCACCCGCTGTTAAAGCTGCATTATGTAGCGATGGCTTTTTGCTGCTTATCAATGCGAGATAATCTGTCATGCCGAATCATGCATTGTATGGTTTAATATGTTCCGTAGCTATCTGTGGATTGTGGCGCTCAGATTTGTCAATTTACTAAATGGTGTACTCCCCGGAGTATGGAGTGATTAAGTTGGTGGATGGTGGATGCTTCTAGGGTGCTGGGAGCGAGGAGTGAGGCGTGGATGCCAAAAATTACCTTCGTATTTACATAATAAATCTGTTCCATGTGAGATAGTTGACTGAGCTCTAATTTCTATTTAACTGCAAAGCCCATTTTGCACACCAGTAACCGCCAATGGGCTCCAGCTTGTCAAAGTTTGCAAATAGTCTATTTCAGTCAAATAGTTCTGTGTATATTTGGAAGTAGTTAAAGCAGTGATTTTCCACCTGAATCAGTTCGGGGTGTTGCTACAAAAGAAAAAGGTGGAGGGGGAACAAACCGAAAAACAAGAAAAGTACATTTCTGCATAACAAAATAATGCACCTTTTGTCTTTAGATGTCATACATTCATCATCTTATGTGCATTGTGCAGTATCCAGTGCTCATCGGGCAGAGACTAGCTGTCTATCACAGGACACACACACATACACACCAGTCAGTCTCACATTTAGACTTAGGAGCAATTTAGAGTCATTCATAATTCATTTTCACCAAGCCGCAGTGTCACCTTTGTCCTCTGATTTTTGCACACAAAAATAGTGTTCGACCACTGGGCTGGCGCCAGCTCTCGAAAAACACTGAGATAGTGAGGTAGATAAAAAAAATGTAAATATTCAAATATGCAACAGGCCTGTAAGGGTTTCTGTGATTCACTGAAAACTCGTTTAGACAGACGAGCCTAAGGATGGACAGAGGTCGAGGTCCAGCATCACCATCCATCATTCTCATTTTCAACAGTACATTTGTACTTTGCTCATCAATGGTTGGGCGTGGTCCACCGTGGCTGTATCATTTGGCCACAATGGACATCTAGCTCAAATGAACATAATCAAACATTGACTTGAATACCTACTTCACATGGATCTTAATGGGATATCATAGTCGGAGAAGATCCGGCCTGAGCAGACAGGGCATCGGAGAAGGCAAGGCCTAATGGAGTTTTAATAGACAAATGTTGGCAGGATGTGTCTCAGGCTCCTCAATAACAGCAGGATGTGGAAATGCAGACAATGGTTTTTAAATGGTGATGGATGGAGGCAATTGATTTAATCCGTGTGGATGGGAAGTGCGTTGGCTACGGGAAGAAGGAGGACTTGGATGGAGCAAATGGAGGCGAGATGGCGGAGCGAGGAAGGCAGTTTGATGAGCAGAAACCTGGGCAGGATGATTGACAGGGCTGGATGAGGATTGGGCGAAAGTAGGAGACGGAGCTTATTAGAGAAGCTCAAAGGGACCTTGACAACGTGGTAACAAACTTGGTTCCCGGGGTTCTCATACGTAGCAGCTGGTGCCTGATTTGGAGCGAGGTGTTGAAGTCTGACACGGACTGCCACTGTCTGTCTGTTTTTCGCCATCACCTTTTAGTTTTAATGATGTTTCCATGTCGGGCGGCTTTGGGCACGGTTCAGTCAGCCTGACAGGGTCACTGCTCCGAGGCCAGATGAATCATCACATAGACTATTGATTGACATTTGGAAAAAAAAACAAAAAAAAAAAAACACACGGTTCATTCATCATCTTGAGGAGCCTCCATACCAACAGTCAAAAATCCTAACTAAAAGCATTACTAACAAACTATATTCTATAAAAGAAGACATTTATGACATTCTAGGCTTCACCTATTTTCAGTCTTGATTTAATGACATTCTAAATAACTTATGTAAGAAGCTCTCAATTACCACTGGTCCTGGTGCAGCAGTAGAGAGCGATATTGTTTTGTACCTGTGAGTCTGTCTGACTGTGACTGACCAAAATAAATACCAAGCAGGTGGTTGGACTCAAACCAAACTTGGTGGGAACTATGCCGGGATAATTATCTCCAGATGATCAACAGTTTTTTTTACATATTGGATGGTTTTCCTGTGATTCTGCACACAGGGGATTTGTGATTTTACTGCTACTCTACATGGAAGACTACATGTACTGACTATGCTGTCAGCTCCACTATCATTATTATTATTATTGTTATTATTGTTGAATTTGGGAATATTTCCACCCAGTAATCCAAATCGACACTCGCATGTGGCTATTTTAGTCTCCGACTGTGCTCTGCATGCAGTTTGAAAAGACTAGTATTAATCTAATCATGTCTAATCATGTCTGAAGGTTACATTCAACTTTTCAGCAGCATGAAAACGCACCAAAAAGTGCAAATGGTTCAAAGTCTCGAGTCACTGATTCAGATTTCTGATTGGTCCATGAAGGAATGAAATGGATACAACTATCCTGCTCATAAAAGCATCAAAAAAGTGGGAAATATGCTGTAGAAATAAGATCTGGTCTACTCAATTTCCTCTCGGGATTAATAAGACATTTCTAATTTCGAGTTAGTAAATCTTTGCTAGTAAATTGAAAGAATAAAGAGAAATAGATCCTAGAGAAATAAAAATAGCTGATATAATACATAAACTGATTATTTATTTGGACAATAATGTAATAATAAAAATGTTTCTGGACGTCATTGAAGACTCAACTCCCAGTATGTCACTAAAAATGTTATATAATCTGATCTAACCTTTTCTCTGGGCTTATTTTGATTGTCTTTTCTCCTCATCCAAAAAGCACTTGACACAGACGGATTTAAACACACTGGAAAAGATAAAACTTTATTTCTCCCTGTTGTGACAATACAAAGTCAACAAGTGCAATAACAACCCAACTGAAAACGTTACTGTACATCCTATCTAGTAGTAAATACATAGACAGAACGTGGTGCACATTATCATCATCATCATCATCATCACCACCACCACCACACCCAAAAAAAGTGAGGTATCGACCACTACAAAGCTTCTGTGTACAGGTGGGGGATTCAACTGTAAGGCAACTGTTACCATGACAACCTGGAGAGACTGAAACAGATGTGTGCTCCCTTCTTCCCATCCTTTTTTTTTTTTGTTTGAGTCTTTTTTTTTCAATTTTTATTATTATTATTATTTGGGAAGGAGGTTGAGCTGATACGGTACCACATCACATCAGGCCAGAGTCAAGACTGTTTCGTAACAAAACAGGAAACATCACAAAACCAACATTTTAAGAAATAGGTGGAGGAGGGAGAGATTCCTCCTGTATGTATCCTGCTACTGCTTGACAGTCCTTTGACGTCCTTTACCGTATCACAGGGCACAACACCCAGCACAGAGCCCTGAAAAGAGACACGCTCTCGAACAGATTTTTCCCCACTTATCCCGCATCGGAGGCTAATTAAATCCCTGTTGTGCTCCTGCTGCACCTGTTAAGAAAAAAAAAAAAAAAGAAAAACTTCTCCCCGTTCGCTGCACGAGTTCACACTCTGGGAATAAGAAGGCAGCTAGAGGGAGAAGAGCAAGAGAGTGTAATTCAGAGCCACTGCTGGTCTCCGGGCCAATTATTTCCTTTGGACTTGGATGGCGTGAATCTGCTGGGGCCACACACACACACACACACACACACACACACACACACACACACACAATTAAAGTTTAGCCTCTGAAACGAGAGCTAACTTGCTCTAACACATCAGCAAATGTGAATATTATTGCCGATAACTGAGGACGAAGCCAGCAGGTCTCGCATACAGGACAGGACAAGACTTCGCTGTGGACCTTGTGCTGTGTGTGTGTGTGTGTGTGTGTGTGTGTGTGTGTGCGCACAGACCAGGGACCGTGCACACAAACAGGCTCGGCAGCTGCCAGAGGAACAGCTGCAGAGTGGAGATTGGGACAGATAGGCCCGCTCCTACTGTACCTGCCGTCTGTCCACCTGCTCCTCTCACGCTGTCACTCATAAACACTCCACACCAGCAGCTGCTTTGTTTGTTCTCACACACAGAGGACCGGGCTTCACGAGACCTCGTTTCACTAGTTCAACCAAAGCTTGGGGGGTAAAATGTGCAGATTGCAGATCTAAAACCATTTATTTGTTTATATATATTTGGATTTTGGACAAAACAATAATAATCTGAAGACTGGCTGCATCCTGTCACTCCTCAGACAAAGCCGTTTATCGATTTATTACAAAATGATAGAAAGATTCATCAACAATGCATGATTAAAGCTGATTATTTTGAGCCTCCGAAAGCAGATTTTATGCTTTACTTTGTCATATATGTTAGTGAAGTTTATATTCTGTCCACAAGAAGCAACTTAAACGCATGACCTGGAAATTCTAATGGGTATTTTTAGCGATTTCGGACATTAAATGAGCAGATTATTAATTTCTTTACTCAGAAAATAACTGTAAGGTTAATCAGTTTAAGAAAATAATCAGTTGCAGCTCTACAGTAAACACTTCTTTCTTGAAAAGTGCTAATTGGTTACACAATAAAGCCGACATAAAATGGCAAGAGACCTCAATTTGACACAAGTTCATTATCCAGGAACACATTTAATCTTCCTCCTCTTCTTACTTCACATAAATTGAGCTGAAACCTCTCTGATACACCTCAGTGATTACCCAGAGCTCATCTGACGTTTTTACCATGTCATCCTTCTGAATAAACTACTGTACATTATTGCTGACAGTGAGAGGGAGATGGGGGGTGGGTTTGATGGATTTTTTTTTTCACAATTTTCTCCTATGGCTAATCGCTTCTAATTGTCTATTACCAATGTGTGGAGTCCTCCTTATAAAGGAACCAAATGGACATTTGTTTGCATCATATTGCTAATGGATCTGTTTTTTTCAGGCATCTCTGGTAATGAGGAAGGGCAAACAAGTTGCTGTCTGAGGTTTCCCAGGCAACTGTCTCGCTCGAGCTTTATACGCAATGTTCTTAAATGGGATCGTAGGCTCACGGCCAAGGGTCGAGGTTGTGTTCAACTCCGCATAAAGCTCTTTTGCTGTGGTGAAAGTGTCCCTGATCCTCGCTAATGTTTTGGGTGAATATCTCGAGAGTCAAGATCCCCTTTCCTCACCTTCACAACACCAAAGAGAAATCCTGATGACCTTGTGTGAAAACCTTCACATCTACAGCAGACCTACGGCAGCTCGGCTGTAATGGCGGCATGTCCGTGTCAGAGACGTTACAATATTACAGAGAAAAAATCGCGTCTTTTGCAGAAAGGAGACCTAAAACATTTCATAACAAGATGTTGTTTTTCAACATGGCTGCAGAGACATTTTGTGTCCGGTTTCATGAAAGTTTACAAAAAAAACAAAAACATTCTCTACTCTAAGTGTGATGCTCAGCATCAACCTAAGCTGTTACATGTTCCGAATGTTAACCACTCATCATATATTCCTCTGACTAGTTCACATAAATAAATCACCAAATAGATAACCCACGACTGTGTCTAACTGCTACGCAACACAAACCGACACAGCAGTGTAATAAACATTTTATACCTAGAAAGATGAGTTTTCTTTTCTAAAAAACAAAAAAAACCAAAAAAAAACAAAGCAAAACAGATCTAGCAAGCCTCCGTGCTTGCGAGTACAGTTTATCCAGCTCAGCTAGGATTTGTTTGGGATACTCCGAGGCCTTGGCAGCCATTTCGAGGGGCCAGTGAACTTCGCCTGCGAACAGCTGAATGTGCCGCTCGCTCCTCTGCTGTGGCACCACGGTCCTGTGTGTCTTGGCAGCCTGCGTTCAGCTGTGTTTCTAAATGCCTGTTTCGGGCCTGCTTCTTTCGGTCCATGGACGTGTTGTGCTCATTAGAAAGGGGGCAGTAGTCACTTCTAACGACTACGGTATGGCTGGCCCGCCACTGGTGTTTTTCGGGTTTCTGGTCCAGGGGAAGGGCGTCGGCGGGGCGCTTCCTCCGTGACCAGGTAAAGAGACAAAGTGTTGCTACTCTTCGGTTTGTCCACGCGCTGCATTGTTCTGTCGGAGAAAAGAGCAGAGGGTCAACAACAGCGACAGGACGTCCTTAAAGCATGCACATTTGACCTGGTGAGGAGGCGGTCTTATCTTTGAATAATGCACCATTTGCATTTTCTGTGTGTAGTTTGCACGTTCTCCATGTGCCTGGATGGGTTTCTGGTCTCAGTCCAAAAAAACATGCATGTTTATGTTGATTGTATAATGTTAAAAAATGTGCTTTAGTGTTTGTGTGTCCAATGATGGATTGGAGATCAGGAATGCCAATTTGGTCTGGAAAGCAGGTTAAAACACTGGATGAATCATATCTCTGTTTTTTTTAAACATATCCCGAGCACTGAAGTCCACAAAATGTGGTTGTCAGCTTCTCAGAAACCACAGCAAATAAGGACCAAATAGTTTCAGATCGTACAAGTGCAGAGATTTGAAAGATCTCATACAAATGGGTCAAATAGAGTGAAAACAATTAAATCCACATTGATCTTTATATAACAGCCGGTTGGCCTGAGAATCAGCGAAAGGCCTGAAAACACAAAGACCAATAAAATGAGGCAGCTTCGCTTCTCAAAAGGCAATCAGATTTAAGGGAATCTTTTACAAGTCTGTAATTCCTGTTAAGACTTTGGGCCCACCCCCACCTCGATGAATCACATCTTTTGCGGCTTTTTCAGCTGCCTGAAATAATGTAGCTACATTTTTAATGGGAGAATAAAAGTTGCCTTATTGATCTACCTTGCATCCTTAAAGGGAGACGGGAATATTTATCAGCAGGGTGATGCGATGATGTCGGTGCTCATTAATGCTCTCAGGGCTTGGATTCTAATGCACTCCAGAGAAACTGACTAAAATGCAGAGTAAATGTGCGACAACTGATCTAATAAAAGATTAGCCCAAAAATAAAAACACACCTAATCGACTAGCTCGTGGGAATGCCAAAGGTCATTGTGCAACTTTCAAGGAGCTACAGCTATTCTCCTGCTCGTTCCCTCACGCTTGCAGCATAGCTCCTGGCAGCCTTTGTAGCATCTATGATGTTAATTAACTCACAACACATGGAGAGTGTTGCTTTAATTGGACAAGGTCTTGGCATGCTGCTCAGTGGACAGGCAGGCCAGGAATTATTTCATAATATACAATTCTATTATTACTGCAGAAATCCAACCAGCCAGTTCAAAGATGGATGTGAATATGCAGGAGACTCAGTGAGGCTTTGATCACACTGAGAGGGGAGGAAAAAAAAAAGAGTCATGAAATGCTGGTTCAGCTTTCTGAGTGTGGGCAGGAAGTCATTTCCTTTGCAGATGTCTAAGTATTGGTGTTAGACATGGGCACCTATGACCAGTGTTGGACAGTAAAAGAATAAATGCAATGCATATATGTAGAATGCAAAAAAAAAGAGTATCAATGCAGATTAGAAGTTTTATCAGCAGGGTGATGTGATGATGCTGGTGCTCATTAATGCATTTAGGGCTTGGATACCAATGCACTCTGGAGAAAACGTCTTTCCATACAGTTATAATTTAATTAGGTGGAAGATGGATTACAATTACGTTACTGAATCGAATAAATGACACAAAGGCTTTATCTGTTTGTTTATTGTCCTGTGTAAATCACTTTGGATAAAAGCATCCACTCAATGACTTAATGTAAGACTTAATGTAATGACTTGATCCGTTTCACAAGTTTTTGCGGTCACATTCCATTAAAAGACGTCAGGAAGTTCCCGCTCGACATCTGGTGCAGTGCCGGCACAATCCTTTATTCATAGTCATAGTCAGCCAAGATAAACTGCCACATCCATCCATCCATCCATCCATCCATCCATCCATCCATGCGGTCATTGCACAACATTCACTCTCACACTTACACTTGAGAGCAATTCAGAGTCTCTAATTAACTTGCTCTAAGGTGACAGTGCCAACCAGTCACTATTTCACCTGCCACATTTATGCTCATAAATGCAATATAATGAAGGACATTTGTGATCTGAAGTGGATTATACTTTCAACTTTAAGTGTCACCCACTCAAATAATTCCAGCTTTACTCACTTATCTTCAATAAAGAAACCTTTTCAAGTGAAATTATCTTGCAGCATGGCCAGGTGATCTCACCCCCCTTTATTTGCAGTGGAGACCTCCTAGAACCACAGTGATGGATCACACTGAGAGTGAGCAGGGACTCCATTTACAAGCCTGAGTGACAGCAGAGAGTGGCTGAGGTCGGGCAGGAGGAGGTGCAGTCCTGGTCGCTGGTATGTGCCGACTGTGGCGACAGATGCCTCCTCACACGGAGCTCCCTCTGCACGGCTCCGGCTCAGCTGACCCAGGCAGCTCCCAACCTGGGGCGAGTGGGTGGCTACTGGCACGGGGGGAGCTGCAGGAACTGGGCGCCAAGTGATTTATGACTCACCGGGAGACTCTTTTGACGCGTTCGGCGGTGCCATTCGATGTTTCTTGACATCTCATTTCTCCCACCAAACACGAGCAAAAGAGCAGCTTGTTTTTTTCATCTTTACTGCACGCCAGGTTTTCACTCAGCAAGTTCTGATCGCTGTCGACTTAAGAAAACCCGAATTTATTAAAAAATATGCGGTGAAGGCAGAGTGAAATTACAGCCCACAGTAGTTCACATACTTCTTGCGGTTCTGACAGGGGCGGGTGCCAGAATGGGCACTCTACAAAAGGAATGTGAAATAAGTGATAGTATAGGAGATCCTCACTGCCAGCTCCATTAAATTTTCCTTCTGGTGTTGAGATACCCAGATGATGCTGCTGCTCTCCAGTATCACTAATTACTAGGGGTGGACTAGTGGGCAGAGAGCGCTGGCACAAACTGGGATCCGGGCCAAACTTTTAATGTCGTAACAGCCACGAGCGGACGACCAATCAGGGCTCTAAAGCTGCCGAGAGCTTTGTGGTGATGGAGCTGGGCCTTTCAGGAACAGAAGAGTTTATTGCAGTTTAAGGGTTGTGTCAGAGCCCCGCTCAGATTTGTAATGCCGAACACTGTGTGCTGACGTGATGGAGTACAGCGGACTCTCTGGCACTCCCCACAGCCATTTCAAACAAAGCCATGAACACGTCATGTTGCAAACGTATTCAATCAAAATGCATTTTAATGGTGATTTTATGCGTTATGGGTTATGACAGTCAGATGAAAACATCAACTGTCATTTTTAACAGTTCCTATAATTGGTATAGTGTGGGCATTGGAGTAGATTTTCATGCTCATGTAGGAGCGATTTTGAACGCACCTTGAACGCACCATCAAAAATCAAATCCAGAATCAATGTGTCTCACTACGTCCAAGCCTTAGTTTCATTAAGGAATTAATACCTTTGAGTATGTGTATGTGACAGTCAGAATCGAATCAACAAAGCGGGTTACAGTTTGTTCCTTGTTACTTTACAAGTTTTCTGTTTCATACTGTTAATTGATGTCCATTGAGAGTGGACCAGTTCCTCTTCTCTAACCTGGATCACGCATCATTTGGTGAGGAATGACATCACGTTAGTTTCTTTCATTTGTAAAAAAAAGTCCAAATATGAGACTAGGAGATCTTAAAAAAGGGTATCTACGAAGAGAGTGTAATAACAGTTTCCCAGGCCGCCCACTCTGAACCCCCAGTGGATCTGCAGCAGTATATTCCAGCCCGCTCTCACAGCGATATGGTAAACAGTATTCGTGCATGCTGAAGAGCGGAGCTGTACTCTCTCTCTGAAGAAAAAAGATCTGAGCGTGTGGAGAAGTGATCTGATGCACTGACTCGCTGTCAGCGGTGCAGCCATTCGAGCTGGATGCTGGATTCCTGAGTCGCTGTGTGACCGGGTTGTTTTTAGATGCTGCTGCGCCAGTTTGTGACTTGACCCCGGCTCTGTTTGTTTACATTTGGCCCACAGATGTTCGGCTAAGTGGACCCAGTTTTCTGAGCCATTTACCCGGCGTCCTCTCCTGGGATAAAGATCTGTATGCCCCCGCAAATAAGCCATAGGCCATCTGATGACGCACTGTGTGGGCAGCGTCATCTGTGGTTTACATACAGTACCAGCCGTCGCACTCGCTTCACACGTTCTGCAAAAAAAGTGTAAGTATTGTGAGAAGTGCTCCACTGTGTGAAACTGGCTTTTCTTGCCCCAGAAATGCTCTGTGACTGAAATTAGCTCCCGGCATCTGTCACTTTTTTTTTTTTTTTTTTACGGATGTGTGTGTGATTACGCAAAGATATTCTTAGCTTTATAAATGCCGTCCTGTTTATTAAAAATGGTTACACTTATTAAAAAAATAACGGATGCTGGACAAGATTAGCCCTCAGATGTGCCTCCTGAAGCAGCTCCCATCAGTCATCATCAGTGTGAATTAGCATGAACTCGGTTTGCTCTCTTTTTCTGGGTCCTACTTTATCAATGAGCGTTTTGCTGCAGTTTCACACACAATCTTTTTATAGATATCCTCGGTCTCAGAGCCGGAATGCTGCCAAAACAGGTCAACCTCATAACCCGAGGATTGATGAGTCCTATCGTACCGGACCAGCTACGCGTCTAATGAGGAGGCTCCGTGGATGTGTCCGGTCTTAGTAAACCACGTTTCCAGCAGCAGAGCAGCCCCAGCGTCCCTATGCAGCAGCCCAGCTCTTCCTATCTGTGGCTCGCAGAGTCCAAACTGCTTCTAAAAGCCATTTGTCAAACCTCTGCCCACATTAAATTATCATGACCCAGGAGAGAGATGTCTACCTCTAGGAAGAGGCTCTGAGCCCCAGTCAGACAGATAGGGCGTGCAGTGTCTGAGGCCGAGCACTGAATGAAAAATTGACTGTGCAAAAAAATCTAGGTTTGCTCACACTGCGCTCTCTGATTGTGCAGCTCTGTTATGGAAGTCCGAACAATGCGTGCCAAAAGAGGAGTAGTTCCCCGCGGCTGCCGCACGTTATAGATCATCCCCCAGCATCGTAAATCACCTGGTATGTTTTAATAACAGTCACATGTGGTCCAACACACCTCAACACTCCCGTGACTGCTCTCAGATGCAATAAAGGGATAAACCTGGAGGACACCAGATGGTGTTTTGCCACGGAAACTCCATGAAACGCTTCTTACGACTCCCAAGTCAAATCATTCAGGTTAAGTAGCAGTCAGAGGGGACCCTAGTGAGCAGTAAAGCTTCGGCTTATTCACTTATTCTTTATTCTCTTTCTCTCCTAATGACAACTCTCTAATGACTTAGTTGGACCTAAAACCACCAAAGATATGTTTCTCTTTAAAAGAGGTTGATGCCGAGATAGAAAGTGGCTACTTTGAGATGAAAGACAAACAGATCAGCGGCTTTGAAGAAAATTATCCTTCGATGGGCGGGATGACAGAGTAGTTAAAATATTGATAAATTCAGTTTTCCTTAGTCAGAGGACACCACACACACACACACACACACACACACACACACACACACACAGACACTCAAGTTAATCCTTAAACCAAAGAGTTGCTCCAATTTTGAAAGAAGCAGAGTTAGCAACATAGCCGCTAGGCAATGTGTGTATGTGCTCCACACTCTTAATAAGGAACTCAAGTAAACCGAGAGACCGATGTTTGAGCTTCCTCCCTGTTGGCTTGGAAAAGGTATGATAGAAATGCTCCAATTTGTCCTCCTGGACGTGCAGTTTCTCTGCCTTGTAGCCGTCGGTGCGACAAAACACAGGATACAAAGAAAAACAGACAAACAAGAGGACGAGGGCATAGAGAGACTGTGTTGAAAGAATGTCTGAAAGGGATCCTGGACTTGCTTTGTAAGCATCTGTTACACTCATTACTTTCCCAAACAACAATGGAACACAAGTAGTAAGAATCTCTGCACGGTAATGTGCTTATCAAAGCCGAACAAATCACATCCTGTGACTGGGGTCGGGAATATGAAGGCTTTTTGTCAGGGAGCAATTTTTGGATGTTTTGCTCTTGCCAGTTTAATGGTCTCCCCTCAAATAGTGAGAGTGAGAGCTGCTGCACATCCACAGAACTCCTCTGCTCTCGTTCAACTAGGACACAATCTATTGGTAAACACATCTGTGCAAATGCATGTAGGAGTGAAGCTTGTTAGGGTGACAACAAACAACCCTCGTCAACACAGTTGGGCATCAGTTTGTAGGTCTCCAGCTGTTTCCAAGTTCTGCCTCAGTGCTCCTAGAGAAATGCAGCAGGCTTCAGTTTTCATTTTGATCAGCATACACTTATAAGCTCAAACTGGGCTGTGTGTGCATAAGACGTTGCTTTGCTAAATTAATCAGATGGGTCTCCGGATCTAGATTCCTGGGTTAGGGAGCTGACCTGGTTCATCCAATCTAAGTCATCTTATTTTACACTTTGGTTTATTCAGATTGTAACTGTACTTCATCTTCTGTATATCTATAGGCACCGGAACAGGAGATATCTTCTCTTGGAGATTTCCATGTCTGAATTAAGGGTTTAAAGCTAAAAGCTGCCCCATTATTCATTCATAAATCCTGCTGACAAAAATCAGTAGACCAGTATGTTTGGGGGTTATGACACTTCATTGGTATTGGATATATAATATACGTAAATGTGTGTTTTTGTATAAATGAATGTATGTGCTTTACAAGGATATGCATATAGTGCATGTATATATATTCATTTTTGGCATACGATGTAATCATTTGACACATTAAATTATCTCAATATATAATGAATTCTTTGTTGACTGACTAGTTAAGGGCACTGAGCCTTGTCTTTTTTGCATATCTGAAAAACATTTCTATTCCCTCATTCAAAACATTATCACACAATCTTGCAAAATGATCAACACCAAATCCCAACAAGCTTTAGTGACTACCTGTCTGTTGAGCAGATTATCATTTGCATACTGTCAGCTATCCCATCAGGACGCTATCTGCAGCAGCTCGGGAGGTTTATGATGCAAATTCACTGTTTGCTGCAACTGTTTTCAAAGTGCGTGTGGCGCTGCGTGTTGTGGCTCACCATGCGGTGGACGTGTTGTAGGGCAGGAGCGTGGGGCTGTGGCTCTCTCCTCTGAGGCTGTGTCTGGGCTGGTAGTGGCTGGACACCATGGGCTGGGCCTGAGCCTGCACTTCGCTCTCCTCCGGCATGGACCTGTGCCACTGACTCCGGGCCTTCTTCAGCCAGCGTCCGCCCAGGCCCCATTTCTCCAGGTAGACTCGGCACAGCTCGTAGTTTATGGCTGAGTAGTAGAGAAAGTCCAGCGCCAGCAGCACCATGACGAAGAAGCCGTAGATCCACACACCAACCAGTGCTGTGTAATTACTGCAGGGGAGACAGACTGGGAGAATTAGCTCGGTGCTGTCTCTAGAAGACGATGATAATCACTCCTCACATGCTCTGCACCCCCATACAACAACTCATAAGCTGGGCCCTTAAATCCCAATAGCTCTGAAGGAGCTGCCAGGTGTGAACGCTTACTGTTCATGAGGCAAGACCAAGACTTTTATCAGACTCTCCCTTGATAGAAACTAGTTAAATATATATTTTAAAAAAGCCCATCTGTTCCACTTGCTGTTTTTTTTTAAATACTGCTTCCTAAATTGGACAAAGAATTTCATTAGCACAAGACACTTTTTAATCCATCTCATACTGGCTCTGGAAAATCTGTGCTCCTCGTGTTCACCTCTCATAAATGTTTTGTGTTCTTTGTTGGACGATCCAACTGGATTTATGTGGGGACCTGGCATGCCAGGTAAATGAGTAGAAATTTAAGAGAATTTTGAGAAGCAGTGTTTGCCAACGCGCAGATCCTCAGTATCTGGGTGTGAAGACCCAGAGGACATTCATACATTCGGCTGGGGATTATCACCCAAACTGAATGTGATTCAGTCTTGTTACGATGCTTTGATTAGATGAAATGAGAAGTGCTAAGACTCTGAGAGACAGACCTGACAGAGAATAACACCAGTAATAGAGATTTATTTGAATTGGAAACCCAAATTCTGTCTTTGCTGCTCTCTGCACGTAGACAGTGATGTAAAAGTGCGACTGGTTCAGCTACTCAGGGGAATCCACCGCTATCTGTGGCCTTGGTGTTATTTATCTGAATGAACTGAGAAATCTGAGCTGCTTAAATGATTTAAATGCCACTTCTGCACTCTCCTCTAAATGCTCCCGTCACTATATTTACCTTTGGCTGCATCTGTGACATTTACCTTTAATTCCAGTTGTATGTCCCTTTCAGTGATACCATGGGGCAATGCGCTTCACAGTATTTGAGTCAACCTGCAGTTAAGCAAACTCCAATATGTGCACAGTCCATGGAGGGATCGATCATGACCGCACAGCTAAAACAATGTTATTCAATATTAAATGCTGTTTCCTCAGAGAAGGAAAATGGATGCAATTGATGAACTGTCAAAGGTGTGAAGCTCCTATGGTTGTTTTTTTCTTAGGTTTCCTATTCTCTGATGGCTTTTACTCTGAATCCATTGCAATTCAGCTGCTCTGCAGCTTCTCTGGCAGCCTCCAGACAAAAGACAAGCGCCTTTAGTTTTACCTTGAACCTCGCACTAAATCTCAGACTGTAATACTCCTTTCACCATGTAGTGTGAGCCAAGTGCAGAATTACAGCCAGTTTAATTCGCTTGGCCCAGGGTAAATATCAAACCAGCAGAGGCATCGCCCAGTGAGGCAGGATGAAAGAGTGGCCCAACAGGCCATCAGGCACTAAAATGAAATATCATGACCTGCTGCAGGGCAGCGTGCGCCGTCTGAGACAGAGGCATGCTGGGAGGGCATTAGTACAGAGAGCTGTCGCTTTGTCACCCAGACCTCCCACTGAGAGCCCCCACTAAACAAGAGGCTTTTTTTGTCCATCACTTGAGTGTAAATGTGCTTCTCCTATGAAATAAGTGTGGCTCGGCTGATGGAGTGGACATACTCTTATCGGAGGCCACTGGTTCAATCCCCGTTCCTGAGGCATGGAAGCACCATGCCACGAATGGTAATGTGACTGGTTAACACTGATGCTGAGCCAGCAGCACCCTCACAGCAGTGTTTTAATGGGAATGTGAATGCTGTACAAAGCACTTTGAGAGACCGAACACATAAAAACAGTCCATTTACTGTTCTCTATTGTTCCACTCTGAAAGCTTAGGTTGTAGTGGTTGTTCTCTGTCCAGTGATATGAACCAGCCCTTACAACTTAGTGGTGCTTGATTCTTCAATAGCCAGCACTTAACACCTGCGTTCAGAGAGTTCTTGTGTGGGCGCCACACTCGCTACACAACCGCTTTCAGCGTGCACACTGCTCTGCGGGGCCTTTGAATGTGTCTGTAGGTGTGGATCAATGTCAGCGAACCCTCTGAGTAAGAGGCAAACTGTGTCAATGAGTGCGATGACTGTGAAGGGAGTGGAAGGCTGCCGACTGGAACCGGCTGTTTTCATCTGATCTGAGGAAGTGTCACCTCTAAGGCTGTTGGTTCCGCCTTGGCTCTTCCCATGAACCTCGGCTTGGGCTCTGTAGCTAATTAACTCCACCGAGCGAAGAAGGTTAAGATTTAGTCCTATTTGCCTTCGTTAGGATATCACCACATTTCGCATTTCACAGTAATTTGTTAGAAAGTTATGTCAAGGCCCAAAGCACTGATTAGCATTTGATGCGGATGGCCTTTAACAACTCACATTAAATTACAACTTGGCTCATTATACCTGGACACGAAGCCAGGGAAGTGAAAATATTACTTTGAAACAGACAAATATTTAAGCCATATTTGTCCAATATTAAATGCATAAAGATAAGTTTAGAGTGAGAATGAATTGTAGTACAAGAGAAAGGCAGGAATATGTGTACAGAATATTTTGGGAACAAGACAAGAGCGCGACATTTAAATCCAGGCCTGCAGAAGTACAGACTGGTATTTTACATTCAAAATCAACTTTTATCTATCAACAATTGACACATTTTGAATTAAAGGTAATACACAATAACTTTCTCTAAATTGCCTGTAGAAACTGACAGGTTGCTGTGCATGCAACAAGTGAGCTCATGTGGATGAAGTCTTAAAAGAATACCAATGGGCCTCATAAACATGCATATAAATGTCCTTCTTATAAAGCCTTGGCAAGGGGAGATGCACAATATATAGGGGTTGTATGAGGTAAAAGAGCATTTTTGTCTGTTGTTGTTTCACTCACTTGTGTGCGTAACCGTCAGAGGTGGTGGTGAGGTTGACCTGCATGACCATCTGGAACTCGGTCTCGTTGCAGCAGTACTTGAAGGCTGTGTTGTTGTGGTGGCAGCAGAACATGTAGGTCTTGTTGTCCGAGAGGCGCGGGCAGTGAAAGCCGAAGTGGTAGCGCCCCTTGTGGTCGGAGTACGGTTCACACACTCGGTAATGAGCTGACAGAGCTGCAGATTTTTAGGGGGGGAGATGAAGATGAAGATGAAATCGTCAGGAAGGAAGTAATTTGGTTCCACAGGAGACAAAAGACTCTCTTCCTCTGGGGCAGAGCTTGTGTTTCTCCCTGCTCTGAAAAATGACAAGTACTTATTACATCCCCGATTCCAAAAACAGCCGGAACACTGTGTAAAGCTTTAATTAAATCCAACTGCAATTGATGGCAAATGAGCTGCGTTCATTGACAATTTTCCTTGATACAACCATGCGTTTCACTAAATGGTGAACCATGCTCATCCTTGAACAGCTGAGTTATTCCTCTCACCAGTGATACCGACCTGTTCAATATTCCAAACAGGTGTTTTAGGAGCATTTCATGACTTTAAAATCTACATAGGCAAAGAGTGCTTGTCAAACAGAATCAACAAATCAAAGCATGGTTTGTTATCTCGGTTAACAAAGAGTCCTAACTCTGTGGAATTGGGGCTTCAGAATTATTGATGGAAAAGTTGCAGCAGCCAAACTGCAAAACAAAGTACTGAGTGTTTTTTTTTTGTTTTGTTTTCATTGGAAGGCCCAGAAAAGACCTGACTGGAGAGAAAGCATGTAATAATAATGGTGAAGGACAAGGAAGAGAAAACAGTTCACTCAGGAAAACAATCACATAGGAGTCTGGGTGGTGCTATTAGCTGAGGTCAGGAAAGAAAGTTTTACAGAAAAGATTGAAAAAAAAATATCTCAGAGCATCTCCGCCTCTGCTTAACGGCATGAGCTGAACTTCATGAAAGAATCAGGGCTGCACCAGTCTCTTAACCTGTTCATCAAAGCTTATGTGACACTAAAAGACTTAGGTTTGAGTCCTGTTGGGTGGCAGAGTCAGAGAGTTTATTACAGTGCGATGCAAAAATACGTGACACAAAAAAGCAGTCTGGTTTATTTTCATTCGTCTGCGTCTGTGCCTCCAAGTCCCTGCAGCTCGAGGAGAAGATTAATCTGTGCATCACTGCTGTCATGAGAGGGGCAAAACATTGTTTTTGTTGTGGAATCTGGCAACCCAAAAAAAAACTTTCGCTTGAAAATGAAATCTCACATCTATTTCATCAGCAGCCGAGGCTCCATCTGATAATAATAAATTACAATCTGTCAGTGAAATGAAACAGATCTAATGAGCCAGATTACCGGGTTGATGAAAGTTAATGCTAAAGATCAAGATGTCACATCAGCATCCTTAGGATAATAAAATGTTGGCTAATTGAAATGTTATTGGCGCAGATGTTTAGACGCACCTCGCACTCGCTCTTGTTTCATAATGAGACAGCATAAAACATGAGGCCGCCCTTCAGACTAGAATTACAGAGTATCAGTTGTCGTAGAGCTACAAACACAGATTGGACCTGCTGAGTGTCGAGCCATACATAGATCAAACCATTGCCTTATTGTTTAGTACCCAATGATGTGTGCACACAGAGGACAAAAGAAGGGTACACAGCTTTGACAGTTCACCATCTCACATCCACTCCTAAGCACAATGCAGTCTCCAGATGACCTAAATATGCATGTTTTGGGAGCAGGATTTGAACCCGGGGTCCTTTCAAGGCCACAGCATTATCCACCAATCCACCGCCCCGCCCCTGGCTGGGTGTCCAGAGACGCGGATGGTCTCGCCCTTCCCTTTTTATGTGCATCATTTGCTGCAATAAATGAATCTCTTTGATTTCTTTGTGTCTTGATCACTCTCAGCCTAGGCATATATTAAAGTACGCCACTTCTGTCAAGTCTCCCCACACTCAATTTACTGTAACTGATTTGTCTTTGTGTCTTGTGTTCCCTTTCATCAGCGGAGCTTAAAAATCTGTCAGTGTTGTGAGCCGGAGTGTTTGCCGTGATTCGGGTGAAGGTCCACTTATGCTGCGGGGTGATAGAAGTCTTTCAGTAATCTCAGACAGCGGCCGATCAGCATTTGAAAGGAAGGCACTCTTTCAGGTCATAATGAGCGCAGTGTCACCGACCATCTTCTCTGCGACAACGCTAATCCTGCTCGAAGAGGGAGTGAAATGAAGCTGCGCTGAGGATTAGAGGCCAAGTAAGTAAATTATAGAAAGTGACAAAACTCTTCATTTTACCTTTGCATCGACGGTCCAATTTGACAAAATTAAAAATGGATTTGCTCGTCCAGCTGTCCATCTATTCATTGCCTTATCTATTATCTTAGGCCACCGAAGGGCACACACAAAGCAGTCAGTCTCATACTCACACCTAAATTCATGTTCTTTGGACTTTGAGAGGGAAATGGAGTACCTGGAGAAAAACACACATAGAGAAAATGCACAAACTACACACAGAAAGGCCAGGTGTCAAAACCAGGACCATCTTGCTGCAAGGTGGCAGAGCTAACCACTCTGTGATGCCTGATCTGCAGGCCAACTAGTGTTATTTATGTTTCTCAAGTCCTTGTTATCATTGCAAGAAAGCAGACACCCCAAACATTAAAATAGTTCCTCCAACTATGCAAGACTTGGAGTTTGGAAAGACAACAGTTCGGAGGAAGTCTCTGGCTTCTCAAATGAACAACAGCTGGAAACCATGCGGTTGTAAACACACCCACCTGCTTAATTTCATTAACACCTCCTGAATTTTAGGATACAGTTAACAGCTTGGCTCTTGCATTGCAGTATGTTTACAACCTGCGGTCTGAAACCTGCTGTGGCTCTCTCCCAGTCCCCCAACTACAAGCAACATCTGAGCATCAGACGGCGCTCTCACGTATTTACTTATTCATTTATGGCAACATTTGCTCTCCCAGTGAGTTGTCTCTCTTCTGAGACATGGAGGAAACTTTGGCTTTGCTGTGATTGTATTCCAATCACTGATATTGACTCACAAGTGGCTCATTTATTCTGAATTTGCATGAAACTGAAATGCATCTCCAATTCCCCTACCTTGAGATATGAGTGATGTAACGTCTTACTGTTATTGAGACGCTAAAAAGAAACGAGAACCAGACCCAACTATAGTGTTCGATTATTCATATTCATCAAGCATTCATCTGCTCTGGTGGGAACCTGGTACTTTTCTATTTTATGATTACAGCTAATTGAAAATCGTTGGGCTTTAGACAGCTTTCAGTCTATTGTATGAAAGGTAAAAAGTGTTTTTCTCACACACCTTCTTATTCATGGATTCATTCCCAGCTGCCTCATGTGCCTGTGAACTGGTTCCTCCCTTTACCACTCGCACATCCTCCTCTTGTTGCCCTATTTTGTCATCTTTAACTCGAGTTGGCATCTTTTCCCGCGTGCATAATATATATTCCATATCTCAGAGATAGGTATCGGGTGGGTTCTTCCATTTGCACCTTTTGGGGTTGTAATGTGTTCTCTTTACAGTTTCATGATGCATAGCCTCATTTGTAGAGAGAAACAGAGGGAGGGAGAGAGAGAGAGAGAGAGAGAGAGGTTGCTGCCAAAACCACTTTTTTTCTGGCAGTAGTCTCTTGATGTTAAGTGTCTCTGACTTAACTCCTGGCTATCAGATGCCAGCTCCTATCCGTAAAACTGTGTCTTTTGGGGTTATATCCTGTATTTAGATCATGGCACAGGTGGCACATTCAGTTAAGCACTGAGACCTACATTTTGACGTTTGCAGAAACTGTCAAATGTGAGCGCAGCCTGAAAACTCGTGTATGGTTAAAAAATATATGAACTTGTGAGGGCCAGACGGTCACAGTCACTGATAAGCACACAGTCAAAGCTACAGACCTGCAGTGGACAGCAGGAGGAAGGTGACCGTCAGGACATTGAAGGACTGCCGGCTGTTGATAGTCATCTTCTCGTCCTCATGTGGGAGGAAGGGTGGGAGTGGGAGGGAGGGAGGGAGGGAGGAAGAGAGGGAGGGAGGGGGGCTGCTCTGCTTTAGCTGGATGTGAGCATCGGCTGCTTGTAGATGCCTCCTCTCACATGACTGCTGCTGCTGCTGCTGCTGGGAGTCAGGACTCCTGATGGGAACAAGGCAAGCAGAGAGGGAAAAGATTAAAGGATTTGATTAGGATTTGTGGAAGTGCCACCCGACTGTGTGGACAGCTTGTCTGGCAGCGAGTGCCCTTGATGGCATCAGAGAGCGGCCCCTCAGGTTTACATAACGTGATGTCTTGGGCATTAATATTTATTGAAATTGGCACAAGGGCTCAGATTCATTCCATTCTTGCAGAATTCCCAACAGTGATGACGTTTGGCTGAAGAAATTTCAGTATAAGTTTGGACCACAGTGTATCCATGAACTTAACTTGATTAAAAAGGAAATGTGGAAACACATTATTGTTATTATAGCTGTTATTTTTATGGATGACTGAATAAGAACTGAACTTATGGACACTTTTTTCAGTTTTCTTCTTCACATGTAAATATGCAATAAACTAAAATCAGGTAATGTATGTGATTGAAATTCTGATTGATTAATAGATTATTTATTGATATTTATTACAGTTTTCCACTATTTAAAGAGAAGAATTCCAATCTATATACATATCCAGGGAATAACACATTACCAATGACCTGTCCAGGCTGTATCCCCTGCCTTATGTGAGCTGCAGGTAAACAACATAATGGATGGGTGGACGTCTCAACTTTGTCCCAGGGAGAACTCAGAGCTCACAGCCAATAGATATTTAATTATAGAAATCTGCTTGGTAGAGCAGAAAAATGCCACAAACACACTTAAAGAGAGTTAGTCTCACCAAATATTTAATTAATTATGCAGAAGTTGCTCCTTCAGCACAGCGCACACGCTTGAACTGCTTGCAGAAGTGCTGAGGAGCAGCTCCCCTGTAAGCGAAGCATCGTGGGACAGTTCCCTTTCAAAGCTGCGTCACAGCTTTCATCCACTGATGCTAACTGAGATTAATGGGGCGGTGGCACATTCTGCTCGGTGGCAATTTTACCATAGGAAATTACACATACACACTCTGTTCCTGAATTAGTCTAAGGTCATGATTATGATAATTACTTACAAATCCTGTAATGGAACTTTTTGCCTCCAGCAGTTTTACAAAGTTCATGTGAGAGAGTTTTATAGGTGCACTGCAAAGACAGAGGGGTGAAAAATGTTAAAATGGCTTGAAAAACACATTTGCTCATCGAAACTAAAATTCACACCTCCCATATTTATGACATTAATTCATTTTCAGCTCAGGTACCAGAATCTGCCTTGGAAATGATCCCGCCTCTGAACCACCAAGGACTTCAGCCGCCGGTTTGTGCAAAGAAAGTTAAACATCCTCTCTGCAGAAGCTGCATGGAAAATTTTCTTACAAAACCAAAGCTCTGAATTATTGAGAGGCTGACAGCAGCTGACAGCAGGACAGAAACCACATATAAGGAGCAACAACGCAGCTGTATAGGGGGCCATCGACGCTCCCTTTTTCTGTGATGAAAAAGAACACAAGGCTGCATCACATCCAGTCCCACGTTGCATCAACACCTTTGACACTTTATTTGTTGCTGAATTATTAGTTGTTCTGGCTTCTGGCCTCGCAGCGTTTTACACAAACAGACTTTGTTGAGGGTGCAAGTGCAAACAACATAAAAAAGACTGGAATATGGCAGGGGGATGTCATAATCATTATCGCTTCCAGTTCCTTTTATGTCCAGGTCAACCTGCAGGAACAACCTAATACACCCAGTGGACACTTGTAAAGTGTCTCTTGTACTGCAAGTGCATTATTATAGAGAACATAAAGTGCTTCAGCCAGAAACAGAAAATGACGTATGTATGAGTATATATATTTGGTTTCCCTACAATGTGAGCATGAACGTATTATTGTCCTGTAGTATCAAACAAACATATTGAGGAGATATTACAGTTAAATGTACAGGACACTCAAGCTTTGTATTGATTGGTAAAGAATAAGATTGATAACTGAATATTCAAAACTTGACGAGGTGTGATGTGTTATGTAATGCTTCACAACTGGATGGAAGGCTTAGACTGAATTCAGTAGCTGGAAATAATTAGTTAATTGATTTTTTTGTTTTTCTAATTACAATGGCCCACAAGGGCAAGCATTCACCAATGTTCATATACTGCAATCAAAGAAATGATTCAGGACTAAAAACATGCAAACCCACAAAACAAAGTTGAAACAAAAATACTGCAGATTGAAAAATGCTGCAGTCGCTCAAAACTGCAGTAGTCCTCCAGGCCTCTAGGGGGACTGGATCTGACATTTGGGCCACTCCCATGGTACCATACTTATACTTCTATAGGATTATATCAAAGATGCTCCAAAAGTTAACTGAACTTTTTCTAATCTTTCTGAGATCATAGAGTTTCCTAATTGCAGTGGTTTTCTTTTGCATTTGTTTAATGTGTTTTTGAGTGTTTTTGGTTTTGCATCATTTCTGTGTTGGCAGTGTCTGCCCTCGTCAGCTTCCTCAGTTAATGAGAACTGCGAGAAGGCTACTGAACAGACCACTCAAAAGATTAATCATCTAAGTCGCTTTCCAAACAAATCACAACACTAAACATTTGGTGGTTCCGGGTTTTTAAATTTCAGTCAGTGAGCGTGTTTGTTACAGTTCAAGTACAAATCCGTTGCCATGTTTGGCTGCACACGATCAAACCAATATACAAACTGTGACTGTGGACTGCGTAGTCAGAGTATATATGCGTGGAACGGCGGGCTGTTTTCTGTTGGAGTCTTTTAAAGCATTTTAGATCAGACAAGCTGTTCCCTCTTCAGAGATCCAGGCAGCTGAGGTCCCAAGAGGCTTGTTAGAGTGGCATTTTCTACTCTTTTTTCGCTCTATCTTTTTACTCCTGGTGAGAGCTTCACTGTACTGCCAGATGACAACACGCAGTGCGACGAGGGATTCCCATCCTCTCCACCCCCCTCGACCCTATAAACAGAATCCCTCCACTGCTGTGGGCTTTTACACGGACATTACATACATTATTTCTTCTCTCAGCTTTTTTTTTTCTCTTTTTCCTTTTTCACACAGAGTCACATCATTATCACATCGCTCCCTGAGCTGTACGGGCAATAAAGGGGCAAGGTTCACTTATTCAAGCGCCGGGCTTGTTTGCAGAAAGAAAAAGTGCATATGGGGAGGGGTTGTGTAATGAGCCTGATGGTTGTGAAGCAGAACATGTACTGTAAATACACATGCATGCACAAAAGCACACAAACAGCTTAGCACACAGAGTGTGGCTCCGTCCGAGTGAAAATGGAACATACTGCCCAGCTGAACAGGCATGAAACACAGATGGAGGGTCCAGCTATTTGCTGTTTACATCTCACATCGCACTAAAATATACACAAAGGCCCACTGTTACCCTCCTCGGTAAATGTGACTGCTGTTTATGAGAGGAAATATCTAAAAATTTAATCGCCTCCTCAGGTAACTGGAACACAGAGCTTGTTTATTTGTCTACATGTTCCGCTCTGTCGATGCTGGAGAAAAGAAGAGGATATTAAGTGACCAATTACCGCGGCAGCCACGGTGAATACAGCAGCATACTTTTCATCAGGGCGCAGCAGGAGACCTGAATCTGTCAGGCCTTGGTGCGGTGGAAGATTCTGGCCTGTTCGGAGATTGCACTCCTTGATCTACTCGGCCGATCTCACGACCATTCTCATGACCAAGTCTTATTTTCGCCCAAACATTGACTTTAAAGTCAACGTTATTATGCTTTCCACAAAAATGTTATTAATTCATTTTGGTCTGGTATTTCTTTTATCTGAGGAGCTTTAAAGTCTGTGAAGGCATGAACCCCCGCATCACAATTCTCTCTCTCTCTCTCCCTCTCCAGCTTAACTTTATTTTTAAGCCTGTCATTTTGAAGATTCACATAGCCTTCTTTTTCACTCCTGTGCAGTGTAGTGGAGGGGGATATTTATGCACCCTCTGGGCGCAGTTATTAGGTTTGTGTTTCCCTCGGAACACACAAATACTCTCTGTTGCTACGCTGGCGCGGAGTCTGTGTCCGTGCACGTTATCAATCACGCCGAAAGCACGCGGGCTCACGAGCATGTGGAGCGGAGTGCAGTTTAGAGACGAGATCGCTCCACGCTGGGAACGAGCGCACATGAGCTCAGTGGCTGCGTCTTGTTTTGCGGTCTGGGCGATGGGCTGGCATCCAAGCGCTGCTCCCTCTCACCGCCATCCTCACAAACTGGGTCTCATTCACTTCTGATGACATTAGAGCTTTGGCCGGAAGCGGTGGGGCATCGGCCCATGTTGGGAGGCCCGTGGCTGCGATTTCATGCTTCACGCTGAACTGCGTGCGGCAACATTTGTCAATGGGGCGATAAAAAAAGAGAGAGGCTCATGTGCTACAGGTGGTGCTGTGGAAATCAGGTCTCGTACGGCGATGAACCAGAGCGAAGCCTCGAAGGAGGCGTCACCAGTCGCTTCCTTTGCAAAATGAAAACAACGCTGGGCTGCATGAAATATTTAATATCACAGTATTGACATCTTTCCAGTCGTGTCCAACAGCTTTCCTGTGCCTCGAGGTGGCTGCTTCTGGAACCTACTACGGATAGAGCAGAATGAGAAACAAACACAGTCTCTGCTTCCTTCCCTTTGTTTACCAGCACTGTTGTATTAGGTATATTAGGTTACAAGAGGTCATTTAAAATGACACAAACAACGATGTTTTCCACCTTTGAGTCGTCATGTCTTTGTGAGACTTCATCGTGACGTACTCCACGTGACCTGGCCAAGACACTGACCCAGGTCAGAGTGTACTCCTGCAGAATGTACCTGACAGCTTGCCTGATTGGGAAAACACCAAATCTGTACGGAGAATCTTAATGAAGAGAGGGACAATGAGAAGCTGGCAGGACACACTCTGCAGTAAATAAATATGCCGCTCAGGTTTTTCCTCACACTCACACAATCAAGGTGGTTGACTTGAGGTCACACGCAGTTACTGGAACGTTATTTACTGTTAAGAGTTTTCTTTTTATATTTGTGTTAAAACGTGCATTATGTGGAGAACTCGACACGCTGTACCGTCAGACTCTGACCAGTTTTAATGCTGTGAAACATGATGCTGCTTTACCTTTGATCGGTTGCATCTAATTCTGACAGAGAGGCAATCCTAGAATCCTAGAAAACCTTTTATAAAGCTACTGACGACTCAAAATGTGGTGATTCTTTCTTTCTAGTGGCATTAAATGATGTAAATGGTTATGAAGATGAAGATGTGAAACACATATTTCAGTAACTCTTTCAGGCATTACAAAACAAACGTCATTTTTGTTATTTGCCACAAAAAGGAAAGAGCATTTTGCGATTGCAAACTAATGAAGCTCAGGCTGAGAAGCCCCACATAAATGTAATGATTCTCCTCTGGTTTATATGATCAGTCAGTGGAATAAAATTTCCAGATCAGATATTCTAAAAAAAGCCCAGAGGCAGCAGTGTGTTTTGGTCTGGTGGCTTGACGTTGCTAAGGGGGAGACGTCACAGAAAGACTGCAGCGTGTTGAATAACTAATTATGATTAATTCATTAATGAATAGCAATCATCCATGATGTGGTGAACAGGAGAATACAGTGAAATCTAAAAGAAAGCGGATGGACACGGAGGTAATAAAGCGCTTGTTTTGCTTTGAGCGTGGAATCGTGATGGAGTCGGGTGTTGCAGCCACTGTGCTGCATGGGTGGTCTGTTTCTGTCGCTGCCTCCAGGAGGCTTTGTTAGTCCTAACACAAGCAGAAGATGAGTGCAAGGCTGTAATCAAACTCAACATGGGCGGCTGGCTCGTTGTTGGCTTCCTACCTGCTGAGAGCTGTCACGTTGGTGGAAACCATTTGGCCTCCTCCTTCACTTTGTCTCACAGCCCTAATTCATCATCAAATTGGGAAGCAGAGGCAGATTGGAAAATAACAGCGTTGCCCGTCTGTTTGGAGGCATCGACAGCGTCTGTAAAGCCCGGAGAAGACGCCACGATTTACCGTCCTTTGAGACCATAGAGAGACTTTAGCTGATACTACCAGCTCCAACCATCTGGAATAACCTCCCCCCACAGATCCGAGGAATGCTCATTTCACCGTGCTGTGCCGGTGCAGCCTCTCCTCAACTCAGATATCACAAGCGTGGAGGTGACGGCACACAAGTTCCGGTACTTTCTCCTAAGTTTCAACCGGTGAGAAAACTCTGCGGCGATGAGCAGCTGGAGCAACACAGTCTTTTCTTGACCAAGTGAGAATTTAACAAGGCAAATCATCCTCCAGTCATTTCTGCGAGGCGGTAAATATATGCATGCAGCGAGGGAGAGACGACTAATGAGACAGCTACTGGAGTCTAATAAGTTGAATTCATTATGCAATCAAGGTCTCGGAGTCAGCTGGGGATGAACATTTTTGGCCCCACAATGTAGCTCCACTGAGATGTGTGTTTCCATGTGATGCGAGTGTGAATGAATCAGCTCGAGTGATGCTGTGTGTGTGTGTGTGTGTGCCTGTGCAAGAGACCGGATGCTTAAAAAGTCATTGATGAAGTCCTTATTAAATAACAGCAAAAGCATCTGGAGGGCTTAGCCTCTATTTCAGTTGACAAATGGAGAAATTGAGTTGGTTAATTGAGTGGGCGAGAGACAGATCAACAGTTTGATCAATAATTAATGTGGAAGTTTCTTTTGTTGACAAAACGCTCTCAACTCAAGGCCCAGACGTATCTGGAGCCCGACAGATTATAGTCTATAGTAGACTGAAATCTTTAAAAAAAACTTGCATATGTTGTCTGTTCTTACTTATGTCAAGTCATTATTATGTCAAGTCAAGAGTAATATCCACACCTCTCTAGAAACAAGGCATTTCTGCATGTAACTGAATATGCTGAACCCCATTCTGTTCCTCATTGTTCATCAGTTCACAAATATGCTTGCATGGTAAAAGCTACTGGTCACCAGTTCATAAATGGATGTGAATGGGTGAATGGTCTCGTCTCTGTAAAGCACTCAGAGTGTTCATAAGGACAAGAAAATAATAGAATTTCTCACTCTGCAATGATTAAAAGAGTTGATGTTATCTTTAAAGTGATAGAAACTGGTTCCCTCACCACCAGTATTCAGCTGCCAATCAATCTCCTTTCTCCCGCTACAGTCTCACTTTTATCTGGAGACTCCGAGGACTGGGTGTTACTGCTCAACGTCACAGATACATTCACAGTTAAGTCACTCTCAAGGCCACAGGAAAGCCTTCCAGGAATCGGCGGCTCCCAACACTCACACTTCCATCACGGTTTGCTCTGCCCGCAGGCCTCATCTGTCTACGCATCAGCGCTCTGGCACTTTTCTGTGGTGGTGGGACTGTGACTCACGCAGAATAACTGGACTTGTTTTGGCTGCAGGGTTTGGAGAGACATATCCCGTGGACTATTTGGTGTGTGTGA
Organism: Karalla daura; assembly: GCA_029224185.1. Lineage (NCBI taxonomy): Eukaryota > Metazoa > Chordata > Actinopteri > Chaetodontiformes > Leiognathidae > Karalla > Karalla daura. The sequence continues at coordinate 22,463,028 of CM055196.1, forward strand.
TGTAGACAGACATGACAGTATCTCCCAGACGCGAGCCAGCATTGTTTGTTTGGATTTGCTTTAACACCCCACTCTGGGCTCAGTTGGTTTCTCTTGGAAATCTTCCCCATAATCATCCGCCTGACCCCGGATTTAAAATAGCTTCCACCCGCAGACAAATACCCCGATGGGAATTTCAGAAATGAAGAAAGGGAGTCAAGACATGGGACAGTAATGCATGACAAAACTGCAGTTAAAACAAAGCGCCTCCATATTTTTCGCTGGCTCTCCCTCGGGGGTGCCTTCATTTTCTGGGTTTACACAAACCATTGCGGTTGTGAGGCAACGCTGCACCCAGAAGCTGGCTGTCAGAAATGTGATTTTGTAAGTGATCCAGTAGTTTTCTCACTGTATTTGATTCTAATAAACCAGTAATAAACAAGCCTGAAACGGTAAAACCATTCGTACGGGGTGTGATTTGTGTTAGGTCTGTTGAATGGTTTTGCACTTTGCCATGCAGAGAAGTGCAGGATAACATCCTTCTACACACAGAACAAAGTGTTTCTTGCTCTAATCTTTCCATGTTGGCAAGTAAATAATTCATCTTTCTAAATGTTACCTGTTGCTTGGCTAGTAGTTTGGCCAGGTCACAGCATCATGAAGCCTTGTAAACTGTGGCAACTGTACTGGGAATCTTGTAGAGTCTACGATGGGTCCAATGGCTGGCTTAGCTGATTGGAAGACTTTGCGCCTTCACATAAATTGCCTTAAATCAGTGGAAATAAAGAGTATAGAGGGTGAAAATGTCCTTCCACTCGACTTTTACGACTGTGTCCGATCCAAAAGTGGTGCTCCAAACACAGCTGGGAGTGCGAGCTTGACCTCAGATAACCTTCTCCAACAATGGTCTTGTTTTTAGATGTGCAGATGTGAACCCTGCACAGCTCGCCCTAGAAATAGCCATTAACAGGTCCACTGCGCAGACCTGGAGAGCTCTCCAACACCTCCGGGTCTGCGGGGGTCACAGAGGGCAGCGGTCACGAGACGACCTCGCACTGAACTGCCAGGAAAAGCTCACATCTGAGCGGCTAATGCTCCACACGGCTCCGCATCCAAACGCTAATGGTGTTTTGGCAGCGGCTTTATACGGCCTGTTTGTGGGCCGTTCCAGCAATCATTACTGGAAGTGTTGGTTGACTGGCCCTCGTAGTGGGATAGCACCTCATTAATGAGGCTGTCCTGCTTTTGACCCGCGGAGAGTGAAGTCACTTCACTTTGCATAAGTTCTTGCGGATCTTCTGTGAATAATAACTTCCTATTAAGTCCTGAAACGCTCCCTGAATGCCAGAGAATTCAGCTCAGAGCGCTGACGTTCTCAGTTTGTGCAAAAAGGTCTGAAGTCTCTACAAAAAAAATGTTCTTTTGTCAAAATGTCTGCAACTGTGGAATGGATGTCTTTTTATTGTCAAAATGAGCAATAGCAGGGTTACCTGCTGTAATTCACTGATAAAACGTGGACGTGATTATTATGTCTATTCAGATTATTACTCATTACTGGAGATAGGACTCATAGTGAGCCATTATGTTATACTGTGTATCAAAAATACACCCATTTCTCTATTTGTGCCAAATTTGACCCATTTTGACATTTGACAGCAGTGGCAATACCTTAAATGTCATTCTTTTAGTATGAAATTTGTCTTAAACTACAAGATTTTGTACATTGAGGTTGTTTTGGGTCAAAGATGGGTTGAAGATGTGTTTTAGACCGTGATGTGATTCTCCAAGATGAGGAGGACAGTGATGAGGAGGAAGATGTGTCAGAGCAGGAAGATAACATGGGAGAGAACTCTGATTACAGCCCTTTTGATGAAGATGACTCTGTTGACAAGGAACAGGCAGCCAGGCAGACACTTTTCTTGAAAAACGGTGCTTTCTGTCGCTCTTCACATCCACAGCATGGAGGAAAATATCATCCGAATGACTCCTGGACCCACAGGACTGGCCATTTCACAAGCATCTGATGTTTTGACAATTTTGTCTTATTGCAGTGACAAACATGGAGAGGATTAATCACTAATGGTCCATAACAGGGAGGCCATGGATGTGACTGACCAACATGCCTACTTGGGGCTTCTAATGCTGGCTGGTGTGTATAAGTGAGGCTGCTTCTAGTCTGTGGAACGCTGAGACAGGGAGACCAGTGTTTCCAGCTACAGTCTCTGGAAATGATCCATACCATCTCTGCACTGCAGCATTTAATAGTTGCAGTGGTTAAACATGATTACATTATGAATTCCAACTGTTCCAGAATGTTCAAATGCAATAGAATATATTCAAGTCATAAGGGCTTTTATGTTTCTTACGTTTCTTAGGTCTTGGGAAAAGCGAGACTCGACACTGTTGTAAAACTTAAAACACACAATCCTCTCTCTCTCTCTAAAACATATTATGGAGTAATCATGCATTTATTAATTGCATATATACAATTTAGACATTCTGAATAGATTTGTAGTTTAAAATTTCCTACATTGACCTGAATCTGACCAGTGCGTGCGGGCTCAGTGCACCATTGTTGAGTTCTAACTCATTCTTTCTCTCTGCACAGCCCACGTTGAGTGTGACAATATAGATAAACGTTAACAAACACATAAATCGCAGTTGGCTTTACAAATACTGTGGTGTGGGTTTTCCGATGCGGTCACTGATTTAGGAAACAGAAGCCCAGTCTCCCTCTCCCGCACACACACGCAACTTTCATCCACGTTTGTGTTTTTACGACTTCGTAATGACGACAATGTTTTGACAAAGACCACCACCAGAGACCCGAGTGTTTCATAACCCTGGAGGTTTCCTCGAGGCCGCTAATGACTCAGTACTGACTCACTTAAGCATCTTCAGAGACAGATATTTAAGAGGGTAATAGGTTTTTTGTGCATAGATTACCCCGTAAAGAAACGTTTTGCTCATCCAGAGGTTTGTGTGGCCAGCTGTTCCCTCCGTCCTCTCACTCCACCTCACGCTGGATGCGTTTAAGCCATTACCTCGACACGCTGCTTTTATCTGGTGATAAAAGCCGTTTTTCGCAGCCGTGTTGCAGGCTTGAGTCAAAGTGACAGAGGCCCTGCTGCACCCGCTGGCTCTGTAATCAGCAGCAGGTTTCTGACATCCATGTTTAACCCCTGGTCCGCTCCCCGTGCATCTCCGCCGCCACTCACTTCTGCAGCGCCTCATTAGGGACGGCCGCTCAGTTCAGTCACGCGGTTGCACGAGGACGATGCAGTGAGCTCCATGTTTCAGTTAGTCTCAGCTGCTCTGGGTTTAGAGATACAGAGATTTACTAAAAAGGTTTGATTTATAATTAATAAACTCTATACTTTCTCCGCTATATGCGGCTCTGGGCAGAATACACATCAAACCTAAATATGAAGACATAGCCTCTTTTATCTTAGCATTAATTCCAGCGATGTAGCTATATTCTCCTGCCCTGTATGAGCTGTACAATGTACTAATACAGTGATATTTTTACTTTCTGCTCAACCTACAACTATGACTGAGAAAGACAATGTGTCTGTCAAATTCTGTGATTTTTCTTATAATGTTCCTTCTCTAAATGATTAGATAGTACTACTGTTCCTCCATCCATCATCTTACCAGCTTTACACCAAATACTGTGTATCAATGTCTGCTGGAGCCTACCTCACATATGGCAAAGGCAGTGAACACACCAAGTACAGGTCTCCAGTCCGTAACAGGACATGCACACGCACCATTTTCTCTCACACTTACATCTATGGGCAATTAAGCGAGTCTCCAGGCAACCTAATCATGCATCTCTTCAAACCTGAGCTCTTAGAGAAAAAAGGTGGAAAGAGACAGAATTTGGGACAATCTGGGAATTGAACCAGGGACCTTCTTGCTGTTAGGGAACAGCATCAGCCACTAATCCACCTCACCTCTACTGCTGTACTTGACTAGATCTCATATTTCAGGTCCTGTGGCTGTGATGGAAGTGAAACTACTGTGAAATAGACTTTTCGTGACTACATCAACATTCTGGAGAAGGTAAAACAAAGTGAGCGCGCTGATGGTAATTACTGTGTCGGCTCAGCTCACACACCACGCTGCACGCCGTGTGAGCTTGTTTGGTGGGACAAGTTAACTGGAGGTTAAACACCAGTCGAAGAGGAGGCCGCGTGAAGAGCGGCTCTCTCGGGTCAGCGGCTGCAACGCCACGTAATGAGAATTGAGTGGGATCAATGGGAATAGAGTGGGGTCGCGCATAAAGATTTCAGTGTCAATATGTCGATATTACGGTTATTCTCTGAGTGTTTTCTCCTTTCACAAATGACCCTGAGATAAAACCCTTGACCTCCCTCCCTCAATTACTGCTTTGGGGAGCTGCTGTGTTACTTGAGTACGTATGCAGATCTTATTATTCATGCTTGAGAATGAGTTATAAGCTTACATGCTAATTTCCAGTAAATATTTGGTCAACCTCTGATTTCCCTCAAGTATTCTGTTTTTTTCTTTCTTTTTTCTTTTTCCTTTTGTGAAAGATTCATGTGTGATTTAACAGTTTTGCCCGGGTCAATACCACACGACTCTAAGGAATCTGAATCAATGTCATTTTTTCTTCATATTCATGTTGACCGCACTCTCTCTCGCTCTCTCTCTCACACACACACACACACACACACACACACACACACACACACACAGAACAAACAGTGCATTAATATTCCAAACAGCCACTGGCTGAACCTGTGTCTGAATTTTAACAACTTGCATGTTATTTGATTATTCTCTTTCCCTCACATCTCAGTAGTTGCACAAGAGGAGGAAATGCTTTTGTAATGCCAATATCCCCCCCATGAAATATAAACACAGGATAAAACTAAGAGGAAAGACTTTTATCTACACGTTATAAGGAGGGTGAATCTCAGTCCGGCCGAGGATCTTTCTGAGTTGACTCACTTGTTGTGTGTGTGTGTCTGGATTTTCTCTCGGTACTCTGGTCTCAAATTTCAATTTGATTAAATTCAACTTATTTAAAGTACCAGTTCATAACAATGTTATCTCAAAACTCTTAAAGTAAACAGACAAGCCTCACTAAAACAAAACAGAACCCAGCAATTCCCACACATGAGCAAGTTGTAAGTAACCCCACAGTCCTAAACCATGCATGTTCAGGTCTATTAGAGACTCTTAATGCTGTGTATGTGTGCTGTGATGTGCGTGCTGTGTATGTATGTGTGCATGTATGTGTGTGGTGTGATGGACCTGTCTAGGTGGTATATCCCCGTCTTCATCCTATACCCACTGGCTACAAAGCAAGTGAGATGATGGATGGATAGCCGGTGATTTATCTGGACATATTGACATTTCAATATCATAAAAGAGGTTGACTGAGCTGCTGTATCAGCTGCAAACAGGCTGGGAGAAGAAGAAAAAGTGCTGTGACGTGTGTGTGTGTGTGTGTGTGTGTGTGTGTGTGTGTGTGTGTGTGTGTGTGTGTGTGTGGATATTGAGAGCAGCAGCGCTACAGCACGCTCGAAAGGGTCAGGATGCATACAGTTGCCACGTGGAGCCAACAACTGATATTCACATTGACAGTATAATGGGACAAAGTGCTGGCTGGCTTTCTGCCTCTGGCATCTAATGGTTACAGTATTCAAGTACATGGAGGCCACATGGAGGGAAAGCGGGCACATGCAGCTGATGAATACAGACAGTGTGTGTGTGTGTGTGTGTGTGTGTGTGTGTGTGTGTGTGTGTGTGTGTGTGTGAGTCACTCTTCAGGCATCTCCTAGATTATCATCTGTTCACAGGAATCAGATACAGAGACAAAACCAACGAAATCATCAAAGGCAACCGTCAACGCCTCATCGCAGGACCTGCCTCTATCTGCTGCTCCTCTTTCACACAGACAAATATAGACACACACACGCACACACACACGCACACACACTTGCATGGACAGTAAAAGCTGTAAATGAATGCATACTGTACAATTTCTCGCTCTCTTTCTCTCTTCTAACGAGCACATCAGGAGACGCAGAGATCGATGCAAATTAAAAGTAAAGTGTTGGTTCACACCTCCACACATGCACAGAGACCAACATGCACGCACACACAGAGCGAGGGATGGGCCAGGAGAACGTGGTGCGAACCCTCGTGTTTTCTGCACTGTGGATCAGAAAACAAGTTCCTTCTGTGCACACTGGGGTGACTGCGTGCTGCTGTTTACTTTGGATGGGGGGGGGGTGTAATTATTTGGCTACCATAGCTGCTGTTGATATTATTAATGAGTTACTCTGTGTTGGAAACTGTTCAATATCATCTGTTTTTATTGTGTGCATGGTTTACATACGAGATCAACAGAGAGCGCGATAAAAACGTTTGTTCTGCTCAGATGTGCAAGCAGAGCTATCTCTGTGCTTTACTGGGACCTTTTTATGTGGACGTTTCAATGCTGTTTGACTTTCAGTGGCCAAAAAAAGAAAAGCACCTCAAAAAAAAAAAGAAAAGAAAAAACCTCCAAAGAGAGTGCAATCCTACTGTGAACATCAGAGGGGATATTTCACTGCTTTGACTGGCGGTTTTCCTGTCTGGAGTCGGAGCCGGAACAAGGCGGCTAGTTTTAGTTACCTGTCCGCGGTTGAGGCCCCATCCAGAGTAAATGGCAGAAAATCAATGAGTCTGTGTCAGGGGTAACATCGCAGTCACATTCTTTGGTCGGTTTTTGCCTTTTTTGTTGATGGTGACAGATGGAGAAGTAGAACAAAGACAGAGAGAGAGAACATGTAACAAAGGTCATCGACTGGAATCGATCTCGTGACACTTTTAGGCGCGCGGCCATGTGGCTGTGACTGTGGCCTTTTGGCTCCACAGTCTGGAAACTGCTCACAGAGAAACAGAGAAACAGACGAAAGACTTCACTTTCGAACCCAGCTAAATGTTATACTGTAGTTAAATCAATAAGTCGGTGGCAAAACGTTCCTAGTTTAACATCTCCTTATGGCTTTGTGCCCTTTCGCCAGACTCGCATGGTGCGACATGTTCACCTGCTGCTCGCTCTCCATTTTAAGGTCAGGCCGGTGCAGTTTTGTTTTGCAGCTGCACTTTAATAGAGCATTTAACCCGATGAACCACAGGTCAGAACAGAATTAAACTTGTTTTTCTTTTTTTTTTGCTCAGAATTGTTATGAAAACACATTTAGTTTGTCCTGTCCTGTGTGACTCAGTAAAAAGCAAACAAAACAGATAGCTTTACGGTAAATAAGCTCCAGTGTTTGTCTGTTCTCGATTAATTATGACTCTTTTTTTCAATCAATTATTCAGTCTTTCACACCAGGGATGCTTGAATGTACCTGTCTGACAAAATGTTCCATTCAATCTAAAAGTTGTGCTTACGTGTGATAAACTGGGGATGCACATCTCCCATACCTCCCCATAAAACAGCTTGTGTTTGTGCTCAGCCCTAAATAACCTTCGCCTGCGCTCCGATGCGTCTAGATATACAGTACGTGGCTGGATTAGGTGTGCAGCAGAGATAGCTGAGCGGAAAATGTCGCCAGATACAGCCGAGAGTTTGCTCGCCTCATCTGGGCCGCGATAAGAAGCACCATCCGTGAGACGCTGATACCACAGCTGTATTAATTTCAGCTACGCACCTCTGATTTTCTTCTTTTTGAGGTTTTTCGAGATTCAGGCACCAAAAACTCTCCCTCTGCCAGGAGATTGTCTGCATCTGGTGCCGCCAGCTACTCAGTGTGTTTTTTCTGACACCGGTTTGATCATCTGTTCTGAATTTGAAATGCTCCTCACTCAAAGTGTTTCACCTTCAGGGCCTCTGCCAAGCCACCGGTCACGACAGGCCTGCCTGCTCCGCCTCGCCTGGTGGGAGGCTATGTGTGTGTGTGGGTGTGTGTGTGTGGGTGTGTGAGGGTGTGCATATTAGGCTGGTATGTGTGTACGTGCCAGCTGATGTGTGCACCAAGCAGATATTAACGCCCTCTCAATGTCAACGACTCCTCCGAGTCAGGAAAGTCATCGAGCCCCTGATGGACTCACTAGGAGTGTCCCTGTGGGGAGGTATGTGTGTGTGCGTGTGTGTGCGTATGTGTGTGCGTGAGACAAGGTGACAAAGGAAACAGTCCTCCACTGATGACTGATGCTCCGACCACACCGTCCTGACCTCTCTTACATTCCCTACGTCCTATGGAGGTGATTAGGCAGCTAAAACAGCTCGCAGGGTCCAGACTAAACACAAAGCGAGGACGGCCGCCGCGTTCATCTGCCTCGGCGTGAACCTTTTTAAGAGCAAAACCGTGTAAACACACCGCACTACATGTAGTTCGACATTTGGCCGTCTTAGAAAGGACTGGACAGGAAAGGCTTAGGCTTATGCAATATCTTTCCTTTTGTGTCAAAACACACATAGTTCCTAGTTCCAGCGCATGCAGGACATGCCTCCTCCTGTGTTTACACTGAGAACTCTCTGTTCTCCATCCTCTTCTTTAATACATATTTAATCACACTGCCCCCCACCCCCCAGCCCACCTACCCACCCCGCCCCACAGTGAATCTTTAAAAAACTTTACTGCTCTTCAGTCCACATCTGAAGGCCTACGTTACCAGGAGCCAGGGGACAATCTCAACACCTCAACATGTACACTTATTTCAACAGAACTGTAAAATGGCTGTAAGAAGAAAAAAACAAACATAGTGTTGTGAACACGCCTTATGTAACATATTCCAGGCCAAGGACACATTTTTGATCACATACAGTAAATAAACACACAAAGTCCTTGGGGAGCTCATTTGTTGCGTAAATTACACAACTGCTCACCCGTTCATTAGAGAAATTGCACAATGGTTCATCCAGCTATGACAGTATTTCAGATGGGGGCCGTGGAGGTTGATTAGTTTTTCCTTTCTTCCCATTGTGTGACGACTTTAAAGCGTTGAATAACATCCTCCACTTGTGGTGATTAAACATGAGGGCTGACCTCGGAGACTCTCTGCCTCAAATATACACCGGGGATGTATTATTTCTGCATGAACACACATGCAGCCGCAAACAAACGCGCAGGACGCACACCCACTGTCATGCAAAACCATGAAAGCTCCCCGGCGCTGCCCCTGGGCCAGGCTTCCCGCAGACTCGCAGGCGAGGAGCAGCCTTTCTGCACGCAGAGGAGCCGGCTTTTGTGTCAGGGAACAAAGGGAATCTCCATCCTCCTCCTGCCTCCTCTCGCACCTAAATCCTATCATGTGCCACCATCCGTCTCCCACACGCCTGTTTCCAAGTTACCGGCAGCGTCGACTGCCAATCTCGCTTAATTGCCTCCTGTGTAAAGTGACGGCTGAGGAGCGGCGATGAGAGCGAGCTGTCCTCACCTTTTCCTGCATCTCTCCCTCTCTCTCTGTCTCCCTCTCTCTCTCTTTCTCTCTCTCTGCTCCCTCTACCAAGGCAGGGACTCCACCTGAGAGCCGCACTGTATACCTCTGGGAAATTGCACAGTTGGGTCGAAGTCGACTGGAACTTCACTCCTCTGTATGAAAAAGAAAATATCTGTAGAAATGTAACTGGTGGGTGGGGACTTTTAATTTGCAAAAGTGTTCAGTTTAGAAAATGTCTCAGAGAGGACGTTTAATTCCAGCCTTAAGACACACCGAGGGATGCAAAGCATGTGGATCTTAATTGCTGTGAGTGGGGAATGCCTAGTTAGAGATAAAGTAAAGAACACTGGTTAAAACAGCAGGAGGTGCTTGTTTTAATGATAAGCAGCTTTTTTTTCTTACTAACCTTTGCTCGAGCCTGAAGGAAAAAAGAAAAGCTCTTCTCTGCTCACTCCGGCTTGCAGAAATTCACCACCCTGTTGCTCCTTGATTCCTCTTTGCCTCTTTTTGTTGCGTCTTCTTCACAAATAGATCCTCCTCATCCTCCGGACCAGGGCTGGAATTAACAGCTCATGAGGGAAGCCAGGCGGAAGAGAAAGAAAACACACCAGAGAAGAAAAGAAACACACTCTTCTCGCCCCTAAGTCCTCCTTGGCAGTGGATCCCCATCCGTCAGAGCACAGCAACTGTGTGTGTGAGAGAGTGTGTGTGTGTGAGAGAGAGAGAGCGAGCGAGAGAGAGAGGGGGGAGAGAGAGATGAAATGATACTGAGTAAGTGGGCGAGTGAGAGAGAAAGTGAGAGAGGGAGGGAGAGGGAGCTCTTGAGCGAGTGTGGAGGGTGATCCTCGGTGCTATGAGAGCTCCGGTTTATCTCTCTGTCTGTTTCCTCTGGATGCATTCCTCTCCCGACAGAAGCCACAAGGTCAGATGCTTTTACAGGAATGAGTCTTGGTTTCCTCTTGAGGGAAAACACTTCCTGTTAGTTCTCCGCTCGACTTCCCTCATGAGTGAAATCACCCTTTTTTAAAAAGCCTCTCCCCCCTGCTTTCTCTCTCTCTCTTGCTCCTGCTTCTATTCCCGGCTCTTGCTTTATTAGCATCCTGCTGTTAATCTAATCCCCTGTCTCCCATCACTACCTGTTAGGTCCAAAGGCAGGAAATGTCCTGCGATATCATTTGCATGCAAACAACATGCAGAAGTGCCTTCATAAGCAACACAAATGCACAATCATTTAATTTGGTCATTTAACAGATGCTTTTATCCAAAATGACTTATAATGGAGGGGAAAAAAGCATTAAATACATCATAATAGAGACCTAATGTAACAATGCATAGTGCACCACATCCACCAGCACACACTGAATGAGCAAAAAATCTAATTATGCTGCTAAAATGCAATAATGCTGCTATCATCTAAGCACTTTGAGTGCACTTATAGTACCTGTATGCGCATTTATTATTGCTTTAGATTGCCACTGAATGTCCTATGTGTCAAGTTATTTGTTTATGTTTTATGGTCATATTTTGTTGTATTTCTTCACAATGACAAAGAAGGCTGTCTAATTTATACATGTAAACAAATAGGTAAACCCACCCACGATCCATTAACTTTGTGTGCACAGGGCAAAGCCAAAGAATACACACTGGAAAATGTCTCCACTCCATAACACTCACCATTCAACTCAGTCATACCAAGAGATTGCAAAGTCACAAACACAACTTCTGTTCACATTTAAATAAAGGGTTAGGGGTCAGGGGTTAGGGGTTAGGGTTTGGATCAATGACAATGAAGACTTTTTGATTTTTATATGGAAGTCAGTGGGAACACCAAAAAGTGCTAATGATGTCTTGGGCATAATAATAATAGTGATTGAAATGGACAATATAACTATGAACAGTATAGTCACCAGTAGTCTTAAGGATTCTAGTGCATCCAAAGCAAGTTCGATAATGGATGGATAGAGAGAGGTGACCAGAATCAAAATGAAGATGTTGAAACCGAAGTGAAATTTCTGTCACTTCCCAGTACGTGATTGGCGTGAAGACTGGCACAAAGACAAACCAGTACTGTCACTGGTGACTGGGTGTGGGGTGTATGGAACATGGCGTCTCTGTGATGCGCTGCCTCCCCTCTCTGCTCTGATGCTTCCCGATGTGACATGGCAGCCGCAGAGCTTAAGTGTCTCCCCTGAGTGCAGCGGATACCCAGGTCAATATGCATCCGATCAATCTGGTCCACGCACATGACTGAGAGGTGATTAAGAGGCCAACCCAACAGCTTCCTCAATTATGTTGATGAAGTGTCAAAATGGCAGACAGACGGACAGACAGGCAGACAGACAGACAGACAGACAGGCAGACAGGTAGGCAGGCAGGCAGACCAGGCATGGTGACAGCAATCCTTCGTCCCACGACACATCGGGTGAGAGGGAAACTCTCTGGAGTGCTGGGAATGGAGGGAGGAACATATGGCTCGCTGACCAGGTGAGCGACAGGTGATCCCGCCGTGCACTGTGGGTACGGTACTGTCTCGACTGGCAGGGGATGATACAGGACACATGGCCTGGAGGAGGTGGTGGAGGTGGTGGAGGTGGTGGAGGAGGAGGAGGAGCAGGAGGTGGTGGAGGAATAGAATACACCTTTGTTCATCCCAAGATGGGGAAATTTCACTAACGTAGGGGGAGCAGTTGGGGTTGGAAGCGGAGGGGGAGGAGGAGGAGGAGGTAGTAAAAGAGGATGAGGAGGTGGTGGAGGAGGATGATGAGGAAGAGGTGGTGGAGGATGATAATTAGGAGGAGGAGGTGGGGTGAAGAGGTGGAGGAGAAGATGGTGGAGGATAAGTTGGTGGAAGAAGATGAGGAGGAGATAGAGGAGGGGGAGGAGGTGGTGGAAGAGGATGAGGAGGTGATGCAAGAGGAGGAAGTGATGGTGGAGCTGGACCAGAAGGAGGTGGTGGAGGAGGTGGACTAGGAGGAGGAGGGTAGTGAGGGAGGCCTCAGGCAGCTTGTGTGAGGAGGAATCAGCCTGTATGATGTTCAGCCAGGGGAAAGTATGGACAGGAGTGATATTGCGTATCCTGTGTGTGTGTGTGTGTGTGTGTGTGTGTGTGTGTGTGTGTGTGTGCGGGGACTTTGGAGGAAAGAACTCCCTGCATTTCACTCCTGATGCAGCACAGTCTTCCACATGCTTCCTTTCTCTTCTCATCATCGTCTCTCTGAGTCTGAACCAGATTATAAAGAACTCTTCCTAACGCATGTGACAGTAAAACTATAGCCATAAAATTTAAACATCAAACCATGACAAAACCATAAAGATTTCATTCCTCACAGATGATCCGAGGTGAATTCCTGTCATGGATCTCTAACCCCCCCGGTGCCAGATAGTAAATATTACACATTTCCCTTTCAACTTTAATGAAATATTGAGTGGCTTGAAATGTACTCGGGAAATGAGGTCATCATAAATGAATGCAGAGCAGGGAAGCTGCACGGATCGTTCCCCGGTGGCACTCGGTCTTAAGACAATGCCTCTTCATCTTCATCTTTATCCTCATCCTCATCTTCATCTTCATCTTCATCTGATACCCGGTGTTGTTTAAACTGGAAATACGCCGTCCTCCACTGAAGATGGAGAAGGTGAGCTCTGCTCCAGGTGTGTGTCCTCCCAGTGGACCGGGCCGAGGAGCAGGGTTGTAATCGTGACGAGCTCCTTGTCCTCCTCACAGCTGGGCTCTCTGACCTTCCTGCACTGGATGAACAAAACTAAATTTACTGTTGAGGACCAAAAACATCCAGTAAAAGCAACAGCTGTAAAAATACATCAGATCATTTTCAAAACAACCGTTACACCCATAATTATATTGCTATTAAGAAGGTTAAATGAGACCTCAGAGCTGAGGCTGATGAAAAGATCTGAGAATAAAAAAGGAGAAAAAATATTGATCTGATATATTTTTAGAGCTGTTGGTTTTGTCCTCAACATTGAATTAGTCGTGAAAAACGAATTCAAAACGCTGAATAAGTTGTTGTATTGTGCAAACAGTGTATTATTGACCTGCTAACATTTTTGTGAAATCAAATAAAAAGAAATATAGTTCTTGAGCAAAAAGTGTTCAATTTGCAGTGATATAGTGAGATTTATGGCTAAATTAGAGTAAAAGATTACCCCAAAGTGGGTTAAAATTCCCCGAACAGGATGTGAGGGTTGATAATACTAGCAGCTGTGAGCGTGAACACCATCGCCTCTTGTCGTGTGTGTAGCTTCTCATAGATGGAATTAAAACGATCTCTTTGCTCTTTCACGTAAAAGGTCCTCTGTCCTCCTCGGAGAGATTCACATGATAGGGGTTATTCTGTCCAGCGTGGCCTCTGCTCCACTTTGAGCTCCGGGAGATTTCTTTGAATCTTTTTAGGAGGCTCCATAAATGTAGGGGATCAGCTTACACAGTCCACCATTAAAACCTGCAGGGTATTTGATACAGATGTGACTTTCAATCTTCAAAAAAATGTGATTTGGGCTTAGCTTTATTATATGGTCCAAGTGTTAGGAAATCAAAAGGCTTGTCTGCCGTTTCCTTTCTTTTCCCGCCTACAGCACAGCCCTCCAGAGCCGGGCTACCTTCTATTATTGTGATGGGTTTAAAATGAATTTCGGCTCTTATGCGAAAAGTAGCCCAGCTATGAATTAGTGTCCTGCAGCTGATGCTGTGAAGTCCCATGGCAATAAAGTGAGTGAATGTTGTTGTCAAGCTTTTCTCAGGGGCCCTGCTTAAGCGCACTGCATAGAGGTCAGAGGAGGCGCGGGGAATTGTGCAAATCCCTGCAAGTCATTGCACGTCCTCCGGATTTAAGAAAGATGCTGCTAATAGAAACCTGCCTCCTGCTGATTTCTAATGACTCAACCCATCATCTAACGCCATTTTTAGACTTTCACATGCAGTTATTTTCAGGTCAAAAAGGGGGAAAGACGAGATCTGTGTCATTCATTACTCAAATTAGACTCACATTTCTTGTAGTTAGTCCAAAGCACTGATTAGTTTTGTTATTGCTCATTTTTGGCGCATTAATAGCAACATAAACATTTAGAGCAACCAGGCAAAGCATAATCGAAATGTGTAGCTCAGGTGAGCTGAATGAGCTATTAATTTCTGTGGCTTGTTGGTTTTAACTGAAATATCAGGAGGTACTGTAATTATGCAAAGCACACAACAATACTGCCACTAGAGGAACATGACAGGCACACACGGTAGATGAGTGGTTTGCACTCAGTTCACAGTGAGAAGGACCCGGGTTCAACTCCTTGGAGAGCACAGGCCAAAAACATGCATGCTTAGCATGTTAGAATGTATTCCTAATTCAATGAATTTGGACAATCTGAGGTTGTAAAAGAGATTAAATGAAGGAAGAAGAATTGGAAATTGACTGAAATTCCAGTTGATAATTTTGGTGTATTCCAGAATCATGCTTTACAGTGTGTTCCAGTCATGACTGTTTTAGACATAGATAATTACTATTGTTAAACTTGAAGTGCACGTTTTATTTTAATTACAGCAAATGTTTTTAATTGACAATTAAGAATAAAAAATACAGATAATTTGATTTATCATAACTTTCAAATAAGGAAAATGGAGAAAAACTATTTCATTTCATTCCACTTAATTTCGAATAAAATAATATAGGAAATTATTCAAAATGGAGGGAATTTGTGTTTAATTTTAGCATTTGTAAGGTATTTTTTATATTTAAACCTTAAGTATGTTAAACATAGTAAATTATTCCTGTTACCTGTATGAATTACTTTATTCCACTTCCAGTTCACAACATCCTGCGTAGGTGGAGCCAATGCTCCAAATGAATTGTATTGAAATGCCAAATTCGTAATTCACAAGCCTGAATGGCATGTGTGTGTGTGTGTGTGTGTGTGTGTGTGTGTGTGTGTGTGTGTGTGTGTGTGTATTCCCTGCCCTCAGCCTCTATGTGCTGGGATCGGCTCCAGCAGATTCCTGCGACACCGTTAAGGTACAAAGCAGGTTAGCTAATGGATGGATGGATGGGTCCCAAGGTCTCATTGTCAGAATGGTCACAACGTGGTGTTTTTTTATGCCTCGCAGACTCTGTGGTCCCTGCTCGGCCAGGCCAGGGGACCGTCCACATGTTCAGTGTGTCCCTCTAATTGCCTCAAGGTCGTGTTGCCTGTCGAAAAGCTGTAAATCCCATCTCGAAAGCAATGGGGTGTCACTTAACATCTGCAATTACAAGATCCAATCATAAACTGCTCAGCCATCTGAAAAATATTAGGATAATCTTTTTTTTTTTTTCTCCTGCTCCAAAAACAAACAAACCCAGCGAAATGCACTAATATGCGTTTGTGAACAGGCAAAAAAAGCTTTTACAGCTTTATTTATTCCCCTTTCAGATCAGCGTCTGGAGGGAATTATAAAGTGGGATTACGTTCATATTTATGTGCTCAGAAATTAGCTTTCATTATTGGAGAATATAAATTTTAAATGGCATTTTCAACTCAAACTGTTTGACGGGTGGACTTTTTGAGATTCTGTTTGAGTCGAGGGAGAAAAAAACACCTCCAAGTGGCGTTTTTCTACTTTTTTTGAGGTTTTCTTTTGACTGAGTGCTGCAGAGCAGGAGTAGCGGCTCTCTGGCAGGCTTTGAGTCGTACCTGCTCTATGTTTTGTTTTCTCTGAATCGAGCCTGCATCGAGCGCGTGTGACATGACAGATTGGTCCTGGCGTGTGAGTGAAATAGCTCTGCGCTCTCTGTCACCCCGTCCAAACCTCAGACCTGTCTGCAGCACATGGCAAAAACTCAAAGCTATTCCACCTTATAATCACCAACATTTCTACGGACAAAACAACAGGAATAGACTGTTCTTCCATCCGAGATGTTGCTTATTAGGGAGTGAGGGGTGTTTAATAGGACGGAGACAATTAGCCGATCAGCAGATACGCCACTCAACAGAGAAATGTCACCAAGGGGTTTTTGATAATGCCAAACACTCATTTATTCCAACTTCCCAGTTGGAGATTTGCTACTTTTTGTTTTTCATGTCATAGTTAATTGAAAATATTTTCATGTTAGGCTGTTGCTAGTGTGGAACGAGCTATTACAAATGCCACTGTTGGCTCAGGGACATTGCAATTGGCATTTTTCACAATTGTCCAATTAATCAAGCATTTGTTAAAACAATCACAAGCTGGACTTGTAACTTATTTGCAGCAGCCAAAGTAATTATTGGAATCGAATGGTTGGCTTCATACACAAATTCCAGACTTTTCCAAATTACAAATGGACATTTTCATCTAAAATTGGTTCGAAACCATTAAACATATTGATTGCCACAGTTACAAACTTGGCTGTTGAAGTTTCTCTCTCCTCCTTGATTCGTTGTATTGTCTGTATTTGCTGTATTGTATTGCCAAAACAATGGGGTGACAGATAAAACCAAATGGTACATGTGTGGATTTAATCATATCAATATCAAACATATTCCTCAGTCTAAAAGACATCGCTACAAAAGTCCTACAACCAAACAACTTTGCACACAGAAATATTCATATTTGTTGTAAAATACTCTCAGTGTTTACATTTACTTGATCGTTTTAGAGCAGATCTCTTTGTGAAACAGGCCAGGAGTAAAGTGGGGCCCGGCACAGCTTCATTATGTCTGTCAGCTCTCAGAAGTAGATCTGTTGTTTGTATCCTGTAAACAAGAAAGCCTGCGAGCTGCGTCACCCATCGTGACGCCTCGCTCTGAAGCCTCAGCAGGGAGAGCAGCCGTCACTCAGTCTGATGGAGACTGATGAAACTGGAGGCCCATGTAAATTTTGCATGAGGTTCTGGGGAAAAGCTTTCAGAATGAATAGAGTATCTGCAATGCTCCTGATGTAAAAGCCCGCTTTCGGCAAAAAAAAAAAAAAAGAGAAGCCTCTCTTCACGGTCATGGTCGCCGTCACGGCCGGCACGCAGTTATTGCTGTCATAAAGCTGCAGAATGACTTTGTGTTTGGTGAGTAAAGATGATGCATCATTACAGCAATCCTCCCGAGAGAAAGTTGTGTTTTATCTGCGGCATTTAATAGCTTCTCACCTCAAGAGGAACCACGTCTTTCAGCGTGATTGATGCCTTCGTCGGTGATTTGCTGCATGATAATTAGCGAGAAGGCGTCGCAGGGAATCACTGTTCTGAGATCAGATCCGCTCTGTGCCAGATCCACTGGCTGCACACGGTCTTCCTTTACAGTTTCAATAATGAAACCAAACAGAGCTGCAGACCTGCTGTAAAAATGGCAGTGGATGTAGGATGATGTGAAGCAGGGATGTAAACTTGCAGCTTCTGAGGTTTCTGAGACAGGTCTCAACTTGGCTGTAGCAGAACCAAAGGATGCGACAGAAACATGGGAGATAAGTGGAATAAATAGGACACAAAATAAAGATGGAGTGCTCAAATTCAGACCCCTCGTAACAAACTAATGGTGGTGCCACAAAGAGCTCTTTTATGCATGCTCCTCCATAAAAGCAAAGATTGATTCATAAAACCTTGTCATAATCAACTATTCAGAGTGTCCCTCCTCACCTTCTTCTTCTGTGCAGTTCAAGGAAGGAGGTGCAGTGAAGCTCATTCAGAAGCTGCCTCTTACACAGAGCAGTACTTGAAGAGCTCTGAGCTTCACCTCTAATAAGGCTTTTACAGCTCAGGCCTCCACACTGCGCCAACTCCACCCAACGCGTCAGAAACGCGCTGCTACAAATTAAAACCAGAGGAGCAGCACGGGAGAGAGACCGTCTAAGACCATACCTTGAAATACAACTCACTCTGGCATTAAAGCAAAAAAGATTGAGCTGCAAATCTTCGTGGCAAGAGGCTTTTGTTATGTCTGCCCGAGTCAAATCTTGCACACCTGGAAGTCTGGCTCCTTTACGTCTCAGACGGTGATTCACAGCCCCCCCGACTTCGACCCGGTGTGCTCCCTGAGAGGAAAAATGGAGCTAACATTTGATGGATTGACCTCCTTTATCAAATTTTGACCACGGAGAGACATTCTGGAGCACAGAGCCACACGATGTGCTGCCAGAAGTCAACTGTGAGTGGCAGCAATGAGGATCTGAAAATGCATTTACGTCTAGTAATGTCTCTGCCTTGTCATTTATGGTAATATTTATTTTGAGATTCATAAAAAAAAAAAATCTCTGCCTTTTGTTTGGAATCATCCATCAAGTTTCTCTAATGCAAAAAATCTGTTCTCTCCATGTCTATGTAGGTTTGTTCCAAGTACCTTGATTTCCTCCTACAGCCCAGAAACAAGCAGGTTTAGGTGCATTGGAGGCTGTAAATTGCCCCTAGGTGTGAGTGTGTGTGTGCGTCCTGTGATGGACTGCTGACCTGTCGCTCCATGGCACCACTGAGATACAAAGAGGATAAGAAATTAGATGGATGTTTGCCAAAAAAAAGGTCCATTTAATTAATTTGGATTTACTTTGAAACAGGCCTTGTAGGGATTCAGGAGATCGTTTTTCACTTTCGGATCAGTCCACAAACTAGACGGCTAAAACAAACCCTTTAATGAGAAGATTTCCAAGGTCCTTTGAATCAGTTAAAAGTAACATCAGGACAACAAATATTGTAAGTGGGACTCCAATATCCCGTTTTAAATTACAGAAAAAGCCCTTGATGCCCTGTTTTCCATGTCTGAAAAGTGCTTTTTGAAAAGAAAGTGGAGGTCTAAGACATGAGCTGACCTCCTGACCCAAACATTTTTGCCCACTTCCAAGAAATCCAATTAAGCTTTGCCAACCTTGCAGTGTCTGCTCTCCAGCTTCTGTTTATCTGCTCGGAGCCTCAGTGCTTTTCCCGGATTTCCCACATGGATTTCAGCGTATGCTGACAGAAATTATCTTCCTGTGTGAGCTAAAAGTTTTTGGAGAGTCCAAAGTTTATTTTCTTTGAGTGATTCTACTTTTTGTAATTGTTTCATTCGTTGTCCTTGTTTATTTCTCACTGATGGGACAAACACAGGACAGAGATTCCCTCTTTTTTTTCACAACATATCTCCAGTTTCAGCCAAATCCAAAGCAGTGATGAACTAAAAATAAAATTTGCCACCGTGAGTAAAAATGACCATCGTAGTTATGTCACAATTCACCGAAATAGATCTGAAAGATATGAGCAGTCGTATTTATTGCAGGTCTAAAGGACTGAATAATTCAGCTGAAGTGCTGCCATCTGTGTCTCAGAGGAGAGGAGCCGTGGAGATATTACGATGGCGCTCTGGGTACAGGAAGGCCTCGCACAAAACGTCCAGCCATATTTATGTCGTGTTTACGTCTGAAGCTTTTTAGAGACGAGGTGATCGGGACACAGTCGCCGTGGGGACAAGCTCTAGCTCAAACTTCCTCTGTAACTACAACAACTGTGTCCGCGTTCTGCGGCCTGTTCCTGGACGGATTTATAGGGAGCAGTAACTTACTAAAGCACAACACTGTCAGCCGCCTCATTACACGCCGAACCGTTCATCTTGAACACTCCAGGTGGGTGGTGAGAGCCAGTGCAGCTCCCGCTGGTGAGGCTGAGCCTATGCCATACTGACACGGATAAAATGATTGACTTCAATTTCGCACATGTGGACGTAAAGCCCAAAAATCCACTTACTGCGTATCAGTTGTATGGCAGCTACATAGGTGGATATATTTATGTTTAAGTGCATTTTATGGCTTTCAAGAGTTTAAAAGTTGGAGACTTTGCTCTGATATGTGAGGTAAGCACTGTTTATATAGTTTTTAAATCATTACATTCACAATGAAACAACGTCATAACACAAGAAAAGCTCAGTCGGGACACATTTTCTAATATCATTTTATCCTCATCCTGAATTCTGTAAAAAAGTCTTTTCATAAGAAGCTAAAGTTGTAAAATCTGGCAACAGGTGTCACTCGAGGTAAAACCCGGTTGTCGCTGGGCTTTGTAAATCCAGGGTTACGCTCATCAAATACTTGACATGTAACACAAACAGGTTGCTGCACACCTGACATCAGTGGCAAAGTTCTTGTCAAAATTACACCTGATGAGAGAAGGAATAATGATCAGCACTCCAACTGCCAATCAGCTTGAGAGCCATTTGATGTGATTACCCAGGGTTGTTACACAGCTATCAAATCGGATTCAAGAGGCCCTCTGTGTATGTGTGTGTGTGTGTGTGTGTGTGTGTGTGTGTGTGTGTGTGTGTGTGTGTGTGTGTGTGTGTGTGTGTGTGTGTGAGTGAGTGTGTCTCTCGAGCTGCATTAAATCAGGACGACCTGAGGAGTGAGAGGCGCTCTCCTGATCACGCTCCTCGTGACTGATGAGGTGACCTCTGACCCCGGAGTGTGTAATCGCATTGTAAGATGCCTCTGCTCACACATAGGAAGTCACATGCTGAGACCTGTAAACATATCGATGGTGAAATACCACAGTTCCTCATGATCCTTATCGATAAATCTAAGAGAGAAAATTGGACACGTACGGCATCTTTTTGCTTGATTCTAATTAGAAATCAGATAAATCTGAGTACTACCAGTGGCTGAAATGAAAAGATCTCCCAGCATCTTTCATCAGAGTTGGCACAACATTACACATGACAGATTAGAGCCTGTGCCATAATTGCTTTCCTGTTCCAGTGATATTTAATCCTTCGGTCGGCACTGAACGCTGAGCACCACGTAATACCTGGAACACAGCAAACCGCATAGATTATCAGAATAATTCATAAGTATCGATTCGCTTGACCTTCTCTTCCCCACTGGCATGTTAAGCATTCGCATACTGTAGATCTGTACGTGTAGCATGTCTAATCTCTGAGTCAGATGACCCGGTGTGTATCCACCCCTTTTCACTCATCAGGTCTGCAGCTGAATGGTTGTCAATCAGAGGCAGCTTGTTTACAGCCGTGCGGCACGAGTGACTCACGGAAGGTCATGTGGTGCTGATGCTGACAACAACAAGACCTTGGATAAATGAAATACGAGCTCATGTAATTACCATCCAATCACAGCCTCTGATAAATTAACAGCAGTAAAAGGTGTCGACATGTACACAGGCGATGAAAAACAATGTTAAATCGGCTCGGCTCGTGGAACGGATGAGTCTTCGTGTTAAAGGCGACCGAGAGCGATTGAGTAGAGTGTGTCCTCGCTCTCTGGGGTTAATAGAAGAGAGACACATCAGAGACACGTCAAGAATCAGAAATATATCACATCTACCCTTTTACAATCCTGATTTAAGTGTGGAAATATTATGATCCATTACTGACCAGAACTTGTTACCCTTCGTACTTACCTGGCAACCTTAACACCAAATCCTTACCATTAAGATCCCCTAAAGTCTAATATTTATCTATCCCTGGGTTTTGCTCTTTGTTTGTTTGCTTTTTTTCCTGAGCTACTATAAGTGGTAAATGGATAAGTAGAGCTTCACATAGAGTGGGTACACACCCAGTCTTGTATGTCTGAGCCAGAATCACAGACTGAGGAGGAACCAGGAGTGTGTGCAATGACATTTGACTAGAAGCTCCACCAAATTGCTGCATGTTTGATGTTTGTCCACATTTCACTGCAATGATGTTTTAGGTCTTTGTCCAAGAACAGACTGTTTTTTTGGGGTTTTTTTTCTTCATTTTTATTCCATCCCCTTTAAAAAGTGAGCACCTGGTGGAGGAAATACTTCAGCATTTGTGGGGAGAACAGCCTTCAAACATCATTTCATTCAACATTTTGACCAGCTTCAATTCAGTGCATAAGGTATATTAAACTGCAGGTAACCATAGCAACAGCACCTCGTGCTACATGATTGGTTGATGCTCATTGAGGAAACGGGCTCCACTACTAACTATGTGCTACACAGAGTTTCTCTTTTAGCCTGTGGCAAAGTGACTTTGATGATGTGATGTGGAAGACATAATTAGATACTTGACTTGACACCAAAAGTAATTAGATTACAACAAAAAAGTTTTGCAGTTTTGCATTCATATAGAGATTCACAAAATTACCTGTAAACAATTTTAGAAATATTCCATTTGAAGCATATTCCTTTCCAAATGCTACGTTTTATACTGTCTTCATAATTAGATTAACAGCTGTCATGCATGAGGATCTGCTACCAGCGTTTACTTAGAACTGTGAAAGTTCTTAGAACTGTGAATAGCTGAGAAAGTTGACTGTAATGCATGTTAATTTATTGTATTGTTACCATGTTTTTTTACTCCTATTCCAAGAGGAGAGAAAGAAAGAATGAGGGGATTTCTTATTTCTTTTTTATTGGGATCAATATTCTATCTGAAAGCTAAACCACCAGAGGAGGACATGCACTGACTCTACATTTGTCCTTCCAGCTTATTTCCTGGATTAGTTTAAATTGCTGCGTCTTGGTCTTCAGCCTAAACTAACACAATAAAAAGAACCAGGCTGTACTCATATGCAAAAAATTATAATAAAATACTGTTGTTATTCCATCCAGTGTTTGGTTTTGGCTACACAAGACAAAGCTGTCAAATCGTGCAAGAATGGATCACCGAGTCCAGGATCACTTGTGAACCCAGCAATGTAATTACAGATGCTCACAAGAACGAACCGGCCGCACAGAAAACAGGAAGAGGCAATTACAGGACATTCAAACGCTGTGACGAATTGCTGCAAAACCTGAGTACCTAGAACGACTCTCAGCGCAATAACAGATGTTGTGTGGTCACTTCCAGCTATTCTGTGGTCGGTTTTTCTTGCATATGGCTAATCCGAGACTTCCCTCCTTTGGTTTATTGCTTCTTCAGAGAAGAGCCGTGAATTAAGGCCAAGAATCCAGAGTGTGGGAGACCCCCAGCGAGGAAGACAGATGGGTGAGAGATTTATCAGCGGTATAGATCTCCCCTAGCCCTCAGCAGACCTGCGACATGTCATTTATTGAGAAATGTCAAACAGGGATGTGATCTAAACCCTGTGTTAAGTCTTCGCAAATATCATTCATCTTTCTCTTTTTTTCCACTTGCTCTTGTGCCGTGGCAGCCGTTGAGTTATCTGCATCCACAGTGGAACACGATGCCCTCCACCTCAGCCCTCAATCATCTGCTGGGGACTGGGGGGGGGGGGCATCCTGAAATTACGCCACAGGGCTGAGAGAGCGCTGAACCGAGGTCTGATTTGCAAATATATTATCCTGTTCATTATAGACGGCGCAAATGCCTTGTGATGGAGAAATTATGAAATTTCCCAACCTTGAGGCTTCACACAGCTCCTCGCGTGAGAGGTGGCTCTTCTTTAACGCTCTCATTACCATACTAACGATTAGAAATCCTCCAAATGCAGTATCTGTAGAGTGTGAGATTTTTCTTTTTTTGTCCATTTTGGATTGGCATCCCTCTACATTGTGTGTGTGTGTGTGTGTGTGTGTGTGTGTGTGTGAGGGAATACTGCAAATCTAATCATGGCAATGTATTCACACTCAAACCTCTGCTGAGCCAACAGTGACACTGTGCTTTCTGGGATTGCCTTGAGGAAAAAACGAGATTAGCTTAGGATGTGTGTATGCATGCACACACACACACACACACACACAAACACACATTTGACATGCACAAGCAGGCATATTGTGCCTTGTCTTTCATCTGTTCTCACTGTATGATTCCATCTGTCAACTGACAGTCTGAGACTTAATGCACCTCAGGGTCTGTGCTTTGGCTTTGTGTGTGTGTGTGTCTGTGTGTGTGTCTGTGTGGGTGTGTGTGTGTGTGTGTGAGAGAGAGAGACAGAGAGAGAGAGAGGAAGAGAGAGAGAGAGCATGTGTACAGGTCCCATTGAGACTGGTGGGAAGCAGAACAGAGAGACAGAGACAGACTCTTGCCCTCTCTGAAGCCTCAGAAAAGAAGCAAGGTGATTTCAATTTGATTTGTCATGAATCACAAAATGTTACCTGAACACGAGAGGAGACGGACACGGACACACACCGGACGAGAACAAACACTCTGCAGGCACAACCGCATCCACTGCCTGCTGAGAGTGCTCTGTGCTTTCCTCCTCTCTCTCATCTCTTCAACCTGTTCAAAACAAGATGTCATCATTCTCCTTTGTTAACAGCACGCTAACCACGTGAAGCATCGACAATAAGGCGCACAATAAAGCTTCATTCGACGGCCTGAGCCGACCCTATCGATCGGCAATGGGTTCAATCACATCCACTCTTCACACTTTACACATCGACCTGGTATATAATGGGAGGATTCTTCACTGCAGCATTTCTCTGAGTATGTGAGAGACATTCAAAGTGTCTGAATGTGAAAAAAAAAGAAAAAATACTTAGGCCCACTGCTGTGAGAAACTGAGTTTATGTCCGGAGGGGAGGCTTGCAAAAAAATAAACAGATATGCTGAGCTCCTAGACTAAAATGTGTTTTTCTCTGCACCTCCTGTCTTATTAGCCAAGAGCGGAGTATGAAAGATTCATCCACAGCTTCACATTGTTGGCTGACGCTGATCGATGCTTTTGACTGCAAAACTGACAAGCAGCAAGTGCCTCAATCACAACCCCATAACAGTTTTATGAGGCAGCTGAAGGTGTTCTCTCTTTTTTTTACACTACGGATTGTTTGCAAATGGACAGTCAGTGTTTTTGTCCAAATACTGTTTTATGGAATACTGTTATTTCTGGATATGGCCCACAGGATGAGTACAGCTTGAAGATCTGAGCATAAATCTGCATTTCTACTTCCCCGTATCTGCATCTTCTTTTACTGGGTCGGTTCAGGTTTTCTCACGGTACAGTCACAGAGCATGCACGTTTACAGTGCATCGATTAGATGCTCTTAATTGCTCCCTGGGTGTGAATGACAGAGTGAATGGTATCGGTCCTGTGATGGACTGGAGACCTGTCCAGGGTGAACCCCAGCAGACATCATTATGATACAAAGCACATGCTTCTTTCTAGTAAGATTTGAGAGCAGTCCTATTCCTTCGACACGCGGGTAGGTAAATACACAACATCCCCGTGCAGTTACGGCTGAGTGCTGGGAGAAGAAAAGCAAGCGAGAGCAGTGTGATTGCTCACAGAGAGATAAGCTCTGACAGCGTGCAGGTAGAGACGTGCGGCAGCCCTCAGCCTCACAGAAACCGGTGCCAAGGTGGGAATTCACAAACGCAAGGTTATTCAATTGAAAAGCATTTTGCTCGCTGAAAGCACCCCTCTTTTGTCGCGGTAAATTGTGCGGACTTAAGTGCTGTCCATTAGGCTCGTCGAGGCGCCGCCATACGGTGAATGAGCCCACTCCAGTGTCATTTTTCTCCTCATTGTTCCTCACATTTTTAATCATTTTGTGAAAAGTCTCGCACATCCGGAGAATCTCAGTGAATCTCCCTCTGCACATTTCAGGGTTAATGATTAAGGATAAACGAGGACTGATATCGACAGAAGCAAACAGCAGCTGTGGAGCTGACAGATCCAACGATACGTGATTTCAGATTGTGAGTGTTATGATGGGAGTTTGGTTGCGTGTTCATTCACTTACTCTGGTTTGGCAGGAGCTTTTGAATATATGAGAGAGATGAAAATTTATGCCTGGGTTGTAATTTATTTTTATTGGACTTTAAGTGTCTTAGCTAAGAATTTCAAGCTTGTTATTAAATCTAGGGAGTGTATTTTCTACAGTTTTTCCATTCATTTTATGAGCTTGAGGCCTTAAGAAACCAATTCCACTTTGGGAATCAAAAACCTTAACAAAACACAGGGGTCTCTGTGCCTCCTTGACCCCGGACGTTTGGCTATCGGGGTCGTTGGCTACTGGTAGTGCCTCCTGTGTCAAACTGAACACGGGCAATAATCCAGAGGAAAACGTTTCAGTGTTTTTAATGAAGTGGTCAGAGGAGGACAGACGAGAGACAGCAGGGTCCCACTCCAGAGCCAGGCCGGAGGGAGGTGGCGGAGGCTCAGGCCCGTGGTTTTTGGCTGGGCTTGTCCTGAGCACACAACATGGATCGACCCGAGAGGAGGAATGTGAGGGAGTTGAGAACGACTCGCACAGACCCGAGTTCACTCCCTGCACCGTTCTGGATCTGCGAGAAACCTCCACAGTCGTGCCTGGCCTCGCTCTCTATGGTGAGTTGTGACCGGGCCAGTCAGGGATTCTTCCAGAGTCCATGGCTGTAAATCCCATCCTACAGAGAAAAGTAAACACGACCAAAAGTTCCTGTACAGCAGCTGCGATCAATATTTTCATAATCGCAGTAAATTCCATATCTGTTCATCGCAAAAAGGGGTCACTCGCAGTGGTTAAACTGTTAATTATCACTGAAATCCCTTTCGCCTAATTGTTTTCATAGATAATAAGCATTTGGAAGAGAAAATGACTGGGACTCGAAGAGTTTTTCTCTCTGAAGCTGAAGAAAAAGAAAAGTAAATATTGGACAGATTCAGTTAATGCTTCTCTCAGTTTGCTTTACGTACTGTATAAATAGACATATCTATTTAAACCCTTATTGATGTTTGCTTTGGAGCCTAAAGGTTTCTGGAGTCTGGTTTGTTGCAAGGAAGATGGACATCCAAGGCATTTTGTAATTCCATGGTTTTATTCATTTTAATTGGATTTAGAAAAAGTTCATTCTCACTCCATACTGCTCCATCTTATGAAAGCAAACCATGTCATGTGACCCCCCTGCATCATGTAATGTGGCATGTAAATGTAAATGTGAGGGTTTCCATTACACTTTGGTGATAAACTTTAACATTGCCACACCTGAAAAACCACCTCATGAGAGCGTGCAAATGTTTGAGGGATATTTGAGACTTTTATTTTACATTTTTGACATTCCATTTCCTTTTTGTTTACTGTGATATTTAGGTTGTGCACATTTCTAAAGGTAATGCAGATGCGCCCACTGATGGATTAAACGCAGAGACGTAGATGTGATTTCAACTTTAGTTGATGCCAGTGTGATGTTTCCCCCAAACGACTTTTAAAAAAAGAACAGTTACAGATTTAATGTAGGAAAAAATAGATTCAGAATGACACGAAGTATCCATGGGGTCTGGTGTCTGTCGTCTAGGTGCGCCCCCCCGATGGCACGTCGGCATCCATCAGAAGCTCGCAGACAGATGTGCGCCGACACGCTGATTGTCTCACAGGGCTAATGAAGCAGAAATGCATCTGCAGCCGTACCACACTTGACAGAAGATGTTCCTCTCGCCACATGCTGCTGTTTTGAAGTAAAGCTCCTCGTCATTTAAAATAAAACAAAAAAAAAAAGCCCCGTGTTTGTCTCTCTCTGCTTTGTCACAGCCTCTGGTACGGAATTTCAATTTCACGCTCGCTCAATTAGGTCTCATCTGTAATAACTGACACACAATGGCTTCTTAACAGAGGCGCGATGCACATTGTACATGTGGAGAAAGAGAGGAGAAGGGATATGGGGGAGGAATAAGGCCTGAATTTAATACTCTGCGTACGCATGTTTAGTCTGTATGTTCGGAGGCTCGAGCGTTACGCAACGCACCGCAAACAGAATGCAATTAGCAGTATCGGTGCGGACGTTTGTCTTTGATGTTAATGAAAAGAAACGTTTGAAGGAGAAGGGGAGACGCTCAACAGCAAAGCCTGGTTGCCATGGCACGACTGACGCAGACACAGGACCATCACACACACACACACACACACACACATGCAGTTTGCTATTTCGGGCAACACAAGACTGTAATTTGAGTGCCTCATTTCTGACCATTGTAACTCAGAGTGTGGATGGGGAGAAGGGGGATCAGAGGCTGACAGGGGTGGTGGGTTGGGGTTGGAGTGAGAGTGTAGCAGGTGAGGGTATAATGGGAACGCAGCCCAGAGTGCCGGGAGGCAGGGTCGGAGGAGCCACTTGTTATCCTGGCCACCTTTGCCCCTTTAACACCCTTTCATCTGCTTTCACAGAGAAGGCTCTCATGTGGACAGACGTGCTCTTGAACTGCCGACGTTGTTGCAGTGAGATTTTCGCAGTGCCACGGAAAGTTTGGGGAAGAACGACTTAAAGGGGACCAGGAAAGATTGAAATGATTATGCTTGATCTTTGATGTTAGCATAGAGGGATGGAATACTGGTTGCATCAGAAATGCCTCAGATGCTGCTCGACAAGCTCTCGATTATAGATGTGTAAAGATTACAGTTAGTTTCTACAAAGTTCATGCTTATCTTACAGCCATATGTATGCTGTTCCCTGCCCTGCATGCCACTCACATGATGATTACATAACGCTACGTTTCTGGCTAAACAATGGACCTTAGCAACGTTTCCTTAACCAAGTGGTAACTGGAGCGATGCGGCTGTAGAGCGTGTATACATTGAGCCTCAGATGTTTCAAGCAGAATCAGAGGAGGAGTCAGAGACTAAGAAAGAACCAGGACACTGACATCTCACTGGAAACTTCCCGAAACCACTGTCGCAGTTTGGTTCTTTCATTTACCAATGTCCCTGATGAGGCAGGCATATGGGGGCAGTATGTTTCGTTTGAGCTGCTTTTCAATACTTGAAAATGT
The DNA here is from genome assembly GCA_029224185.1 of Karalla daura. NCBI lineage: Eukaryota > Metazoa > Chordata > Actinopteri > Chaetodontiformes > Leiognathidae > Karalla > Karalla daura. The sequence goes on from CM055196.1 coordinate 22,491,949, forward strand.
ATACATGAATGAGATGTGCAATAAATCCATGGCCAGGAGTGGACTTGTTCAACAAAGCCACAGTAAAATCACCTTCTCCTTCTAGTTCTCCCTTTTTTTCCAATTACAGATTCTGGACAATTGCACAATGTCTCCCTGGTATTTTCATGTCACCGAACACACTGGGGGACCTTGTGTCTGCATCTGCATCTGTGTGTGTGTGTGTGACATGGATAAGCAGCTTTAGTGACTCATTCAAGTGTACTATGCTGCAGACATACGTTGTACCCGCACTGACAGGAGAGCTGCAGCAGTACTGGACAAATGCCACTTTGGATTCCTTGTGAGATGCGTGGGTGGAAGTGAGATCTATTCTTGGCCCTGGACGGGCTTGCTTTTCAGACATCAATTAGCTTGGAAATAGCAGTAAGTCAGAGAGATTATTACCAGGATGAATCAGAGAGGAGGCAGACACCTGCGCCGCATGGTTTATAATAAAAGATCACAGGCAGCTGTCAGGAACATTTGGGCAAAGTCAGAGACCGACTTCACCTGAGAGCCTGTTTGAACCAGTTCTCTATTGTCTCATGTTGCACTCATTACAGGCAGTTAATGATATTGTCACAGGTGAGATTAAAACAAGACCGAGCAAGTGCTGGAGGACTTGAGGGGTTTTAAACAGGAGATGCACACGACAAGAATTTTTCCTGATTTTACCCACAGTCGGCTCCGGTCAGCACTACACTGAGGCGCTTGCAAAATGCTTGCATTCACTTTCTTTGTGGAGTTTATTTATTTTTCAAAGCGTCATCTTCAAAGTAGTAGTATCGATTTCATCAACTAACTTTTCGACTTTAGTTGCAGTTTCTCTCAGTCACACTCCTGTCACAGCAGCACCCTTTTCCTACTTCTTTCCCTCTTCTGATTTGATGTTTCACATCACAAGCAAATTGATTGGTGATAGTGGACGATTCAACCAAGTTATGCACAGGAAAGTCGAGTGAGAGGCATTGTTGCCTCTGCAGTAACTCTGGATCAGAATCACACGGGGTGTCAAAGGGTGAGAGAACTGTTCTCAAAACAATCTGAACCACTTATCTGTGGCTTTAAATGACAAAAATGTTAATTAGTAGTACTCATGGATGGTCAGAATGACCAGCTGGCACATAAACCTGTTGGTGTGTGAGGTCTGAAGACCCCATCTCAGGCTTTTCAATTCACTGAGTTGACTCTGAATGCATTTGGGTATTATGGACTGGTTACCAACCCAACTGAAAACACATGTTGCCAACAACCAATGAAAATGAGCAGATGCAGATGGAGTGGAGTCCACAGGTCAGCCTTTATTGTGAAAGTTTTATTCAGACTCAGGATTAGATTGAAACGCCATTCATGTCTGACAAGCTCACCGTTAAGCAGCACCATGAAATACATGATAATAACCAAAGAAATCAAAATCTCTAGACAAAACCTCAACAGGTCTTTCATTAAGCATTAATGGCACGTACGTCTGTTCCTCTACATTAGTCATAGCTTAGTGTACTTAGTTAACTGGCAGTTGAGTGCACTTTGGTCACATCCTGGAGGACCTTTAAACATCACGTTCTGCATAATGGTTAAAAGCTCTTCCTGCCATGATTTTAATCACTGATGGCTCTGCTCCAGAGGTGATTAGCAACTCATCATGCTCTTCTAGCTGACAGGCAGCCTGGCTCAGCATTCAGTCTGAGTATGATGTTTGGTATGGATGCACTCCACTGTCACTGCTTCATATACACATTTCTCAAATTATCTCCTGTATTTGTGATTCATAAGGAGGGAAACCAGAGGCGTGCCAGACTTAGGCTAAACCACAACCTGAGACAGACCTGCAGCAAATGTATAGCCCATCATGAGAACCTGCTGTCCTCATTTGCAATGCAAAACAACAGAAGTGTGTAAATATACGCTATCTATGGGTCTGATATCTGCAGGGTTTAAAATAACAGCACTGTATAAATTACCTGCATCACTCACTGAGAGACAGCGATAGACAGCTCGTGAATCGAAAGTATATTTCTCGCGACAGACGTGCTGTGTAACAGAGGTTTGAATGTGCTGAGACTCATCCTACCAGCCCGCAGCTGAAACTGCAAAGCATCACTGGTTTTTGCAAGTGGCTGCCATTCAGAAAGAGGAAGAAAAGAAAGGAGAGAGAGAGGGGGAGAAAAAGAAGAGGAGGTTTACTGGGAGTTCAAAGGCGAGAGGAAATACAAACCATCTGTGCGAGCCCTAATTTCTTGGTTGTAAAAAACATTTTTGTATATTTTTATTTCTAATAACCGGGCAGTGTGCCTTGTGGCTGTTTTCGGGCTCAGACTTCAGAGTCTACAGGCAAAACAAACAGAGGGGCAATTAGTCAATGGTTAAAACACACAATGTAGAACAGTTACACCCATGCAAAAAATGCATTTGTTGCGCAGAGGTCACACGTAGTTTACAGCAGCAGAAGTTCCTGGCAATAACAGTCCTACCTCAGCTCAGCATCCTCAGAAACAAGTGGCAGCAGAGAACAGCCCTTCACACAAGTTGTTCAGAGCCCCACACTACTCCCACCCCCAGCCCAAAACCCCCCTTCCCACCCCCACCGCCACCATTGTTTCCTTTGTATCTCTGAGAGTTCTTATGATAAAACTGATTCCGTGTCTTATTTCTCTCTGTCAGAAATCGAGCACGTTTCCATGGCAACCGCGCTGCCGTTAGCCAGCTGTCCAGTGCGAGATAACGCAGCACGCCGTTAGTTGAGAGGGACTTCCACAAATTCCCTTTGTAATCCCGTAGATTAAGGCGGGGTAAAAAAAACATCAGCGCCGGCTGAAGGCGCGTGTTTACCTGGCTCGCATCACCTAGGCGTCAGTCAACAACGTCTATGTCAACACGACATCACGTCTGTCGCTAATGTTTACATACACACATACAAACATATCAGGCATGTTCAGTCTGGACACAGCAGCTCATAGTCGATCTGAGGGGTTTGCATGTTTTCATGTCTGCTCGAGTTCACTCCCAGACAGTCCTAAAACATGCATGTTTGGCCAGATGGAGACTCTAAATTGCCCCTCAGTGATGTATGAACAGGTGTATTCCATGCCTTTGCCCGATATTCCCTGGAGATAAGCTCCAGCAGACCCCTGGTAGCACCACTGGGTCAGAACAGATGAGATAATGAATGGATAGGTGATTAATATTAAACAGAATGTCTTAATTTATGCATGATGTTTTGCAGCAATCCAACTTTAATGCATCGACAATTACTAATTGTTATTAATAACAGCAATTGCACTCCTTTGCATAACAGCTCCCATGTATTTAGATGCGCTCCCAGACAAAGTACGGCTGTATTCTGTATAGAGCGCATCCTATGGCGCAAACGCATCAGTTAGACCACCATCTGGCAGCTTGTGCAATATTTGTCCTGCTGTGCTCTACAAGTGCCCCTGCCGAAATGGCAGCACTGATAATGTAGAAACAGCTTGCCTGAGACATACAAGCCTTATTTACATGTCTCTCCCCGAAGGCGGAAGAAAGCGTCTGGCAGGCTTTGTTATCTATAATTTTATATGGAAGGAGTTAATGTGGAGCACATGTTAAAACACACAATCTAAGAACGGCTCTGCGGTAATCAGTGGATGTGCAAAAGATACAAACGTGAAAAGTAGGAAGATTACTCTAATAAAAAGACCAATACGGACTAAAAAGTGTGCATCTTTCTTCTCTATAACCTTTGCGGTGCCTAATAAGTTACCATGACAACCGGAGATGGGAGAGGGTTGCCCTTGTTGCGCTTGAGCTCTCTTTTGTTGGAAAGGTTTCCCTTTTTCTCCTGTGGTCTGCCATAGTCACCTCAGGATAATGATGCATTATCCTTACGCAATGCAGAGATTTCCCCTGGTAATAGATAAAAACAAATGGAGGAGGCAGAAGAGAGGAGAAAAAAAAACAAAACTTAAACATCATCCACACGAACACAGTGTTCACTCTTAAGAGGCTGCCGAAACATAAGAAAGAAATAGTAGTTTCCTCGTTGCTCTTTTAAAAAACACAGTACATTTGGACAAATGTGAATCTGTATTGTGTAAATGTAACAAACAGGGTTTTTGAGACGTAACAAACTGATTTACAGAACCTGCCGGGTATCGTGATGGTTGTAGACACTGACAGATAACACAGATAACTGTGTTATTGTGTTATTGTGTTATTGTGTTGATCCATACAACAAATATCCAGGTCAAGATTTCCATTTCTGGGCTCTGGTCACATGTCTTATGTCTTATGAGATGCAATGACATTTTGTCTAATCTCTGTTGGCACATCCGAATATGAATGTGGAAATATCAAAGTTTATCAGTCAAATTTATTTCCTCTCTGCTATGTATTGTGCATTTCATCCGTGCAAGACATGAAACGTTAACTTTGTTTTGTGGATGACTTACTAATGTTTCTCTGCTATTGTTGCTTCTGCAGTAATACAATTCACACTGCATTGGACTAATAGAGGTTTATGTAGTTTTATCCTTATATGAAGCTAATAAAAAGCTAAATCATCACAAGTACAGTGCATCGGTCAATGTGTTTGATTGAGGGTGGATGATTAAAGCTGAGTTGCCCATGGGTGTGAGTGCAGGGTTAAAGTTAAAGCAACCACTTCATGACAGTGGCATCACACCTGATGAAAAACAGAATATTTTAATAAAAAGAACATTCATTACTATCTGCAGCCGCGCTGAGGAGACAGTTGTTGAAGCACTCAGAGCTTTCCCGTAATCAACACTCCTGCACCTGTTGAAGAGGATTAGCATTTGAGCCCACTTTCGTGACTGTAATCCCCCTTTAATATGCACTTCATGTAATAATGAGCTCCTTGACTTCTCTGATAGCACGGCTTGAATCTGATTCAAAGCCACCCTGTGGCCCGTGGAGCTATTTCCCTGCCTCGGCAACTCAACTTTATTCCACTGTTTTGTCTGTCTCGCCACCCATCCACTGCTTCTCCCTCTCTCTCTATCTCTCTCTCTCTCGCCCTCCGAGGCAGCACAGATCTCGTTCACAGAATCTGCAGCTCATCTTCCAGCTGTCTGATCTGAGAAAGATCCGACAGACGACTGAGAGGGTGCAGGACATCGTTTACCTCTGGCGTGTTCCGCAGCGGCAAACAAACACAACTTCCTGTCTGTTTCCAAATCACTAGTTGTACAAATTAAAGCTTGATTTAAATGGATTTTGATGTCACTTAGATTTTAACGCTCAATATGGATTGACTGGCGGGGGGTTTATGGGAGCACACTGGTTTTGGCAAGAAAAAGAACAGAGAGGCGTGACAAAGGGATGTGACATAAGGTGAGAGTGAAATATCCACACCTCCAGGATAGTTTGCATGCATCTGCCTCTGTTCAGGTGCTAGAGTATATGGAAGACACAGAAGAGAAGCAGAAGTTTGGATAAGTTTGTTCCTTCCTCAGTATGTGATTCCTCCCTTTATTCTGACTGAGGCATATGAAACTGGATGTCACTACTTAGTCTGGATGAAAGTTGCTAATCTCAGCTGTTAAGTAAGGAACTGAGATTTATGTGATCAATTACGTGAGTGGCAGGTGATTACAGGTGATTATTGACTGTATTATTCCCTCACCAAACAATTAGGATAATGAAAAAGCTGTAAAAACACAACTGATGCCTTGGCTTGTTCTAATGCATGTATTTTTAGACTATATTTACACTTAACTGTGTTTTAGATGCAATCACTCTCATTAATTCTGATCCTACACAAGCAAACACTGTCGTATTCCAAATCAAATAGCCCGTGCCGAGTGATTCACACAAATTTATGTTCTGTTACAAACCCACGAGTAGAAATCAGCGACGGTGTGATCTTCCCACGCTCTGCGGACGGCAGCATCGATACCTGCAATTACAGCCCCACGCCACTTAAATCACCAACCGTTCGGCTTTGTTATAAACTCTGACATGAACGAACGAGGCCACTCACTTTCCCAGTAAACGACCCGTGTCGACAAAAGTGACAAAACAACCAGAACGACATGCGTGTCTTACACTCAGCGCTCCGGCGGTTTTACAACGTACAAGCCCGAAGAATCTGTCTGAGATGTTTTCCCCCGGTGAGTCCTGAGACCACCTGACACCACCATTTGTTTTGGGGTTTCTCGTTTAATTATGAACCTCTGATTAAAATTCCACTCTGTGTGCAGCCTGTATCACGATGCTGAAACGCACACACACACACACACACACACACACACACACACACACACACACAGCCAACAATGCAGATCGCTGGCATTTCACTATCGATCCTGAGCTACTTGCTCAGAGATGAGGACTGGTGGCCGCAGGGGAGTGGAGAAATTCATCAAGGAGCGCTTGTGATAAATGAGAGTGACAAATATCACGACGCCGGTGTCAAAGGTCGTACGTGACACTCCAGCCAGGAGGAGTGAGCCCCGTCATTATCTCCTCTTCCAGCTCGAAATCATTATATATATATATATATATATATATATATATGGAAGAGGAAGCAGGAGGGCGACGGCCAGCGTAAATGTCACAGCTGCGGCTCCTCGCATGCCGACGGAGCCAGTCCATTACATGGAAGCCATCTCAGCGCTGGCACGTTACAATAGCGACTGTCATAATGTCAGGGAGGCGCCCAGCCTCCAGCTAACAATGGGCAGCGCCTCCACCGCCTGCCTGGCTGGGAGTGTGTGTCCGAATGTGCTGGGGAAGATAATGGAGTGTAACCTGGATCTGCTGGCTGGCAGCCTCCGAGGCTGCTCCCTCTCCTCCTCCTCTGCACCCCCGAGACGATGCCTCTTTGTCAACGGCATGTAACAGCTATAAGGATGCCCCGACGTGCCTTTAAAGGAAGGAACATTTACACATTAAGTAGGCATCACTCTGTCTGTTCAAAGACCCGAGAGCAGCTATTTTTACTCTGCAAGTCTCATGAGTCCGAAATAAAGACGAGTGGCTGTTATGTTGCGTTGGATTTATCAGACTATATATCATGTCCATGATGTGCACACACACACACACACACACACACACACACACACACACACCCATATACAGTGGGACCTCAAGATATGAAATTAATTTGTTCTGGAGGAGCTTTCATATGTTAGAACTTTCAGGAATGCCATCTTACCCCCGAAAACAGTTGTGTAAATATATGGAAAATATTAAATATGTAAATATATAAGTATTGTGTAAATATACAAGGACCGGGAGGGCCACTGTCGGGCAGGACTTTAAATTTCGTTTTCCTATTTTGAATATTTTTTCGTTAAATGGGACGGGAATTTCTTTGAAGTTCTTCTGAATTTTCCGTATAATAATAATAATATAATATGTAATAATATAATATAATAATTTCTGCATAACAATCATTTTCCATATAATAATAATATAATATGTAATAATATAATCTAATAATGTCCGTAAAACAATCATTTTCCATATAATGATAATATAATATGTAATAATATAATCTAATAATGTCCATATAACAATCATTTTCCATATAATAATAATATAATATATAATAATATAGTATAATAATTTCTGTATAACAATCATTTTCCGTTTAATAATATAATATATAATAATATAATATAATAATTTCTGTATAACAATCATTTTCCGTTTAATAATATAATATATAATAATATAATATAATAATTTCTGTATAACAATCATTTTCCATATAATAATAATATAATATATAATAATGTAATATAATAATGTCCGTATAACAATCATTTTCCGTATAATAGGGCGCTCGTAAGTCGAGGTTCCTCTGTACCTACAGGGTGGCAGGGTGGGAGCTCTCTGCCCTGACAGAGCAGCTTCCCCAGGTGTGACAGCCATTCATCCTGTCATCTCCAGGTGTATTTCTCTCATTCCACACACCGTGTTTCCTGTCACCTCCTCTGCAGGTTATCAGTCCCTCACCCAGGCTTTTACCCTGCTGCTCGCTGTGATGAATGGACTCTCCTGTGAGCAGACGCCTCTAACACACTTAGTTATGCAGATGAGAGGATAAAAGAGGGTTTTTGTGTGTGTGTGTGTGTGTGTAGTAAATGTTACTTCCAATGGCCATTATTTTTGCACAAGAATATTGCACGCCAGCTCAATCACACTGATGAAATTTACTGCTTGGGTCGTGAAAGATGGAGCTGAACGATGAGCCAATTGTTTCCTTGTATTTGTTAGCATCACAGCCGCTCAGGCACCGCTACAAACACTCTGATGTTTGGTGTCCAGCTCTGTTCAGTGGGGACACTTTTAACAGCAAACTGGAGACATTTTTGCTCTTATCCTGTTGATTGTTTTACAATGTTCTGTCCTTTCTTTTAGCCTTTACTAGTGTTTTTTTACATGTACAGTGTTTAACAGTTTGCACTTTTTCATGTCACTTTGTCTCTATTGTCTTTGGACTATTCATTGTATAAGTGTAGTTGTAACATTATTTTGTCATTGTTTCTTAACTTAATTTTCAATGTACTCCATACAGTTCAGATTTCATAACTTGGAAAAATCTCCACATTTTACTCAGTCTACTATTGATGTGATTATTGATGTGAATCTGTGTAATACATTGAGACAAAATATATAAAAAGTCATGTTTTTCCAAATCAAATCAACACGTTTTATGATCTGTGGTTTTTCATTTGTTTTAATTTTCTTGTTTTAATTTGTCGAATAAGTTGTGTCTATTCAATGAGGCAATAATTTCATAAAATGTGACTTTATCTACTCATTTATTTACTTGTTAATCATCTATTAATTTCATTCCCCATCGAGTTAGATGAGTAAGAGAGCCTCTCTGTGCTGGAGTGTGTTTACATGTGTTGTCAGTGAGAGTGAGTGTGTGTGTGTGTGTGTGTGTGTGTCTGTGTGTGTGTGTGTGTGTGTGTGTGTGTGTGTGTGTGTTTGGGGCTGAGCAGGATCTTGCTTATGCTTGTCTTGTCCTTTACTGCTCTGTTACGTAAAGCACTTTGTGCTACATCCTGTACAAGATGTTTTTAAAATAGCCTGATTGATTAATTGAGTATATGTAAGGAGACTTTTTTTTTACTTCATTATATCAAACAAAGCAAGGGGCGAAAAAAACAGAAACAGCAGGAGAAAGTGAGAAATGTGCAGAGACTGAGGTGCAGACTTCCAGCTGCTGGTGTGAGATGAGACCTGTCGCTACATGGATTGAACATAAAACACTTGTGGTTTGTTCCCTTTGTCTCGTAGCAGAGCGGCGGGAGATTCTGCAGACACCTGACGGCCTCTTGCTTCACAATAAATGTGTCCATTATCCATTTTTAGTCTGCATATAACTGGCATCGCTCCCTGCATGTATTTTATTTCTGAATTTCAGGGTGGCGACTTAGAATCCAGGGAGGGGAAAGGAGAGAGAATAGACAGTTATTGGGGGATTATGCGTCATCATTGACATTTGCAGAACATTTTTATCGAGCCGTATTCATTATCTGGTGAATTACTCCCTTTTTAGCACCTAATCAGCCAGCCGCGGATTAGCTTCAGCTCATGTAAAATTTATTTCATGCTTCAGCTTCCATGGAAGTGGAGGCAGGAAGAACCGCTCAGACCAGCGAATGTGCCCCAGGCATGGAGGAAAGGATACCTGGGAAAGCTGGAATGGTACGTATTAAGCATGATAAGCAGTTATTTGGAGTTGTTTAGCGTTCCTGTACAACTCCAACAAGTGATGTCGATGCACTTTGTAATTGTATAAAAAATACCTGAGTAAAAATATCTTGCAGGATGTCAAAGCATCGCATTCCTCCAGTATCTGGTTTCCTTTTCTGTTTCGTGTTACCCAGACAAGTTGCACTGTGGCTGACCTTTAGCTGGTGAGGGAATTATGCAAGCCACCAGGTCTATTTATATGCAGAGCAGCACATTATTAATATGGTAATACCTGCCAATTCGTCCCCGCTTCACTTTTAAGAGAGGAATAGCTTGACCTTTGGTGACAACCTGCCAACAAAGTCAAGCTTTAAGAAAGTCGTTTAATGTCGACTGCCCTTTGATCCGGGCGAGGGGAGAACGGCTCCCAGTGATACACTGATGTGCAAATCTGTGGTGTGAAATTATTTTGACCATTAACACCACTCTAATGTGGTAATTCAGTGCTGTGATGTGGTGAATTCCTCAAGTGTCTGTTAACACGGTTCACTTTAGCACAACAGTGTCTTAAAACGATCTTATCAGCTGCTCAACGAATGTGAGGCGCCACACGACCCCAACCATTTATTTACGTGGGAATATTTTGAAGACTATGAATAATTTTGCATTGATGGAAATTGCAGCCCTTTGAATTTTTTGCTATTATACGGATGCAAATCAAATATATAAAACGTACTTTCGGCATCAAAATCAACCGAAGTACCTCCTTGCAAGTTTGAGGTTGATCATTGTTCATAATAAACTACAAACATACAAAATCCATATGCTCACTTGTTTCTCTGTGAGTCACCAATGGGTTTCATTTTAGCTGTTACGAAATCATTACCCATTTAGATTCTGCTGATATAATCAGCTGATATAACAGCGTTTTTCTTTTTTCCTCGTTTTAACCAGCCGGAGTGACAATCAGTGGCCGCTGAAAATAGAAGTCCTGCTGCCTGAAAGTTTTTTCAATGGTTTTTGATCAAGAAAAAAAAAACAACAGAGAGGGATAAAAGCTCGGATAAGAGAGGGTCTGGGGTCGTAGCTACAGCGAATCAATGTGTTTTTCGCAAAGCGAGAACCGGATCTGAAATAGAAAATGGGCTCCTGGAGCCTAATCCTACATCCTGCAAAAACTCATGTGTATGTGAAGACCCATTGTAGGAGTTTATCCTTTAAGGGAGAGATCTGCATATATCATCCTACGCTACGAAGCAATGGTTTCCCTGTATGTAAGCTCTTGTTAACAGCTAGATCGATACAAGTACAGTCAGCCAGGGAAAACAAAGTCCTCTCAGCACAACACAGAACATCAGTCTTTACGCCACTTGGCATTGCTGCTGACATTATCACCTTTGAATAAAGAAGAGTACATTTTTATAACAATAATGGCTCTCATGGGACACTAAATAGACTTCATTGATCTTCAGGCAAAACTTAATTACATTTGAGTTATCCCCCCCCGAGTCTCCAGATTCCTGATGCTCATCAGTCATCTTCAGTGTACGGCGGAAAGCAGGAGAACAGCTATTAAACTCGACCTGCAGGAAGGAGAAAGGGTGCATTGAAATATTAAGCTTTGTTAGTGTGCTACATTGTAGAGATGCCATATCAGAGATGCAAGAAGTAACTGTATAGCTGGTCTGTTACAGTCTTGACAGGCTCCTAAAAAGTGGGGGATGCATACTAATAACTATAGATTTCACTGGGAAATCTATCTATCTATCTATCTATCTATCTATCTCGCAGAAAGATTCCGACCCAGGATTCGACTGGTTCTTGTTTAACAGGTAACACTAATTCACCAGGTGACCAAGTCCTCATCTTGACAAGATACAGTGGTAAATGACTAAAAAAAACCCTGAAAACCCTCAAAGTCCAAACTAAACTAGGAATTAAAGTATAGCAATGGCAAGATTAGATGTTTGTAATCTCAGAATGACACCTGTAGAACCAGGAGAAGAAGGGGAGTGGTAGAGCGCATGCTTTGCATGTATGAGGCCCCGGGTTCAATCCCCGGCATCTCCAGCACAACTATTGCGCAACTTCCTCACTCTGGGACTAATAAGGTTAGACTCTGTATCCTGCAATGCTGAGGCGAAAGAGATAATCCTGAGAATGAAAGAATACACTTGATTGCTATTCATCATAATGTACTCAATAAAATGGCATGATAAATGTTAGATAAACATGCCAAAGCTTCAGAGGAGAAGTGTGTGAGATCATAATGGAGTGCGGTGTGGTTTCTCAGTCTGACCGGGGTTAAAATGACCTTCCCCCCAAAGATACATTTCAAGTTAACTTTAACTGTGAACGGTTCCAGCAGGGCACCACTCCTGTCTGCAAAGAGTGGCTCAGGTCATCATTACCCTCTGTATTCTGGTCTCCACGGCTCAGGAAAGTGAATACGGGATGATTTGGTTAAATTCTCCGGGTCTGAGGCTGCTGCAGCTCCAGCTCTGTGATTCAGACGGCCCCGCATAGAGTCAGCGTCTGTAAATGATTTGACTGACTCAAAGGTCAACTCTGACACTGTCAGTGCATTCAGTCCAGAAGCTGCGCTGAGACTCATGCTCAGGGGGTTTCACTCGCTGGACCGAAGTCTCAGTGAATGTTTCCTCCACGTGATGCTGGCCAACGCAGAGAGAGAGAGGGGGGGTCCTCAATGCCACCCAATGTACAGCTTTATCTGTTTATTTCTAGATTTTTAACAGTTTTGGGTACTTTGGTTTCTCCTTGTCTCATGTATGTTTGTGTTTATTAACAGTGTTGGAAGAGACGGAGATGTCAGTTTCCCTGAAGGACCTTCCAAAGGGATCAATAAAGTATCTACCTACCTACCTACCTACCTACCTACCTACCTACCTACCTACCTACCTACCTACCTACCTACCTACCTACCTACCTACCTACCTACCTACCTAATGATAAGTCAGTGCCTCCCACCCCTATAAGAAATGACTGGACACACCGCTTCATAGAAGGGCTACAAAAACACAGATTTAATCAGAAATGCATCAGGTGCTATTTTACAATGTAAGGCCTTTTAAAAGCCTATTGTAGGTGTGGGAATATTTTGATCTGTTTCAGCACAGATCTGGCACCCTTTCATGCTCGTGGGGCAACCACACAACTATAGCCTGGCTTAAGATAAAGACAGATAGAAGAAACTTTATGGATCTTGACTGATTGACTTTTTTGAGAAACCTGTGTGTCATGTTTACACTGATCTCACCTGACACCCACACAAAAACTCTATTACCTTTAGGTTTACAAGTTTACGTTATTCACTGTTAAGTTAGGCTGATTAACAATGGAGCTTTGCAAGTGATAACCAAGCTAAGTGGTACTTGGAGTCATACAACTGTGGAGCACGTTCACATCCAGCCATATATGTCTGAGCTGGAATCAGAGGAGGAATAACTACTGATCCTTGACTGAAAATAGGATACGATTCAACAGTACAAAAGCAATTTTTCATTCTAGGTCTCCTTTAATGAAGCCGTTCCTGCACAATATCCACGTCTTCGACACTCCTGTGAACCAGCTATGATTTTAAAGGTCCTCACACTTTTGAGAACCGCAGTGTTATTGAAATATCAGTTTACAAGCAACATTCATTACAGAGCCTGCGTAACACTGGACCGAGGCGCCTTTCACTCCAGCCGTGGCATGAAAAGAATGGCGGTCCGGGTCAGCGAGAGCTCGCTATGTGTCAGAGCACATACGCACTGCCACTCGTGTTTAGACGGAGCGATAAACAGAGATGAAGCTGCCGTGCCAAACTAATAGACATGCTCAGGGTTGGGTGAGGTGGCTGGCAAATGGGACTCCATCTCTTCTCACTTTTAATGATCTCCCTTGCGAGCTTTGGCAGACACAGAGTATGAACACCGTTCCAATGACTCGAGACTGTTTCATTACACCACGCTGTTTAATGTGCGCACTGGTGTTAACTTTAGACCAAACATACCCGAGCATGAAATAACTTTTCTGCCTTTTTTTTTTCAAATGCAACATACATTTCTTGACCTGGAGGGATATTATGTAATGTTGGGGCTTCTTCGACCTCTACATCAGCATCATCAGAACTTATTTCCACCCACGCACGTCTCCAGCAGCGCCTCCCGCCCTGCTCTGTGTATGTAGCCTGTAATTAACATAAAAAAGTCCCACTTTCACAACCCCAACGAGTAAAGCTCCACACAACGACGTTACGATTTCTTTTACCAGGGTGAATGAACAATATTCAATTGCTTTGTTATTTTTATATTCTCCAATTGACCTAAAGGTACAAATTCAACTGGGATTTGACCCAGGGATGATCTAATAACTAATATCAATACAATATTAATCAATCTTCAGCCTGGATAAGCAATAAGAGTGGTTATTTGTTATTATTATTATTATAAACAGTGGTATTACAGATAAAAGTTGAGAAAATGACAATAAATAACGAAACGAAGGGAGAGGATGTAATGCACTGTGTAAGTCTGTGCTCTGTTGTGCTTACTGTTAGCAGCTGTGCTAAATGCTCAGCAGAAACAGCTCTGACACTCAGACTGAATTCGCTGTGCCGACGATCCTCGCTGACAAAACAATTAGTGCAGCGGTGTCGCGGAGACGTGCAGCGTGTCTGCTGCCAGACGACGTCCTGACACCGCTCTGACAGAGCACGCTGCCACTGCACGCGTTCAGCTCTGTCATTCACCCACAGGCCTCATTAGCTGGACGCTAGGGGGGATGGGGGGGGATTTCTGAATGGTCAGATCGGGATGCGATGGCCGTGCTACGAGGAAGTCGTGCACGTTTGCAAGGCACGTGAGCGCTGCCTCGGACGCAGCCTCTAACAAATCGATGTATGACTAAATCCTGAGTCAGAGGGGAAAACAGGGCTGGAACACAGCACAAATACACCTCTGCACCAATTTGTCTTCAGAAGACTTCTGTAAAGCTTCAAAGACAAATAGCGATCTAAGAAATCATTTATTTCAAATTAAGTAGTATTAAAGTTGTTCCAGAAATACACTGATGGAAAAGATTAAGACCCTAGAGGACTGACTTATGAACAGATGCAGAAGCTCAGTGGTCAGCACGGTTGTCTCACAGCTGGAAGGTCCCAGGTTTATCTCCCGGGTCAGACAGAGTGGTTTTCTCAGGTTTCCTCACACAGTCCGCATGCATGGATCTTTAGGTCAATAAGTGGCTCTCTCTTTCTGTCTGTCTTTGATACAAGAAACATGGATATAAATGCCAAAGTCCTGTTTTACACCACTATATCACTCAGTGTGTTTGAACGTTACATGCAGGGTTAGTTACACGCATGTAGGTGTCATGTAAATGTCATTTCTAAGAGATTTGATTCAAATAGTCAATAAAGACTTCACAACAGTCCATAATACAAGCAACAGAGGAAAAGTTTAACTATGGTTTTATCTTCATAGACTTAAATACAGTGTGTCCCTCACCATTACAGATCAATTATAGCAACTGAGTGCATGTACAACGTGTTTATTGTCTCTAAATGATGCTCTGCCTCTTCTTCTATTGTGTTCCCCACTGGGGGACACATAAAAGCTTATCTTATCGCTCATGCACTTATCACGTACTTACACCCTCAGCCTCTGGCTAGAATCAGATCACAGCTGAATTTCAACCAGTAGGGACTGCTTCTCAGATGTATTTGCACCTAACATTTCAACAACTCAGACACACCAAGTGAAAATGGGCTCTTTGTCGGGGCTAATTGTGGGGCTGGTAATTTATATTCCTCAATTGAGTCACCAAAATGGATTTTGTGCTTCACAGTGCAACGTTTTGGCCTCCAGGTGTCCTGATTCCCTGAAACCTTTTTTTTTTCTTATCAAAGGCCATTTCAGTTTTTATAACATCCTTCGGGGCTGCATTAAATTACTGAACACATATATCACACTGGCTTTAATGCTCAATGGTAGGGACTCTGTGTGCAGGAGCACGTCTTTGTAAGAATGGGCTTTGAGATGAAGTGCTTATAGGATGTTGCTTTGCAGCTCAGTGATTTTGTGCTGTAACTTGTCAGGCTCTTCCTCTCGTTCCACGGTAAACAGCAAAGCAAATGCGTTTAGTTGCTTTTGTTTACTTTTCATGTGCTGAAATCTCCTGCCAAGTGCCAGGAGTTTTGCACACTCAGCCAGAGGAGGAAGAGGGATGAAGCTCAGTCGTTGTCTCTGTTATCCAGTTGTGGATCCACAGTGTTAATTTCTCTTCAGATGATTCCACGATTGAAGGCAGAGTGGTGAGAAGCTGCCGGAGCCTGACGTTCAGCTCTGAAAGGTTCTTGGAAACGTCCCCTGTGAAGGCCAGAGCGACAGCAGCTCGCTCCACGTCAGGTTTTTTTCTTCATCTCCATGAATTATTTGGAACAATATGACACTTTGGAACAATTTCGCTTTGTCTGGTGCCAGCGGCTTCACAATGGCAACATGCGACTCCTTCATCCTTCAAAAAGCTTTCTTCTGAACGGGGTTTAGCACTGCAACTACGTTGTCAGGAGATAAAACACAGCTATACTTCTTATCTTGACAAAAAACAAGCACTGCACACTCATCGTGCACATCTGTCCATTATCTTACCTGCACCAGTATCACAGCAGTCTGTTGTTACCAGGACACACACACACACACATACACTCTGATGCACACTATCACTCTTGGAACCTTGAAACTTCTCATTAATGATTCATTGCTGTTTTGCACTCGCAGACCACCTGATCAAACAGTCTGACAGGCTCACTGGTTCAAACCAAACACATAATATAAAACGACTTTCTAAAACTGGCCGAGAGTATCCCCACTTATAATAATAACAGGATTCAGAAGCAGATTTGTCAGACTCCTATGACACCAAAACCACTTTGGGTGACTCTCAGAGCAGTGGTGGTGTTGTGCCACAGGATGTTCTTGGAAGACGCAGGCTGTTCAGTTAATTTCCCACATGGCTTTGAGGGCAGAGATGGAGTGGAAGTCCCCGGTGACAGAGCCTGCCATTTTAAATGGTGTTTGTTGTCCTCCTCGAGACCCATTTAAGTTGTCAGCTAAAGAACCTCTGTCGAAAGCAAAAAAGAAGAAAGGCAATGAAGTAAAACAGAGACCGCAGGAGTGCCGAGAAGAAGCTTCAGAGTCGACAGTTTCTGTTGTAGTGTGCTGAGTATTTATGCCTCTGGAATCTGAATGAGAATAGAAAGGGGAAAAAAACAACAGTACTTTCTTCTTCTTTAGATTAATGGTCATTTTGAACCATCATCATAAAACATAATTGATGGCTGTCTCATAAAATCAGGCCTGGTATTGTACAGAGCTGCACCAATCAATATGTTTTAATTTTCGCTGAAACCATCAGAGCACTGTCACCCTGAGTTGCAGTTCCTCTCTCACCTCTTTCAGCTCATTGTTCCGCCAACTGATTTGTTTCGCATCCGTTCCTATTTTTTTCACTGTTGTCTCCCTTTTGTCTCGTTCTGTTTCATCCTTCTGCTGAGTGATGTTTGCTTGCGTGTCTTTCCTAATCACTACATAAACTGTCTGTCTGTCTGTCTGTGCGCTTTAGCATTTTGTCTCTCACATTTTAATTTTCTCTGAGTGAAATGCAGTGCTCTTGTCAGTGTTGATAAGAGATTGTTGTTTGTAATTTTGTGGGTTGAGTTTTTACAGTTCTTCAGTTCAAGAGTTTCTCCGAGTTTCTCTCTGAATGGGATTTCGAACTTTGTGAGCCGGTCCAAATAAACATTGCATGTTGCCTGATGTCTGTAGGAGGTGCAGACTATGTGTAGTTTTTCACATATTTGTGACAGGTATACAGTCACGTGCTGTATTTACTGCACGTTGTGGCTTCCCAGAGATGATAAGGCAGCAGCGTTGACGATTTTCTCATTATCGCCAAAAGAATCTCTAGTAAGACTTCCTAGTGAAGCCGGAGCTTTATATACAACTGTGCAGTAGACCTCCATTGATTTCCAAAAGCAATTAAAAACACAACAGTGGGCCACACATTACACTGGGTGACATAGCCCTTCATTACCATGGATGCACGCGCCGTAGTTTATTTTGAGTCAGTCCCACGTCTTGCTACTGTGGCGACATACTGCAGAACTAACTGAATTAATCTGCATCTTTGAGCAGTTCGCTAATTGCAGCGCCACTTCTTCCCATTGGGGTAACAACAGTGTGTCATTGTGGAAAGGGGACCTGGAATGAAAGCCTACCTTTACTCTGGCTTTGTGGAATAACAACAGACTGTACTTACAGTAACCGAAGATGCACAGCAGGTCTAAAAACATCATTGTGTCCATCTATGTGAATTTTGATCACTGAAATGATACTTAATAATATGGCAGATCTAAACATAGAGTACCTGTGACTGCCCCCCAATCTCCAAAACAGTTTGGTTGCACTCATGTCTGTTCAGGTATATAGTAAATGAAGGCATTAAACTGTGAGGCAGAGGTTTGGTGAAGTTTTGGAGGAATGTCAGTGTCTTTGCTCCTGGCTTTTCCTCAGTATCTGATTCTGGCAGGATGTGCATGCACTCGATAGCTGTAACCCTCCAGTTACTACGTAGAAGGTCAGTAAGCTCTGCAAGGAACGCGCAGTCACAAGCTCGTTGATGTGAGTGGCAGGCGAGACAGCCAATCAGAGGAAAGCCTACATGTGGTTGTCAGATAAGCATGAAATGGTGCCAGATTTGAGCAGAGACTGACAGTAATATTACCACATGTTTAACAGGATTGTGAAGGGGCTTGGTAAATAGCATCTGAGGCATTTTCTGATGAAACCAGCAACGGAGAAGCAGGATAAAGACTCCATTAAACCATTCTTCAACATTCTCAAGGCATGTGCCATCCTTTAAGTAAGCACACTATGATAAGATTGTGATTTACAACGAGAGATCTCGGGGCATGAGCTCAGAGTGACGCAGACAAGCTTTGTGTCACTCTGAGCACTTATGTGCGTCAGCTGCCACTCCACGCTGTGCAGCCGGTGTTCCTTCCCGGGCCGGTCAGACAGGGTTAGAGAGTCCGACCGGAGCCTTTGATCAACAAACAGGCTTGAAAGGGACGAGACACTCCACTTCCACGCAGCTAATTATCTTGAGTGAGCTACCAGGACAGTGACAAATCCAGCGCCAAAGCAGTCGGCTCCCGACTACATGCTTATCATACGCTGTCACAGATTGCGTACCAGTATAAGGTCACAGCTCTGAGCCCCTCAGTCGTGCAGGATTGTGAAGGCCAGCCTTTAAATGGGAAGGTTCCAGCTGATATTTTGGTCTTAAATAAGTCAATTGTAATATTTGAACAACCTCTCATTATGGATATTCAGGAGGGTTCTAATTTACATCTTGCAGGAGACATCCAATCATATAAAAAGCATCATTAAAAGAAATAAACGATGCTCTAATCATTACTCCTATAGTCTATAGATCAGTTTCAAAATGCATGTTACACCTGCTGGATTTCCTAAAACTTGGGCCGATTGTGACCATGAAATTCCGAAAGCGGTGAAGAGAACATCTATTACTGCAGGGCACTGGGAGACTCTTCCTATTAAGCTGCTTTGGGATTTTTTTCATCCTTAAATAAAAATAGACACATCTATAAGCTGAGCCTTGCTGTTTTAGGTTTAGAAAGTTGTTCTGGTTTCACCCTTCGAGAAGAATGTCCGAAGGGGAAATTCAGACCCACTCAGCCTCGTTTTAGGTGTCTATGCTTACATTTGTGGGACTTTTCTCAGACTGGTGTTGTGTGGTAAAGTCTGAGCCATATAAATTGGGTTTGTTAGTGAATTTCATCTGCAAAATGTGCGCTGAGCTGGGCCCTGAGCGCTGGACATGCAGCGGTTACCATGGACATATCCTGCAGCTCCTCCAGCAGGGAGAGAAAAGGACGAAGGCTGACCTTTAGCCTCCGCATCGTGACATCATTAATGCAGACCAAAGAGTCCTGCCACAGGCGCGGACACAGACCTGAGTGTGTTCCTGCCTCCGCACGTACAGCACAGGACGTTCTGTGAGGCAGCGCTCCCTGTCAGAGTCTCTCCAACGTTATCTATCAGAGATGAAAACGTCACATCGTAAACAGTAGAACAAACGATGCCCGCAGAGCTTATTTCCACATGCAGCTCATCAAGCTTTTTTTTGTTTTTACCTCAGGTAATTGAATACTTGTTTCATGACCTTTACAGAAGTGGAATCGTTTAACTTGCAGATTGTTTTCTTTCATCAGGACCGAGCTGGCGGCCTGTGGAGCTTCACCTCTGCGCTGTATTTCTTTGAGTTGCAGTCGGTGTAATGGTAAAATACTTATTACTAAGTAGTGTATTGTAGGTTGATAATGCTCATAGTGTTCACAATAATTACCAGTTCAGTCTAATAGGACTGTGACTATAGACCGAAAACTACAATCTCTGAGATTTGATGTCTGTACTAGCACAAGATTTTTGCATGTTTAAATTTAATCTGTAATAACAAATGACCTACATTGACAGGGGGAAAACTGGAATGTTGGTCGACAAAATAAACAGAGATACAGATATAGGGCCTGTTGATCATTTGTCCTACTTCTGACATGTTATTCTTTCTTTCTTTTTTCTTTTTTTAAGACTTCTTCATTTATCCAAATATTTAACATGCAAAGAGCACAGAACATACCAGAAGTTTTGTAGTGTTCTGTAAATATAATGGAAACAAACAAACAAACAAACAAAAAGTAGCTCCAGAAGATGCAGTGACACAGTTTGGATACAAAGTAGGTCAAGAAAATGAATGAACATGCTGTAAATGATGTCTGAAGGTTATTTGAAGTGAATCACTTCATTTTTATAGCTGTTTTTCCAGTGTCATTCCGCCTGTATTATCAGTGTCAGGTCCAGACAGTTATAGGTGTGATCCACGACTATCTACAGCTGTTAGAAGCTGTCATTTCAGATGAAGAAAGTTTCCGAGCTCCCTGTCCAATCACAGAATTCGAGAACAAGAAAATCCAATGAGAGAAAAAGGATTTTTGTGGGGCCAACAATAATGAAGTAGCCACAGGTGTTCTCATTTCAAAATCAATACCCGAGCAGGAAGAAAAATGAAAGAAAAATGAGGCAGTGATGGGAAATTGATGTGGAAAACTGTTTGTCTTCCTCTTTCTTTCTAACATATCACCCGCTTGCTTTTCATGCATCTCAGAGCGCCCTGCGCATCGAAGTCATCACTTTGCAACTAAAACCTGTTTTCCTTTCCGTGATTGGCGAGAGGTTCAGAGGAGTCGATGAGCAAGAATAAAATGATTGACAGGAGGGAAACCACACCAATGAGCATATGTGTGCAGTGGCTGCAGCTCGTCTGCTTGGACTTAATGTGTTCATAGTTGAAACACAGTAGAGGAGTACCTGCAATGCACTGGCTTTAAACAGACCTTGAGCCATTGATTGTATGTTATTATTATTGATATTTCCAATAGAAACGCAAAACATTCTTCTATGTTTTCACTGTCCATTCATTCATTATACTACATTATCTCTCTCACACACACTCTCTTAAAACTGACCTATCCAGGCATGCTTTTGGACTGAATATGAGAAACCCAGACCCGGGAAGAACATGCAAACTTGGTCTGACCAGGAGTGGAACCTTAGCCCTTGCTAGCTTGCTTGCCTCATACAGGGCACTTGCTATGCAGTTTGTTTTCGATGTGAATATGCAGATGACAATGTATGCAAAACTTTTCAGAAACTTTCAGCTTCCAGCTACTTGGTCACGAGCTGAAGCATCAGTCTGAGCCTGCGAGGACAACGCCGAGATATTAAAATGCTGCACATATTAGAAAATATTAATAATTGCTATCATTACGATCCTGACATTTGAGTCTGGTGTAGGCAGTCAGTATATGAAATGATCTGAAAGGATATTTCTTGTCATGCCATATCTTCCTCAAATACACCCCTTAGAAAAGCAAATGCAGCCCAGGATGATAGTTAGTAGATAATGTATTCAGTTATAACCACTTTTACACTGGCAGCAACAACAACGTGCAACCTTGAAGAGCTGCCAGCTGCGCTGCCACTGATGCTGCATTAATAAGCTGTGAATGTAGGAACCGGCTTCATGGCCAGATTAAGCTGCCGGGGGGCCCCAGAGCAAAAATTAATTGCTGTTCCCTGATTAACTCTTCTGTTCCTCCCAGTGTCTGTGTATTGTTCTCAGCATTCATGTACTGCAAAAGTAACTGGCCCCAAGTTTGCTGTGAAGTAATTTGAGCACAAACTGTTTAAACAATACACACCAGGGGCGATATTAACTGAAATAAAGGCCTTGGAAACTCATTTCCTCAATTAAAATGCTAACTATGAGTGATGTACACAATATATCCCCCCAAAGAGTAAAGAAATGTTCTTCATGTTCTTCCAAGGACCAGTCGAGGTTTGCCTCCAGACCAAAAATGTGTTTCCTTTGCCATTGCAAAGACAGGAAAAAAGTAAGTCAAGATGAGACTGAGACTGGGGCTTCACAGTGGATCTGATGTCACCACACCGCAAGAAACGCCCCTGGTTCAAATCCCAGGTTGGGTCGATTCTGAGCGGAGTTTGCATGTTCTCCCTGTTGTGCTTGGTTTGAGGATTTGACATGGAGAGGGAAATCAGATGTCTTATATTTAGGTTAGAGCTGTTTTTTGATCATCATAGTAAAGACCTTGAAGCTTATTGTAGCGGTCATGTTGGGCTGGGATATTTTCAACATTTCTTATGCTGGTTGGACCAAGGGTTTTCTGTGTGGAGTTTGCATGTTTTCCGCTTGTGTGTGGGAGTTTCCTGTGGTTCTCTCCTCCCATAGTCCAAAAAGATGCATGTTTAAGGTGGTTTAACAAAACGAAGCAATCACTTAGTTTTCTCTGAGCAATATGAGACAGCTGTTGTATTCATTACGGTAACAAGTTGTCTGCAATCTCTGCTACATGTCCTCCTTAATCCTGATGCAGACTCAGGCATTTCCTCCACCTGAGGATTGCTCCAGCCAAAATCTGCTGTAACTCTAACTCTAACTACATCACAGTCGCTGGCTCGGCCGTCTTTCATTTGGCGATGGAGGAAGTCTTCCAAGGGGTTCCATTAACAAACTCCTCATCACCGTGTTTACGTTGGTTCTGACATGTGTGGGCAATGCAACGCTCCCTGCGCTCCTCTCTGCCTCTCACCCTGGATAAATTATTCAGGAGAGATCACATTCCAGTAGTATACTTATCACTGTCCGACACCGACACCTCAGCAGTTTCTTAGCAACTGCTATCGGCACATTTTCTACTTCCAAAACAGCATTAAAATCCATCTCGCTGAAACTCGAATCGCTGCTTGCGATATTTCTTTGAATCAAGCCAATGGGATAGTCCTGAAAACAAATTAATCTCATAGTCGAAGGTATTTCACTGTTTTAAAAGCAGCTGCTAATCCAGAGACATAGCAACATTCATTCTCTCTCTCTCTGTGCCGATCTGAAAAGGACACATCCTTGGAAACGCTGGCTCTCGGTGTAGGAGTTGTAGACTGGGAACAACAGCTCCATGCACACGGGTTGGGGAGATGAAAAACCTCTGGACTGTGCTCGTCCATTATTCATCCACCCTTTAGAGCTGGCCTGAGCTGTGTATGTCAGCGTGGATGGCAGACAACCACCGCGGGCCACAGGCTGAGGGAGTCAGCCGTGGTCTTTGTCAGAGAGCTGGTGGCTCAGATGGCTGCGTGGATGGCAGCCAAAGCAAACAGGAGGGAGCTCCACAGAACAGAACAGAGCGGGGAAACTGTTGTGGCTTTGTTTGGGAAGGTTTCAGATGAGCGGATTGCCACTTGGAGATGACAATGTTTAATCCTTTTCTTTTTTTTCTTTTTGGACCAGAAAGTGTAAAGAATTTGAAGGGAACCTTCAACACTCGGATGGAGTAATTATCCTTGCTCCCTGGTGCTAACATAGAGGCTGTGGAAGCACAGGTTTCATCAGAAATGCCTCAGCTGCTGTTCTACAAACCCTTTCACAATCCTGTTTTAGGTGTAGGAATGTAACGGTCAGTGGTCAGTCAGTCAGTGTGACTGCTTCGCTCCGATTGGCTCTCTCGCCTCCCACTCACATCAGGGATCACGTGACTTAACATCATTTACTTAACAAGGGAGCTTGGCACCTCTTCCTAAAATGAGTGGTAACTGGAGTCACACAGCTATGGAGCTCATATTCAGCCTCATACTGTACGTCTGAACTAGAATCAGGGGAGGAAGCAGATCTTGAGGAGGAACCAAAAGTCTATACATTTACATTTCACTGGAAACACAATCAAACATAATCAAGCCT
Organism: Karalla daura; assembly: GCA_029224185.1. NCBI lineage: Eukaryota > Metazoa > Chordata > Actinopteri > Chaetodontiformes > Leiognathidae > Karalla > Karalla daura. The sequence continues at coordinate 22,516,024 of CM055196.1, forward strand.
GAGAGCCTCGTGGTTTGTATAAGAGCCCATCTCTGGTCAGATTTGCCGGTATTTTAGCTTTTGATTTCCATAATTTTTGTATGACAGAAGACATTCTGATATTTTTGGACTGGAGAATAGACCGTCATTGTACAAGAAAGTGAAGGTGGGAAGGAAGCGGTTTTTCATTTCGGTCTCCTTTAATTTTGCATCCAACAAAAGAGCTACTGGTATTTTCATCTTTGAGTTTCCACCATGTGTCAAAAAATGTGAGGAGCAGGCGAATTCAACAAAAAGTAGATCTGAGAATATTTTGGACAATTTGGGAAATGTTCTCATGTCCACACTATCCCCCACTGAATTGTTTCATTAACTCATATTATCAGATTCTCCCGATTCTGAAACACTAATCATTTGATGTTGCAGGCACACAACTTTTTGAAAGGACACGATCTAGAGCTCCACACCTGAAAAATGAGAAAGTACGTAGGTGCCAAATTAGTCGACCACCACTCAATCAATCACAGGCTGCAGAAACAAATCATCTGGGCATAAAATTCTGGATTGCAGGAGGATGGCGACGACCCAGAGATAACATGGGTCCTGAAGTAGAAAACAGCAATTGCTTTCCCGGTTCCTTGAAAGTGTAGGTGATCTCACATGACAAGACGCTCGGGCGATCATCCTGGCTGCCCTGCAGGGAGGCGGCGATGTGTTCCAAATTTAACAGTGAGCAATCTGTCTCCGGAGGAGGCCATTTATCGCACCCAATGACTTTAACACGGTTGTCGCAGCATGGCCCCGCGTTTGACGGAAATCCACACTGAGTGGAAGCAACTTTCTTCACTTCCTCGCAGTCTATCTACAATCAAACGTCTGGCTGCTATTTGGAGGAACCTGCAAACTGGAACCGACGACTAAATCAACACAACAACCCATCTCCTCTCCTCCGGTTTCTCTTTTGCGTCGGATATTAAAGCTAAAGGCGAACCTCTCGCGTTTTCTTATCAGCATACCTTGAAACTTGGTTTTCTCTGCGCTCGCGCTCCTATTGACATTTAGAGGATTCTCTCAGTGATATTAGGATGATAACAAACAATTCATCTTCTTGTGGTTAAATTGCTTTTTTCCACAATCTGATGCGGTGCTGTGTGGGATGTTGACTGATTTCCTGTTAAGCTCTCCGCTGCCGGTCCTGTTTGCACAGAAGCACAAGCGCTCTCTGAGCCCAGTATGCCTGGGCAAACGCTTTTCAAATTGCAGTCTTTATTGTTTCACATATCACCATTTATCTGATTCTAAATGTGACACTAAACATTGTGAAAAATTGTACGTGCAAACAGATCACAGCCACATTGCGTGATGAATTGCATTGATGTCATGTTGCGTTTCTCAGGATGTGTAAAGGTTCAGGGGGACAAAACTCGGCAGGATGAACTCACATCTTAGTGTCGTTCAGATTAGTTTGAAATTATGTGATTATTTAATTAGAAACTGCATTTATAGAGCTTCTGCCAGAACCGAACACAATATAAATTGAGATGTTTATTCCAAAGGCGGTAATGGTTGGATGAATTATGGTAGAAAAGTGACTCACTTAACTTTAACAGATACATCGATAACACTGTAGAATGAGATATCACGGGAGAAAAATGCAACTTGAAGAGCTCTGTAAAAGTGAGATAAAAAGGATGATAAATGAAGTGACAGGATGTGACTTGCATTTGCAAGCAGTAACACAGCAGATAGAAAGTGCGGAGAGAGCTGTGAAAGCTGTGTAACTATCAATGAGGGGGCTGAGGTTGCATATTACAGGAGTGATGCTATTTAATTCTATCTAATTCATTTAATTTGTGAGGGCACAGTGGCTCTGTCATTTCTGCAAAGGAGAGAAAGGAGAAAGAGTGAAGCCACAAACAACTTAACCAGAGAACTGAGATGAAACATAAATCCAACGAGTTGAAGATGTTTCACCAAAACAAAACAAAACAGGATTTAACCTCTTAAGTCGTTAGCATAACAGCTCTGTGAGTAACAGACTGTTAAAGAGCCACTAGAGCCGCCTGAGATCTGTTGTAAACAGCAATGATGATAAGAGATGTAGGTGATGCTGTAAAGAGATAGTTTCTCCAACTACACATAAAAGCTGTGTTTCCATCACAGTTAAAACAAAAGCAATGTTTCTGAAATGTTGTCAAAGTACTATCACGACTTGCATCCAATTTCTGTTTACATTGAAAGTTATTTTGTACATGAACCAAACTCTTAAAAAGTGTAAAAAAAAAAGAGTAACAAAAGTGTAAAAAGGTCTTGTAAACTTGTAAAAGTGTAAAATGTATCCCATCTTTGGACATCCAAAACTAAAATAAATCTCCATATTTATGTTAGAGGCGCCTCACAGAGGCAAGAGATAAAAACAGGAAGATAAAAGGCAAGTTAAAGGTGAATCACGTCAATAAAATTAGTCAGATCTGAGGAGTGAGCCCTCTCTTTCTGGGCCATGCGTCTGTAAAGCGGTTGTTTGGTCTCGCCGACATGTAATTTGGAGCATTCTTGACTGCACGGGAACGCTTACATAAAGTCGCTCTTCTTCAAGAGTTCATTTGCCACAGCTCCATCAAGAACCATGAGCGAGATGAATGAGAATCTCCACAGACATCTTAGAGTTGTAGGTGGAGTTGTAAAAAGCAGGACAGAAAATATCAAGTCACAAAAAATTCTAAGTAATATACAGCACAAACAGAAATATGAGCAGATGGTGTTGTTGCTTCACCGTTTGCTTCTCTAATTGTTCATACTATTACCAACTGAATGTCTCATGTTTCATCCATCGGCTTTACTCATCACTTACATTTGTTACGGAAGCTTTTCAGATGGGTGTGTTATGATTCACACTCGCAGGCTGTTATTGAAGTCCCTATTTCTACAGTAAGAAGAAGAATTTCAGTAATCAGCTTCCACATATTGTTTCGCTCTGTGTAACTGGAATAGTTTGTTAGAATCAATGGGTTTGATAAACATCAAAGAGGTTTTAATGAGATATTTTCAATTTCCGGTGCAAGTTTTGAGTTGATATTCATCAGAGGAAGATTGTCCGGACTCCTTCGCCCTGCTTGTGCCATGAGTTCCAGAGTTTTGCCTCCATGATTTTCTTTTTTTCTGTGCTTAGTGGGTGGAATGGGAACCTGCCTGACAGGAGATTTGTCATGGTTGTTGACCATGTCCTGATGCTCCATCACTCCCAGGTCTCAGTGTGGGTGTCCGTGACCGAGTAGACCTGAATGAGAACCAAAGATCAGCGTCCTCTCCAGGAAGTAATGGCCCCGCTCTCTGGAACGGGTGGGGGGTTAAGGACAGAAATACAATAATAATCTCGTCTAACCACGACGTCCTTCCCGCATGCTGGTTTGCGCTGACATTCCCTATATGTCAATCCACTTTCTAATCGAGCTGACTTAGTGGTGTTGTCACAGAGGAGATCGGCACAGTAAATGTCAAAACTGGCTGGCTTCATTGACTGCCCTTCGGCCCCCATGGTTCAGTCTGACACGGACAATGATTCTTGATTTAACAAAAGACCACGCCATGCTGAGTCAGACCGTAGAATTAAATGGCAAACCTGTAGGAGACTTTTCAACTTCTGCTTTCGACCAAATTTTCTCATAAAAGTAAGAGAGAGCTCCCTGTTCACAGTATCGAGTTGACGTCAAACTGTCCTCGTTCATACTGTTCAGAGTCTGAAGTGCAGCTATAAAACTGGCCAGAAAAGCTTTGTTGTTTAGCAAAGGAGGTGAAGCAACATTCAAGAGAGTGGCAGGCAAGCCCCGAAAGGGCACTCGATCTGTGCAGAAACCAAGAAAAAAGTATTCTCAGACCTGAAAAAGGCTTGTAAAGTAGCATCTGGGGCGTCTCTGATGAAACCAATCCTCCATAGCTTCTAAATTACCACCAATGAATACGGATAAATACTCCATTCAACTCCATTTTGTTTTTTCTTCTTGGTAAGAACCAAATCATATGCAGTGCGGTTCATGTCAGCCATACAAAGTCAGCTTCTATTCTATTTTTCTACTTTATCTATTATGAATTTGTTGTGTGCCTGCGTACTCTGAGCCCAGCAAACAGCAAACACATGTATTTCTTAGGGTTTCAGGATCAAATACAGTTGAACAAAGCCTCTAATATATATCAGACACCACAGAAGGCTAATAGCTACAACAGAGACATAGAAAAATAACCACAAGCTGCTCTTCCTGTGTTTGTCTCTGACCACATGATCTCAGAATAAACTCTGTGTCAGGCTCGAGACCTGCTGGCCACTGTGCAGACTCAATTAAGGGCCGGAAAGGAGTATACATGGTTACATCAACTGAATTTGATTTGTATGGATGGAGAGATGACTTGCACTTCCAATGGCTCTAATTATTTCTCATTCAGTGTGGGGTGCATGGCGACATCAGCGGGCGTTTATTCTCCTCACTATATTAGTCTCTTTAACTGTGAATTATGCATATAATATAAATGTTAAACTGGATTAAGTGTCTAGATTAACACAAATTAAATTAAAAGGCTCTGCATAGTGGGGCATTTATCCTAATCTTGAGGCTTACAAACAGACAGGCAAACACTGACTTAATCAAAAGCTAACGTTGGACTTTGTTGTTTTAATGTCTCGTGATGATGGATAGTATAATAAAACAACACAGACATTACAGACAGGACACATTTTACAGAGGTTTGCATTGAGAAATATGAGACACTTCTGGCAATTTGGCTGATTTACGTGTGACTGCATGTATGCAGGTTTATAAACGAGACCAAGACATTGTTTGATTTATTGCACTGGAAAAACAAGGTGACTAAAAGCTATCAAACGTAAAGTAGAGCAGAATCTCACCAAAGTGAAGTGTCACAAACATAAGAGCGAGCACATCTAATTAGGAACCTTTGCTTGCGACGTTGGGGCCTGTTTCTCGTAAAAGACAACGAGCGCAGACATCTCCAGTCTGTTAACCACTTACCCCGCAGTGAGGAACGGTCTCTGCAGGCTCGGCAGTGGCAGGAATAGCAACGCACTGTTTGGCAAGGACATCAAGTCTCTTGAAACAGCTTTTTGCTTCTTTTGCCGCTAATGAAGTGTATTTTGGTTGGGAATAATACCTTGTTAAAGTCAATTTGCTGTAACGTTTATCTCTGCCTCCTTGGCACAGTAGCGCTTTACAAAAAGAGACCTAATAAATCACGTTAGTCTCTCGTTTTCTCTCGGATTTGTAAAAGACTGCAAGACATTAACAGCACCAGTCAAAACCGGATCGATCTTTAAAGTACGAGTCCCAGTACCTTTATCTTTCCTATTTTGTAAAGAAAAGAGGGAGAGAGATTGATAAACAATTACGTACACTTTTTCCTTCATGAACTTCTGAAGTTTTTGCAGGGCAGGAACCTCACACTCCGACTTGTCCAACACCCCAAAATGTTCCCTGAAAATGGTATGGTGTTAGATTAGTGCAAGCAACACCCCGGCCCATTTTTAGCCGGCTTTAACGAGAGGCTGAGACGAGAACAGATGAGACACAGCAAGAGGGGCACGACACAGAGGAGTCAAAAAGTGGTGCCTTAATCAACTCCCACCTGATATCCCAACCTCACAATCCTGTACCTTGTTAAGATCACCCGCCTGAGCCTGCAGAAGACGAGGCCTATGGCTTCACTTCATACTCCTCTAGCCCTAAATTATTGCAAAGCCGCTCGGCTGAACACCAGACGACACCATGCCTGAGCACTTACCATCGGCCCACATACCCCGAACAGTTCATGTCACATCACATCACGGAGCGACTGCTCTGTCGCAGCCTGACATGAAACCTTTACAATGAACTGTAAAATATTTAATAGTTAGCAAAGGAACTATAGCTAAGACGTGGCAATTTACTGGGATTTCAGCGACTCTCTGCAATAATAAATAGCACAGAAGCTTGCTAATTAAACATCCTCTCAAGCATTTAAACTGGAGCAGCACTCCTCAGCAGACCAGCCTTGTTAGTGCAAATCAATGAGGAGCACGCTCGCTCTCACCACACACCTATACCAGCCGTCGCAAGCACATTTCCTCTTAGAAACCAGGAGGGCCACTGTTGAAAAATGAAGTATGAGATAAGTACAAGTACCTATCCCAGAACCTACATTTTAATTGTCCTCGTTGGAGTCAAATCGCACCAAATCGCCTAGCACAATTATGCCAAACAATGAAACATGATATGATCTTATTCTTTGTCTTAATCAATTTGTGTGCTCATTTTGACAGAGCAAACGCTGCTCATTTTCTCAGACTAATTGCTTTGACCAGGCTTGGACCTGTTATGCCATCATAATAGGATTTTAAAAGAGACATTTTTTCCAAGGGATTACAGGGCTGGCTGCTGCTGTACAACTCTGGGCTTTCAGAGCAAGCTTCTCCCCAAGTCTGCTTCATTTAAGAAGGTCACAATACCCTGGAGGAGCTGGGTTCAGGGAAGAAATGCTTTTACATGGTCTATACATCAGGGGCTTTAACTCGCCCCCTGGTTAAGGTGGCAGTATGGAATAAATCTGATGTTCAAAGTTATAAAATTCTCCATAACATGCACCAAACAATAATGATGTCTCATCGGGTTCTATAAAAGGATCTAGATATTGCACCTTAGGCGTTGGGGGGGGGTAGGGTCAACATTTGGTCACACTGGGTTTTCTCATCAAATCAGAGCTCTATGTGAAGTTTACTTAGGATTAGTGTGTGAGTGTATAGGCGCTCTTGTTAAAAGTGCACACCATCCGAGTTTGGCCTGGGAGCAGGCAATAATCTTGTCAAAGAAATCCAATTAAAAGCACCTGGATCCTGAGGAAACTGGGGAGACTGGTGCCTTTTAAAAAGCTATTTCTCAGAGCCGCAGGCTACCGGGGGCTACCGCACCTCTGCTGCTTTGAAGGCGCTGGGGTTCCCTCCCTGACTGAGTGTACACAAGCAACTTGCAAGCTCAACAATATACACTGACTGAACGTTTCAAAGAAAAACTGTGTTTGGACCCAATCGCAATGTGAATGCTCCAGTGAGGCATCTGCCAGCCTAATACATTCAGCCATATGTTCTTCAGATATATGCTTACCATGATCAAATAACCACTGTTAGCTTAATTTGGCATACTTGATTTTGAAGATTGGCTTAACGCTGTGAAGCCTGACCCAGGACGCTTTGATGATGTCATCATCAATCATGCATAACCAATCATTGATCACAAAATGTACATGTACAAGACAAATTTAATATTCCTCATTCAATATAAGGTTCTGGCTCAGAGAAGGAACATTTAACAACATGTTTTTGTTTAGAATTTCCACATTTTATCTTTCTTTCTCTTATCATCATCATTTAAATTGTCCTGAAAGTGAATCTTTAAAATAGAGTCCATTCCTCCTCCTCACCTATCTTGTCATTCTAATGCTCCCCCTATAATAAGTGATTTATTTATCCCTGAAGGGAGATTGTTAAAGACATGATGTAGCTTGAATTATTGTTGATTAAATATCTTGAACTTTGTGTTTTGCCATGGTGGTTTAACACATTGTTAAGCTGATAGTAATAGCCCTGTAATGCACATTCCAGTTGCCTCACCATTATACTGCATGCATAACCATTGCCAGCCTGCTGAGAAAAATCCACTTATACATAGGGCACACAATAAAAATAAAACTGGCGAGTGAATCGCAAGTAAATATTGATTTTTAAAGTAAGAGTTTACACACACACACACACACACACACACACACACACGTAGTTGGATGTACACTCAAACCCCCAAAGGCAAAACATGGGATATACTTTGACATGTACCTCATTTTAAAATTAGCTCATTTTGCCATTTGTGAAATAAGAAAAAAAAGTAGTGAAACTGGCAACAGAAAAAGAATTGTTTCATTTGCACAAAACTGCCAGACGCTGCTCATAAAATGATAAAACATAACAGAGGTTGTTACAGTTTAAGGCTCCTTTATTCCAATACATGATGGACTGTCCTCTGACATCCAAGACCAATCAAAAGTAGGGTGAAAAAAAACAGCCAGAGAAAGATAAACTAAAAGAGTGGAGGAGACCAATCACCTCTGCCTGAGGGGATTTCAAAGTAATTGAAGCTGAAATACAATCACGATGTGGCAGGATGTCGGGATGTCACCGGAGGTAGCTAATTGGGGGCAACCCCCTTCTACACCACGCAGCGATTAATAGGGAGATGGCATTAAGAGGACTGGAACAGGTTTAATTGGGTATGTTGAAAAACTTGATAACTTCTGAGGTTTCTGGTCATTCGTGTGATCTCTACATTTCCGGCTATCTAGGAAGAATAATGGGCTAATTCTTGTGATCGGCTTTTTGAGGAACGGGGTAGAGTACTTGCATAAAGGTGATGTAACAAAGATGACCGTAATTGGGCAGAAATCAAAGCGTCTCTTTCAGATTTGCACCTGCTTTCTTTAATGGAACAGGCTGTGATGTCTCACTCTTTGAAGAGGGGTCTGGTTTCCAATTTGGGTTGTGGAGTCGTAACTGGATTTCTGTCAAATAGAATTAAAACAAAGGGCCTGCTGCGTAGCAGACTGCAAATTAGCCCGCTGAACAAAAGATGGAGGGAAAATTATTGGAAATAGTTTTGTTTACTCTTATAATTGAGTTCTGGCTAATTGCACCAATGTTGGAGACAAAAGGGAAGACGGTACATTAATGGTAGTGAACAAATGCTCCAGATTTACTGTCAGTTCTACCAGTAACATGCGATCATCAGCTGTGTTTTTTTGTTTTGTTTTGTTTTTTTTCCTCCAGTGGCGTACAGTGTTTGGTATGTCAGCCTGGCTGTCTTTACTCCACAGTTTTTTGTACATATCATGAAAATACTTTCTATGACGTGAGGCTGTCTTCCCCTACAACTGTCAAACCTGGAAAGTAAAAGCAATTCACAGGGATGGGAATATTCACAGACATTTCCTAAAAGGACACGAGAGAGAGAGAGAGAGAGAGAGAGAGAGAGAGAGAGAGAGAGAGAGAGAGAGAGAGAGAGAGAGAGAGAGATACACTAGTTTCCATAGCAATTGTCGGCACTGTCACATGGTTACCTAGGAACGAGTCCTGTGATGCCGTGTGCACTTCATTTGTTTATGTTTGGTACGTGTCTTTCAGTGACGCTTCCACTGAGCAGCACCATAAGCTGCCATTTTATTTCTGACAGAGAAATAGCTGTCAACAAAGCACGAGCGGTCACAGTGTAAGACATGTCAACAAAGGACAAAAGCTACCCACTTATCCGGCATCATTTGCCTGAGTGCCATAATTACATCTCAACAGTGGAGAACAGTGGGTCGCAGGCAGGTCAAGAGGACCACACACTCAGAAAATAACAGTGAACCTGAGGCTCCGCACGGTACGGGCAGAGCCGCGTTCGGGGGGATGCAAAGGTGAGAGCATCATGGGTCAGCGAGAGGAGATTAAATGCCGTCTCAAGTAATTCATGTAAATATGCATCACTCTTCAAAGCCTTAGTTTCACCTTTGATAAGGACAGCAGAGTGCTCCATTTGACTGAAAGCGGGATCCATTTTCTACAATCTGATTACAAAGGCTGGGGAAAGATGCATTACAAGCAGTTGGATAATCTCATTACTGACCTAAACCTTGAGTAATGACAGCTCAAAAACACATCTAAATAATAAAATCCATCTAGAGATGAGAGACTGATGTATTTGACAGCGAACAACAACTCTTACAGGGAGCCTAATGACATTGGTTATGATCGAACAATGCCAAGGATTAGAATGATTTTTGAATAATGATTGCAATAACTCCTACAAGACTAAATATGGATTGAATAAAAGGGGTGTTCTGGAAGAGAATTACAGAAATCACTTACATATGGGTTTACTGATATGTAGAGCGAGACATTTGAGATAACCACCCAACAATTTGTCAACAGAGAAAATCTCACATATGATAGGAAAAAAGAAATCTGCATAAACGGTGTCAGAGAGGGCATGTACATGTGGAGCTCATCTGCCTAATGAGAGGACCGAGTTGATTACCCCCAGGTGTGAGACCTGTAGTCTAATCAGGAATCACTGCAATCACACTTCCCTACAGAGTGCTGACTGAAGAGATTTCTTTTTTAAGAACTAAAACAACTCTGTAGATGAAGCAAACAGATATTTATTTTTCACAGCAGCTCTAGTCTCCATAGAGACAACCAAAAATCAAGTCATCAAAGCAAAGTATTTGGTTTTAGCTTTCAACCAACAACAACCACATCTCAGCTAAACCTCATTGACTATAGTACTTACCACTGCACAATACTACTGAGAGCTCATTACAGAGGGGTCTCTGAGAGCCACAAACCCCCTGTAAGGGTTCATATGTGCACAAAAACCAGACTGCAGAGAATAGCAGACATGATCATTTCATTGATATCAAGATTGTCTTTGCACTGCATTAACCATTTGTTTGAGTGCTGCTAAAGATAGAACTCCTTGTTAGCATTTCATATTAGAAATTCCATACATATGTATGTTTTGAATACCAAAAACTTTAAAACAACAACATAAAACCCTTTTAAAAGCCAGCGGCAACTCCTCAGCTGTGATTAAACACGGGAAAAGAGAGATACAGCTATAGACTGATAATGAGAGACATAGATAACGAGTGAATGCTAATAATTCAAAATGAATAAAGATAAGATATGTTCCTTTATCGCGCTCACTGCCGGGAAATGTACAATGCATGTTATCTTACTGCCACCTTGTGCAGGAACATAAGCACTACATGTAATTTCTCTTCAAACGTCAAACTATGATTTAAGCTTTTTTATTTCCTTTATTTTCCTTTGAAAACATTCATTAGTCTTGAGACCATCAAAAATTACCATTGCCGACTCTATTTGAGGTCACCCAGATGTAACGTTCAATACAGTTTTGAACTCTTAATGTTTGAGAAAAATCAGATTAATTTTACATCTTTTATTTTCTATTTAAGAACACAAGATGTAACTCAAAAATATTTTCGTACATATCCACATATTTTGAAACAATGACCAAAATAGTAGAGTCAGTTTTTACCTCTACAGCTAGAGAGAGGCCAGAGAGGCTTTCACTGAGATCTATGTTCTCTTGTTGGGGTTCACATGTGCATACAAAACAATGACTGCAGAGAAAACCAGATTTGATCTGTTGAACCAGAGGACTGAAGAGAAGACTAAAATACTACTTTCTACAAGTACTGTATTTGTCATTTATTTAATAATTCAATCCAGAAACCAATGTTTGAACACTTAAAGACATTAGAGAATCGAAATCAGTTAAACTTTCTTGGAAGGTCAGATATTCCACTATAAGTTCAATGGTTCGGTATTACAAAGTTTGTCCTGCTGCTGACTCCTGGTACTACCTGCACAGAACAGAAGTAAATTCTTCCTTTGTGTTCAGTCTCCTCTAGAACTACCAAAAATTGACTTATTCTATTGCGTTTCAACTCGTTATGTACGTACGCTTCGAGGACGTAAGCATATGTCTATGGATGTAAGTGGTTTGTCTAGGACTTTCGGGAACTATTTGAACGCTACATGAGTCACATGACAATCGAGCGTTTTCTGACTTCCGCTCGACGTGCTCTGTCAAGGAACAACGCGTTGACGTCACGTCCGTGTTTGTGTGCTGCTGGTCGCCCCGCCCACAGCAGCGTTGAACCGGGTCAGGTAGAGATTCCTTCCCGGTCCCGTCCAGATTGACCTGCTTAAAAACCTGGAATTCCGGGTCCAGTGTTGGCAAAAACGGCAGGAGCTGGTCTCTACCGAATCCAAGAGGTGCCTGGTCCGGGTCCGGAGCGAATTCGCCTCTGTTTTTCGAGCTGGTTTTGGACCGGGTGTGGACCCGGAGGGAAGGAAAGTTTGATCCAGGTGAGGAACGCCTCCTATGGCCCCGTCTCACCCCTTCTTCCTCATTTCCTGCCCTCCTCATGCTGCTCTACTGAGATTTACAGGTCCGTCCAGCCCGGACCCTGGCCCAGTTCCTCCTGATGTCCAAATGTAGGGGACGTGAGATTAGCTGTAGTTGGTTCAGGTGTTGTGCTGAGGAGACTCAGGGTGTGCAGGGCGAGAGTGACAGACACCTGTGAAGCAGTCAGACCAGTCAGAGGCTTTGTCTGTGGTGAAGGGCGTGATAGAAATGTTCTTTATCAGTTCTGCACATACTGGACAAACACACACACACGCACTCATGAGACTATAATCATCAGAGGCAGAGAGACCAGTCATACTGCTCATTTCTGTGTGCACCATTCCTGCAGATGATCGTTATTTCCATGATCAAGAAATTGTTTTCATATTTATTTGTCAACATATCTTCACCTAGGTTTTTAAAACCAGCTGATGCTTCAAAAATAACTATTTTACTAATTTCAGTCAACTTTAATCATCCCACCAGAGGCAATTCACGTGTTTGACAGTAGCACATACTAAAAAGAGTCATGAGTGTTCTAAGAATAGGATAAATTGACAGAGATAAATAGGATAAATAGGTTTGTTGACACATGGATATCAACGCCTAAAACGCAAACAAGATGGTTCTGACACGAAGAGTGGAGAGTACTGTGGAATGGTTATGATAGTGATGCTTGAAAGACAGATAGATATCTGAGTGCACAGGAATGTCAGGACTACGCAGTGTGAGCATTGTCATCTCACACACAAGAGGGTAGATGGTCACTCAGTCATATCCCAGGCCTTTCTGTGTGAAGTTTGCATGCTCCAGGTGTGTGTGTGTTTTGTCCTGATAGTCTAGTTTCCCCCACAGTCCAAAAACATGCGTGCCATGTGGTCAGCTATGGTCGATTGGAGACTCGATTAGAGACAAGTGGACACTCTGTGTTCGTCTGACACATATTCTCCTCTCACTGGTTTATTGACATTGTTGGTGAACTTCTCAGTGATTGCTTCAAACCACACAGCTCCTCTTCCTCCTTGTCTTCCTCCTCTCCTTCCAGAAATGCAAACACTCGAGACACAGAGGAATGTCTGGGCGTTGATGCTAGTGAAAAACTCCCCTCCCTGATACAGATTACATAGATAAAACTCACAAATGAATCCATAAGAGCCAGTTTCTTTAATCTGATGTAAAATGTGTATGTCACAATTTCATATACAGTATAGATCTATAATTGTGTCCACAATTAACAGGTCTGGTTTGATTCTTGCACTACTTTATCTGCATGTTGCAGCTTGTGCTGTAGTATGGCTGATAAATGACCTCCACTCCTCCACATTCCATGATGTGTATTTCCCAACACTCTCCTTTAAAGACGGAGATGTCGGTCTCCGTGTTTTTCTGCTTGTCCTAACGCGATCCACAGTCTGACGGAGATGGTGGCGAGCGATAAAAGCCAGAGTCCAGGAGTGTCTCACTGTCTGACTGGACGGCAGAGGATCGGGCGCAGACGTGAAACGCATGACGAAACATTTCCTCCTTTTCCTCCTCCCTGCACAAACAGTGTGCTGAGGTCTCAGGGGAGCGTCTGATTGGCTGTTTACAGAAGACTTTGAGGGAGCTGAGCTGCAGTGATGCTGCTCAGAAGAGGATCGAGAATGGTCAAATGGAGTATTTATCCTTGCAACCTGGTGTTTACACAGGGACAGTATAAACCAAGATCCTTTTTCTCCACATCTCTTTCCCTTTCATGCCTAATAATATGTTGGAGCCAGACTCAGAGGAAGGATCAGAGACTGAGGAAGACACTGAGATTTCACCAGAAGCTTTACCTTTACCATTTTATTGTGTACATGACATGCTGTTTCTGTCTCTTTTGCATTTCAACATCCAAAACTTACATGTGAATGAAGACAAGATGATGTTTTAAAACCTGTTGTACATCATTTGTTTCTGATATTTAACAAAAGGAAAGTGGTTTTGGCCCTTTAAGCGATGCCATGGCAGCATTTCAGATATCAGTCCATAGTTAAATCTTCTTCACTCTTCAGTGTTCCTCTCCTCTGTCGGTCTCTGCAGGACCTTCGTCAGTCATGTGCAGGTAGAGAGCGGCTCTACAGCTCCCACCATGCGGAAGCACCTGGACAGGATCCGGTTCCGGGGCCAGAGACGGGACGAGTTCCTGGATCTGGCCGAGTCTCCCAACACGTCCGACACAGAATGCACGGAGGAGGTTGTGCTGAAGCCCCGCGGCTCGCTCAGAGACGTGGACGAGCCGAGGGAGGTGGAGGGAGAGCAGCAGAGTGACGCCCAGGTACACACACCTCCAGAACTGTGGCTCAGACACTTCCTTCATTATTGTGAACCAGAGGGAGTTTATCTACGAGCCTAGCAGAGATGCTGCTTCCATACTTTGCTCACATGTTCCCATTGTTGCGCTGTAGTGGCTGTTGCTGTGACTCTATGTTTAACCCGTCTGTGTGTTTGTCTCTCAGGCTGGACCGGCGTCGTTTTCTCTCCAGGATGATTCACGGACTGATCTCAATGAGGTCAAAGGCCACCTTGAAATCGCCCTGTTAGAGAAACACTTCTTGCGTGAGTATTCTGGCCTGGCCTCAAATAAATCAGTGTGACAGCCCTGGTGTTTTTAACCCTAATAGCTGGCATCATTTAAGCATCGCCTTCATCTTCATTAGTGGACTGTAATCTTTTACATTTTGCTTTATTAGTGTTTTTCTGTTAAACCAGTGAGAATCAAGTCATCCGGGTCAGATTCACACCCAGTGGTCTGAGTCAGAGCTGGATTGGCTCAGTTTCCCCCTGGTTTCACCTTCACTGTTGGTGGTCAAAGATCTTAGGCGGACCTGACAGTTGTTCATTTCAGTCACTTAAAAAACCTTTTTACAATTTGACTGATAGGTCATTACAGTTCCTCACGTTAGCGTGGAGTCAAATGTCCCCACAGCTCACAGCATTCTGGGTAATCCATCAATATGTGCCTGTCTGCTTTATGTAACACACACACACACACACACACATGGACAGACAGACACACACACAGCTATTAATAACCAGGCTGACCTGATTTGACACAAACACACTTGCCTTTCCATCACTTTTCACTTGCTCCCACACACACATCATTAACCAGCTTAAACAGCTCCACTAACCAGCTGAAAACAAACCTTTACCCCCCAGACCCATGACTCATACAAGTACCCACAATGCAACTGGGCAAACGGATTCACGTCCTCACAGTACTGGGATGGCACACAGGACTCTCAGCGGCACCTCAGTGGATTCCTAATGAAAAGGCTCATGATAGAAGCTGAATCCCTGCGCTCTCCTTCAGCCTTTTCTTACGTCGACGTTAAAACAGTTTTTACGAGCAGAACTAAAAATACACCCTGCAGGTGCATTTTTTTCCAACAGCAAAGAGAAACCACCCTGCTGCTGGCCACTTACTATAATCTCATCACACTAAAGAGAGCTGCAGGCAGCTCAGAACGAAGGAGCTCCAGCTCTCTGATCAAACCGCTGCTCCTCACCTCTCTCACTTTTGATCACTATTGATAAAAAGGAACCGTGTTCAATTCAGGGAAAAGCCAGTTACATTTATGGAGTCGCTGTGAAACCCGACCACTAAAACACCAGTATTCTCACGTCATCTAATAAACCCCCTGCTTCTGAATCACAGAGCCTGACCATAGCTTCAGATGACATTTAGATTATGATGGGAGTGCTTAAAAAATATGAATGTAGGTTGTAACAGGACATCGACACAGCAAGTATCAATCTGAGCCATGACGATCACAGGTTACAGGAGAAAGTGAGGACAAGCTTCAATGGCTTCAATTAAGACTTCAGAGCTTCACAAGTTTTATGTGACTCCTGTAAATTTGTTATTACAAAACCACCACTTTCAGTGTCTTCAAACCATTAAAGGAATTATTGTATATCTGTGCATTTGACCTTCAAAAGTGCTTGGATTTGACATTGGAGGAGGAGGTGGCCTAAGAACCCTGAGCTGCTCTCTCTGCTGTCACATGACCAGGGTCTGATCACATGACCAGGGTCTGATCACATGACCCCTCGTCTGTTTCAGAGGAGGAGCTGAGGAAACTTAAAGAAGAGTCCAACGTGGACTCTCTGAGGCAGGACCTGGAGAGGGAGCGCAGCAGGTGCAGCGAGCTGGAGCAGAAGATCAACGACGTGCTGAGATCCAGGTGAGAAACTCAACAACGCGTTGATATGAGGGAGTTGTTTTTGTTGCAGTCTGTGTTTTGATGCCCTGTCGTTTCTGTCACAGCCTCGAAGACTCGCCCTCTCAGACGCCCAAGGCTCCGCCTCCTGCTGGCGGCAGCACAGGTGAGCTGCAGGGACGTGAATCCTCAAATTTCCTTTAGGTCTGTTTAGACAGTGAGCAGACAAATGCAGAAACTAGGCACAATGTTGCGGTATTATTTACTGAAACTTTAAAAAACAGGAAAACTGTTTTACTTGTTTTTCTGTATCTGAGACACACAGGGTGGAAGGCTCATCTCTGCAGTTAATGAGCAGCCAGTTTCGTTCTACTTGTAGACTGTTGTTTTAATCAGTGTTATGAAGCAGCTTGTTCTGTTTGTCATGCTTATGTCATCTCTATGAAGGGAAGCTTTCAGTGGACGTTCTGTTTTGAGTTTGTCTCCATGTCTTGTCAAACTCAAGTGAGAACAGAAAAGCAGAAATGTTCAGGGCCCGGCTGATGTGCGGTGTTTCCCCTCCTCAGAGAAACAGAAGGACACTCTGCTCGACAGCTTCATGAAATGGCTGTACGACCGCTTTGGAGTCTACATCGAGGACTTCCGCTTCCAGCCCGAGGAGCAGACGGTGGAGACGGAGGAGCCGCTCAGTGCCAAGAGGTGAGCAGGACGTGGAGCTCGGGCAGCCTCGCCCGCTCCGGCTGTGGCTGCGCTCAGACATGTAGTGATGTGAACTTTGTGGCTTCTGATCCACAGGCTGACAGAGAACATGAGACGGCTCAGTGAGTATCAGCCACTCGGAGCTCTCACAGATCCAGGGTCTGTTTAATGCCTCTGTCACAGTAGGATCTGTCTCCGCTCACTTTATGTCCCCAGAGCGAGGATTCAGACCCGTGACCAACTTCATGAGGAACCTCTCTGCCTTATCCAGCTGGTACTCTGTCTACACGTCCGCCATCGCCTTCATTGTGAGACCTCACACACACGCACACAGTCAGCAGCTCTGGGATTAAACACAATGAACACACACTTGAAATAGGGCTGCAGAATGGATTAACCTGTTGATACCTCCTCGTTGGATTGTTGTAAACTGCGATACTGTGAAATGCTATTTTTTTGTCCTCATCTCAGTGACGTTCAACTTTCTGTCCTTGAGGACGAAAGAAACCAGAGAAATGTCACACTTTTGCTATATATATTAGTGTATGTATTTAAATATTAGTACGTGTATATATGTACACATATAATGGTCTGGTGGATGTCCTGGAGCAATGAACAGTGATCATGTCACATCTTTGTGTGTACGTGCGTGTGTGTGTGTGTGCGTGTGTGTGCGCGTGTGTGTGTGTGTGTGTGTGTGTGTGTGTGTGTGTGTGTGTGTGTGTGTGTGTGTGTGTGTGTGTGTGTGTGTGTGTGTGTGTGTGTGTGTGTGTGTGTGTGTGTGTGTGTGTGTGTGTGTGTGTGTGTGTGTGTGCTCATGCCCCCTCTCCACAGCTCTACATGTACGCAGCGTGGCACGGCTGGGTCATCCCCATGTTCCTGTTCCTCGCCATCCTCCGCCTCTCCTTGAATTACCTCATCGCCAAGTTAGTGCAAGCCCCGCCCACTGTCTGTCAGCCAATCACAGTGCCTGAACCAGAAAGCTGTTTCTGTGTCACTAACTAGACAATGGGACCAAAATAATTCCAAACCCTCTATGAGCATTAGTGGACCAGCAGGTGGCAATAAAGTCTGTGTTAACAAAGAGTCTTTTTACTAAAACTGTGGCATTCCACATGAATAGACTTTACCAGAATGACACCCTTTAATAGAGCCCTGTAGTGAACAACTTGTAGAACACCTACAAGTTGCACTTTTATACTTACAAGTTGTAATTTTAGAAAATATTGAAAATATTTAAAAAAAACTTTATTGGGAAACATAGTCACAACACAAAGTTTCAGTAGGAATGTCTGGAGTGAGTGTTCTTCTTTTTAGGGGCTAAAATGGCATTTCACCAAACATTCTAACATATTAGATGGAGATTTGAATCTCTGACACAGATTTTTTTCTCATTCATGTGTCTGTTCCCATGATGCTCTGCTCTCAGGGGCTGGAGGATCCAGTGGAGCATTGTCCCAGAGGTTTCGGAGCCTGTGGTGAGAAATCCCCCTCAAACCTTTGCACTGTAATAATATGACATCAGGGATGGCGGACGATCCAGTGGAAGCTGTTTTGCTGGGAATAATTGATTTCATGAATGGATCACTGACCACATCCGTCAGGGAGGATCTAACGGATCGGATGTCTGACTGGCAGGATGATTGACAGGCGTCTGATGCCGTGTCGTCTCCTCTGTTTCCCAGGAGCCTCCCAAAGAAGACCTGACTGTGTCTGAGAAGTTCCAGCTGGTCCTGGACGTCGCTCAGAAAGCTCAGGTGAGATGGGACGCAGTAGTCGAAGGTCTTTACTGGAGGACCAGATTACACCACAGACCTTTTCTATTTTGCTTTGTTTCATCCTCACAGAACCTGTTTGGGAAGATGGCAAACATCCTGGAAAAGATCAAAAAGTGAGTCTGTCTCTGCACTGCTGGTCCCTGGCCTCAGAGCTCTGATGATGAGCAGCATCTGTAACTGTGTGTGTGTGTGTGTGTGTGTGTGTGTGTGTGTGTGTGCAGTCTGTTCATGTGGGTGCAGCCTGAACTGACTCAGAAGCTGTACATTGGCTTGTTGGTGGCCTTCGTCTCCTCCTGCCTGCTGCCCTACAAGCTGCTGGGATTCATCATAGGTACGGCATACACACCTGCACTCAGCCATGAGCGCACACCATGACTGTGACTGTCACATGCACACACTGCTGATAATCTGAGTGACGTGTCTGATCACCTTCCGCCTCCTCCTCCTCCTCCTCCTCAGGCGTGTATGCAGGCATCAAGTTCTTCATCATCGACTTCATCTTCAAGAGCTGTCCGAAGCTGCGTCAGCGCTTCGACACGCCGTACATCATCTGGACGAACCTCCCCACCGACCTGCAGCTGAAGGAGCGCAGCAGCACCACCACGCTGAGCCGACGGGTCAGTGCCACGGCTTGGACGCCCCGCAGTCCCGCTCCTCTAAGATCCTCCTACTGACTCTTGATCCCAGGGTGGTGAGGAGAACACTCCTCCCCTCATCAACTCCTTGTGCTGCGTGGCTGCAGATTTGAAAGCTGTTAACGTCACGTAACTCAGGGTCGAGGCTTCACATGAGCCTCAGGTGGCTCACTTAAGCTGACAGATGAAGGGGAACCTTTGTTTCATGCCACTTCCCAATAGTCAGTCATAGTTTAGTCAGTTAATTTAGTTAATACTTGTGCATTTAAACTGCCACATGTTGCAATCTTTAGATGCTGACAAGGTAGCAGCTCTGCATTGTCAGTCGTTGTTTTAGTGATAGATCTGAATAGAAAGTTCATTTCAGACTTGTTTTGTGAAGAAAGTGATGAAATCTGCAAGATTTGGGCTCAGACGCTGATCCTGCTCCAGGATCACATGGTGGAGTCTGTCGGTTTCAGTTCTCTGTCGTTGTTTTTCTTTCTCAGCTGTCTGAGTGTGAACAGGTAGGATCGTGTGTGTGTGTGTGTGTGTGTGTGTGTGTGTGTGTGTGTGTGTGTGTGTGTGTGTGTGTGTGTGTGTGTGTGTGTGTGTGTGTGTGTGTGTGTGTGTGTGTGTGTGTGTGTGTGTGTGTGTGTGTGTGTGTGTGTGTGTGTGTGTGTGTGTGTGTGTGTGTGTGTGTGTGTGTGTGTGGGAGGTTAGCAGTGCTAGGCACTGGAGACCTAGAGCCTTTAGTCGAGTCTCAAGCTGACGTCAGTGTGACCAGTCAGCTGTGGGCGAGCTGAGCTGTAGTGATCCTCTGTATGTTTGAAACAGAGCTAGAAATTCAGATAGTCAGTGAACGTGTCGCTCCTGCTCTCCAGAGGAGAGATCCCTTTAGATGTCAGTGTCCCGGCCCTCCTCTTCCTCCAGCGTGTCCAACATCACTCACATCCTGCCCGATCTTTTTTTAACCAGTTTGGAGTTGGATAATTTTTTGATATTGTCTGACACTGAATTTTCAAGTTGGATCTTACCTGACTTGTTTGGACTTGAGAGCCTCCCTCCACACAGTAAGTTGCAGCCAATCAGAGGAGGGAATCTGATCAGTTTTCAGCTCATCAAGAGAAGTGTTTCCTTTAAAACAACAAGTGAAAACCTTGTGAAGTAAGTTGAATGTTGTAATCCTAGACCCTATCAGTGATGAACAAGATATGTGTTATTTGGTTTTATCCACTACCATCTCTTTTTGCTGAAACATTAGGGATGTTTTCCACTTTTACAGTATTTCTGTCAGGTTTGTGCTCTAGCGCCCCCTCCAGGACAAACCTGTCATTTCTACTCCTAACTGATCAGACTCCATCACTCATTCACCAGCAGTTGTTGTATCTGTGTTGCGAGGCGATCTGGCGCCGCCCCCTCCCCCAGCTCTCCCTGCTGTGACTCTCCGATTGGTTAACGGTCTCTATGCCCCGCCCCCTCCCTCTCCACCTGTCCAGGCTCCGGCAGTGGTTGGTCGAGGCAGCTTCGGAGCTGCGGCTCCTCTGGGCGTTGGCCGGGAGGAGGACGGAGGACGTTACTACAGCACCAAGCGAGGAGCCTTCCACGAAGTGTTCAACCTGCCGGAGAGTGAGCGCCCCCTGACAGGTGGGCGGGGAACTGCACGCCTCACTGGACTCGTTTTTCCTCCTGATGTGTTGTAGAATCTGTGAAATGTGCCGTTAATCTATAGATTCAGGATCTTTGAAGACAGTCTGCTGAAAGTGTGTAGCCCCATGCTGCTGTAGCCCTGCAGCAGGCCCCAGTCGGTACTGTCTGACTCTGACTGTGCCTCCCTCTGCTTCTATGTGCTGCTGGACTCAGTGTGTGAGAACGGCTGGCGCTGCTGCCTCATCAACAGAGACCGCAAGACCCCCACAGACTACATCCGCAACGGAGTCCTCTACGTCACAGAGAAGTAGGCCCCCCCCCACTCTGTCAGCCCGGCCCATGTATCTAAACCTCCAGTCCCAACACGCTCCTGTCATTAGTCACTCCTCACAAGCTGATGGTCACTGTTGATGGGCTCTGTTCACAGGAGCTTTCAGTTTAGGCTGAGTATTTTAAGTATTGCACCAAAAAGTTTCAAAGAACTGATTGAGAGTCTTTGAAAAGGTTTAGGGTTATTACTAAAAGCTAGTAATACAGCTGTGGCACAACAGCTGCGTGTCTGACTAAAACATGTCAGTGAAGATTGTGTTTGATTGATTATTGATAGACTACAGCTTTTTAATCAGGTTTTTATCAGTGACTGAATCTCTCACTCCATCACTGTGTGTGTATATACATTTTTCCAGCTCACTGAGTGTCCTCTGTCCCTCTCCTCAGTCATCTCTGTTTTGAGAGCTCCAGCTCCAGGTCCGGATCCTCCAAGAGAAACAAAGTCATCAAACTAAGCGAGATCACTGACATCCAGAAGGTAGGCAGCCAGTCTTTCTGCTCGCTCAACAGGTCTGAGGTCCCAGAGTCAAAACAAAATCAGCATTTTTCTATATGTATCGATCTATAGCTTTGATCTTGACATTGTAACAACACACTTTGAATTGAAGGTTGTCACCATCCTGTTGCTGCTGTTATCAGTGTCCAGCTCATTAATGGCCACGTCCTCTGCCTTTATATTGTGTCATAAACTTATGACTGGCATGTCGTAACACTTAGTTAAGGATTAATTGAATGCGGCATAAGATGTTGAGTTTTGCTGTGTACCTGTCATAGTACAAAGTCCTGTCTGTGCTGCCCGGATCTGGGATGGGGATCTCCATAGCAACACCCGCCACCCAAAAGGTAGGAGGACAAAGATACTCATCATATGAGGCGTAAAATGCCTTCAAAATAGTTCTTTAAGTGTAAAAAAAGGCTTTTAAGAAGCTGGCAGCACATTTCAGTGGCACCTCAGAAATAATGCTAATAATTGCAGTGAATGCTGTTTTTTCTTTTTAATCCTCTCAGAGGGATCGATAACATTATCTGCCTGTCTATTATTGCTCCATCCTGCTCCTATGAGACACTGATTGAGAGTTGAAAGCCTTTAAAGTCCAATAAAACATCTTACTAACCGTGAACAATGAAAGTCTTGTGAAGCTGCTTCACAGTTACAGTGTGTGAGTGAGTGAGTGTTGTGTGTGTTGCAGCCGATGGTGTTTGGTGCCATGATCCACAGGGACGAGGCCTTCGACGCCATCAGCTCTCAGTACCTGAAGGTCCGTGAGGCGTCTGCGGCCGCCAGCCCGGAGACATAGCGGCTCTGGAACACAACATCAGCCGGGACGAGGAATCTCTGCCTCACATCGCTGGTTTCCTGCAGACTCACTGGTTTACAGCCAGGAGCTACTGTTCTCACAGTTTAACTGACAGGTTTTGCACCGCGAGTGCAAAACACTCCAGAAATCCTCTGGTCAGTGAAGTATTGGAGTAGTTTTCTCTCAGACGATCGTCTGAGCAGACAGACAGACAGACAGACAGACAGGGAGCAGGTCAGAACACACGCACCTGCTCTGACACCATCCCACCTGCAGGAGTCTGTTTCATATTCCACAGCATTAACTCGCATCCATCGCTCACTCACACAGTATCTCTGCCGACGTCCTGCACACATGCAGCTCAGTGAAAGGTTTTACTCTGCAGACTTTTAATGTGACACGTCACATTAACATCTAACATCTGTTAGACTACAGTTGTTCTGTCCTCCTAAATCACTGAAGTTACTGATTGAATCAAAAAAATCTGAGGATCTGATCATGTCTCAACAATCATAGCAAACCTTTAAGTCGAGGATTCTGTTCATCACTAATGTAAACATGTCGCTATCATGATGTTTTCTGTCAGTCAGTCGTAATAGGAAAAAAATATCAGATAATCTGAAGCTTAAAAATGAGGAAATTCCACAAAATCCTCAGTTCAAGAGCTGGAGAAACTGCAGGTTTTCTCTGTGATCAGGTGTTTTACAGTGTTTCAGCAGATGTTTAAACCTCATTTACTGTAGTGTCTTCAGGGAAACCTCCATGAAATGACTCTGTATTGTATTTAGCAGCTAAGCCTTACAGTCTCTTAATATTCCCGTACGTTGCTTCCTATGTGGTGGTAAGGTGTGTATCGTATGAATGTTCAGCATTTAATGTAAACTACCAATTAATCTCAGCTTGTTTTTTATTTCTTTTCTTTCCTTTTTTGGTTTCAGCTACAAAGCTAAGCCGAACAAAACTTTTTTGGAAGAATATGCACATGCAACCACGATCTGTCAACCGTTGCCAGTCACCAGAATGTAAAAAGAGTTGTGCAATAGAAGAGACGGAGGGAAAGCTCCATGTTGGCTAATGATGGGCTAACTGCTAACTGACCGTCTGGTTGTGTGTCACTGTTTTGTGTGTAGCGCTTCGCGTTAGCGTTAGCGTGTCATCCGACCAGCAGGAGGTGATCCTTCCACTGTGTGTAACGTTAGAGCGAGACGATCCTGTATGTAGCACACGCGTTGTAGCATATTAACCAGTTTAAAACACACTATAAACATATCTCACCTGTCTTTAAGTTCTCAGAACGTCAGAGCTGCATGCACTCATTTACTCCTGCACTCAAAGCACTGTGTGTGTGTGTGTGTGTGTATGTGTGTCTGTGTGTGTGTGTGTGTGTGTGTGTGTGTGTGTGTGTGTGTGTGTGTGTGTGTGTGTGTGTATGTTTGTCTGTGCTAGCCGTCCATGCACCAGTGTTTACAGCCATGTTACACAGATTGAAGGTGACTGTCGACACCCCCCCAAAATGGCCGTTCTGCTGCCTCGTCCTTGTTAATTTTGTTGACTTTTGTAAACATAAAAAAACAGTACTTTATTTTTTTGTCAGCGAGGTACGTCACACTTTTTTACACGGCCCGAAATCATGTGAAAACGCGATCACCAGGATTTAGAAATGGCGTGTGTACTCGTCTGTAGCTGTGTACTTAACTGTCAGTCCAGAGGCTGTCTCACCAGCATTTACAACCTATAACACTTGTTACTATGTCACATTCACTCCATTTTAACAAAACTGCACTGTCCAAAGCAGAGCTGAAAGTCCACGTAGTGAGAGAGAAGCAGCTTTAGGGTAGAGGAAGGAAATGAGTCCTCAAGTCATGGTTCACATAACAGTATGGTAAACGTAGTTTGGAGTTAATCCTTCTCACTGTGTCATTAGGCTTCACCGAGCTTCTTTTGTCTTGCCAAACTCAGTTGATTTCATTGTGTTAACAGTTGCTGGTTATTTAGCGCCGAGTTGCCTCGATCAGATGTTTCATTGAATGCATTTCTTGACAGTCTTTGCTTTTAATCCTTTGATTTTGTGGTTTCTCAGGTTTCGTCCTTGTGCCGTTTATGTTCATGCCACGTCGTCCTTTTGGATGTAATGGTTTTATAAAGTGGTGTCGTTGTACATAGAGGCGTAATTTTTTAACTGAAATGGTTTCTGTTGTTAAGACGTGATGTACATTTTTTATTTAAGTAAAATCATGTCAAACACTGACAGCCTCCTGTTGTGCTTGCTGTCCCTCCCTCAGCCTGTTGCCACCACAAGCTGCTCCTGTCAGTAAATGCTACATATATATATATATACACATAGATAGCATATATATATGTGTATATAAATGCTATATTCTGGTCATGAAATGATCGTATGAAAAACATGAGTAGCACAAAACAGCAAGTTATGACTTGTTATTTTATTGAAACTCAACAGGATTTTCAAACAGTTTTGTCGTGTTGAATCAATTATTATTATAAGCGTTTGCAGCTCATAGTTCAACATGACACACGTCTTCCTGTAAGCCTGCTGATAAGTTTGATAGAGGCTGCAAATTATTTAAGGAGTTCAAAGTTTGTGTCAGCCATAATCTTTTATAGACGGGAGTATCAGCAGGCACAGTCGTATCATCAGCAGGAGCCGTCTTCAGCTTCTCTTGGTCGAGTGAGAACAAAATGAGTGAATGGAGACTTATTTACATAAAAAAACAATACAAATCTTCAACAGACGCCGTGCAATTCAGGCACCAGTGGGTGCACCCTGACAGAAAGTATTTACAGGAAAGAAGGAAAGCTGTGCAAGGTTACGTTACCGCAACATTCCCTAAGGAGGAGGCTCAGAAATCAAACGGAGATTCCTAACTAGCTTTTTTTCTGCTTTTATCGATCCATGAGGTGCACGGAGCCCTGGATCTGTGTCTGTGGCCCTGCGTCAGGATCAGCTGGCACAGCATGTGTCGACGTGACAAATCATCGTTAGCTTTTATGATGGGAGTTTCTGCCTCAGCGCTCTCACAGGTCGATGTTCAACCCCTCCTCGTCGTCCGAGCTCACTGTTGGATCCTCGATCTTCACGCTGACTCCACTGTCCATGTCCGAGTCGGTGAAACCGACTCGCTGGGGTTTCATCTTCATACTGTCGCCGTCCTCGTCCTCTTCCTCGCTCTCCTGCTGTCGGCTGTCTGGAATGATGCGCACCTCCTCCTTGGCGTCGGGGTCGATGTCCTCCTTGAACCAGACGGACTTGTAGCCCTCGTCGTTGCGCCTCTCCTTGGTCAGGATGGGCTTCACCTCCTTCTCACTGCTGGCCTTGTCCGAGCCGGCCAGGCTGAGGTCGTCGGGCAGGAGGGCGCTCAGCGGAGCCATGGACGCTATGACCGTCTCATAGTGCGGCTCCTTCACCTGCACCTCGTGGGACTTCTCGTCTCCCACTGACTTTCTCTCCTTTTGGTTGTCTACATCCTCATCGTTCTCAAAGGCATCGTTGATGTACTGGATGCCTCCTTTCTGACCTCCTGAACCTTGACCGATCTGTGGAAAAACACACCCAGGGAGGGAAGTCAGTTATATCCAATATGGTGACGTCAACGTTAGCAAAGTTCCGCATTGACAATAGATGAAACTGATTCAATCTAAATTATGGTTTTTACCATTTTACTATGAGTCTTTGATATGCACTGGGCATCACATTCATTTCTACTGATTATTTTGACTTTTTTTTTTTGAATAGGATTATATGAAGTTTCCCACCATTGCCACAACAACTGCACAGAGCTTTACACTCTGGAGCAGGTTTCCATATTGTTCCATTTTCAGGCTACGCAAATGCCGTCCTCAAGACGTTTTGTGTCGATGTGCATGGTGTAAATGGACTAACTTCAGTATTCTGAATAATCAGCTGAATGTCTGCTCAGTGCTTTAGAAAAACATGATCATTCAGTTATTCTTCCAACACCTAAAGCAGCGGCAAGAGTGCAGATTTTAAAAAATCTCAAGGGTTATTCCCCTGGCAAGCAAACGAGAAAGCAGTGACTTACAGTGCTTCGGAACACGGAGGTTTCGTGTATTTTCTTCCAATCTGCTTTCCCTCTACGAATGTGAAGGAAGAGCAGAACGATGATCAGCAGACAGATGAAGAGCAAGACCCCCAGGGTTGCCCCTAGAGCCGCCATGTCCCCGGACCCATAGCCACCTGACGGTACCAACACTGTTTGAAAGAGCAGCAAATTAGAGATGAGGACGTGGATGGCTGAACAGCCATTTTTAAACATAAACGCCACAGTGAGAAGTGTGATTGTCAGAGTTCTGATCGAAATCATGAAGTTTAATCTCAGATTTAGAGTCCTGCACAACCAGGTGAGTCTATTACTCTATTACCATTACTACTCCATTACAACTATCTATTATATGTCTGAGATTCTGTGGTTGGTCACATTGAAAGACAACAAGTCAAGAAAAAAGTGCACAGAAAAGAGTCAAGAAAGAAAGGTAAATTTTATGATTTTGGTTGTCACCTCAAACCACAAATCATCCAAGATCACCTCTTTTTTTTCTCTAACCATCTAACATGCACATGCACATAATATCAGCTAAGCTACTGTGAGAAAGACACCTGTATGAGTCTGAACCGTGCTGGTCTGATGGGGGTTGGGGGTTGTAGCACCTCCGCCCGTGCTCGGCTCGGTCTGAGTGTTGGGGGAGCTGCCTCCACTGGGGGTTGTGGGAGTGGTGGTAGCACCAGTGGGGGTGGGACCTGGAAGAATAGCAGACTTTCATATTCCCGTCCTCTCCGATTCGTCATTCCAAATTCCAAATCAGTGTTTGCTAAACTGGCGTAGTCAGAAGCCATCGTCTTGTTACATAATGAGGAGGTCGATATCGACGTCCACCTTGAGAGCCAGGCACTGCTACTTGAAATTACTATGAGAAAACCACCTGGGGGAGGCTGAGCTGTGTTGCCAGTGGGATTTGGTCCTTTAGTGGTTGAACTGGAGTGAGTGGTGGAGACGAGGGGTCCTCTGGTGGTTGTGGCAGTGTTCTTGGTGGTGGATGCACTAGTGGTGGTGGGACCTGGAAGAATAGCAGACTTTTACACTCCTGTCGTCTCCAGACCTCAGTGTGGCAGGCACATTATTTAGGGCATCACTGGGGGAAACAACTCCAGGGTCACGTTTCTGTATATTGTAATTGATGTGGTCTGATGGGAAGCAAATAGGCTTGTGCATCTTTTCCAGGCTTTTTCCAGGCTTTACAAATCTGGCCTTTGATGGGAGGTTGTCATGCATCACAGTGTTCCTCTTGGTTGTTTAACTCAAGCAGTTCTGTATCTTTGTTTGGCACCACTGAGATCACATCTAGAAGGTCGGAATCATCTTCTCTTGTCTTGTAGAGCTGGGCTGGAGGATCAGTCTCAGCTAGATTTGTCTGAGGCCTCCTCTGACTACTGTAACCACACACCAAGTGAAGTCTATGGTCCCCAACATCTGGTCAACATCAGCAGACCTTCTGATATTTATTCAGTGGGAAATTTGATGTTGTTTTAACTTGAATGAGGAGAAAACCACCTGGGGGAGGCCGCGTTGTGCTGCCAGTGGGATTTGGTCCTTGAGTGGTTGAACTGGGGCGAGTGGTGGAGACGAGGGGTCCTCTGGTGGTTGTGGCAGTGTTCTTGGTGGTGGATGCACTAGTGGTGGTGGGACCTGGAAGAGTAGCAGACTTTTACACTCCTGTCGTCTCCAGTGTGGCAGGCATATTATTTAGGGCATCACTGGGGGAAAACTCCAGGGTAACGTTTCTGTATATTGTAATTGAAGGCTGGTGCATCTCCTCTTGGCTTTTTCCAGGTTTTTAAAAGTGGACCCCTTGATGGGAGGGTGTGCTGACACAGCTCATTCTGCATTCCTTCAGGTGGTGAAAGCCTTCTATTTTCCATGTAAATCTATTAGTAAGTCCTGGTTCTACAGCAGAAAATCCCAAAGAAAATCTGCCAAATGTCCAAAGACTCCTTTGCCTATGACAATGTGAATGTGTTTTACAGTACAAAACACATTTTACTCTTCTGGGTCATTTTGTTTGGCATGATTGAGCTAAAATCTATAAATTCAATGAGTATCTTTTGTCCTGTTAAACTGAGCCGGAGGACAAGTTGTAGGCAGGTCTGTCTGAGATGTAGCATTTGGTCAAATTCTGTGACTATCTGTTCAATTTGATTTTAACCTGAATAAGGACTCTTGTCTTTTGTTGCTTGGAAGGACAAGAAGGTGCTTCTCAGATTATCTCTGCTTCACTCTGTCTTATTGCTGGAGTGTGGTTCTGTCTTCTGTACATGTCTTACATAAGAATCGCTCTAGATACTAAGAGAAAACCACCTGGGGGAGGCCGAGTTGTGCTGCCAGTGGGATTTGGTCCTTTAGTGGTTGAACTGGGGCGAGTGGTGGAGACGAGGGGTCCTCTGGTGGTTGTGGCAGTGTTCTTGGTGGTGGATGCACTAGTGGTGGTGGGACCTGGAAGAATAGAAGACTTTTATACTCCTGACGTCTCCAGACCTCAGTGTGGCAGGCACATTGTTTTATGCATCGCTGGGCAAAGAGGCTTGTGCATCTCCTCTTGGCTTTTGCAGGCTTTAAAAGTGGAGCCTTTGATGGGAGGGTGTGGTGGATCACAGCTCATCTTAGAGCGATAGTGGTCCTCCTGGCTGTTTCACTCAAGCAGATGCATTCCTGCATCTCTGTTCGGTCTAAAGTTCAATTTCATTTTAACCTGAGTAAGGACTCGTATCTCCTGTTGCTTCAAAGGACAAGACGGTGCCTCTCAGCAGATCATCTCTGCTTCACTCTGTTTTATTGTGTGGTTTTGACTTCTGTACATGGACAGAGTCATTCACACCTTCGTTATTTAGTTTCAGTTACATAATTTCCCTGAAGAGACTGAGAGTAAACCACCTGTGGGAGGCTGAACTGTGCTGCCAGTGGGATTTGGTCCTTTAGTGGTGGAGATGAGGGGTCCCTTGGTGGTTGTGGCAGTGTTTTTGGTGGTGGATGCACTGGTGGCTGTTGGGCCGGTGGCTGTGTTCTTGCTGGTGGTGCTGGTGGTGCTGGTGGGGATGATGGGACCTGGAAGCACAGGACACTTTTTCACATTCCTGTTGCAGGTGGGTTATTTCAGGCATCACCGGGCAAAACCTCCGGGATGATGTTGCTCTGTGTCTCTGAGTGTGGTTTGTTTTCCAGTTTTAAGTGTCGGTGTATTCCTCATTGTGCCGGACGGCTTATAAAGGGATTGTTCCTGTGTTTGGGGTCTTTCAGGCGGAGCAGGACTTGGACTTATGATGCTGCTGTGTTTGTTCTGCTCCTTTCCCTCAGGCTGTTTTCCTCTTGTCGTCCCAACAATAATCCAACTGATGGATACCGAAGCTTTACGTTAAAGTCTTTGATGTGTGTCTGTTCAGCTTGTCCAGGTGCCCTTGCTCCACCTCTCCTTTGGAAATGCACTAAATGGCATCCCTGAGATGGAGGTGTCAGTTGAGGCATATGTGTTTGTCTCCTCATGTACGGTCCGGGTGGTTACATCACCCACCGTGCTGAGATGTCACTTCAGTGAGCAGAGTAACTACTCTGCTAATGAGGCTTAATCAAGCCCAGGTCGGAGTGTTTGATCACAATAATAGTGTTGGTGTTATCAGTGGGAAACAGCGTGATGATTTTTTAAAGATTTTGAGTGAATTTGATCTTTGTGACTTCAGAGCAGACCAACCACAGAAGTGTCAAGGATTTTCTTTTTGCAGTAGTACTATAAGTGGTAGTATTACTCACAAGAGTTGTGAGTAATCACGAGTGAGGATTAACAGGAACTAGTGAAGGTTTTCCTACCTGATGCCACGCGCACCGAGAGTGGAGCTGTATCATTTTGGCCGTTCGATGTGTCTGTTGCCACCACCTGCACATAATAGTTAAACACTTAGTAAGAAAACAATCACCAATCAATCAGTCAGACACCTCATGTTGCTTTATCAGCCTGCAAACTCACCTGCAGAAGCACTATGCTCTCAGGAAGAGGCCTCATCATGAACAGAAAGCCATTGAAGAAGACGAAATCAGGGCTATTAGTTTCGTAAGTGATGTCGGGATTTATTCCCTGTTTGAGCAGAAATGAAAAATAAAATTAGTGTATGCACAAATGCACTAAAGAGATCCCGGATCAAAGCACAGTGTGATATGCTAGACCACTGCTAGCCAGACCTGGGGCTAGTGGTCAACACCAGCAGTATTCTGTCAACAGAGCAGACATTTTGCAGGTGTCGGAGTTTCACCTCGTTGGCATCGAAGTCGGCGTCCGTGGCGAGGATGTGCAGCGGCTCGGTCTGGTCGGCCGCGTCTAACACCATGCTGCCCACGCCGAACACGATGCCCTCGTAGCGAGGCCTCTGGAACTCCGGAGGGTGGAGACCCCTGGCCTGGACCGTGATTGAGACCATGGTGGTGGAGTACTGCTCGGGTCTTGACTTCTGGGCAGCCTGCGAGGGGGAGAAACATCCTTGGTGGGAGGTCTGAACATAAAACATCTTGGTCCTACATGCTGAGAGACTCTGGCAGATCTCCAGACTGGAAGTCCAGATCTCACAGAGCATTTACACTTCATGTATCACTTCTATTGGTGAAATTCTCTGTTAATTTTGTATTTAGCTGTTGATGCCTTTTGTTTCTGGGTATTTATCAATAGCAGTAACAATGAACAGTGGCTTATTTCTGCTATGAAAAGCTCAAAGTACCATTCACATTCTCCACAGCTCAGCGATAAACAGTGAAGCATCTTTTGATTGAACTGGTGAAAAGTAATGTTTGTCTTTACCAAGACTGTCAGAGTGATTGGTTCAGTCCCATTGGCCGGCCTCTGCATGGTGATGTTCCCTGTGCTCTGGCCAATATCAAACAGTCCATCACCATCTCCTGAAACACACACACACACACACACACACACACACACACACACACACACACAGGCTGAACACATGCTCTTACCTGCCAATAATTAACAAAGCATTTCACTGCACATGAATATCATGAGGAACCAACATTTACTGCCATTATAAACCTGTTTTTTATCATGCAGTTTGAAAACCATAAAATTATGAAGTATTGCTTAAAGATTTAGAGCCAAAAAAGCTTCTAAGAGTCAGTCATATTTATTTAGTGTTATTACGCACACGGCTGCACTCACTTCCTGTTTCTCGCCCCAGAACAATATGTTCTGACCCACACTGAGCTCTGAGCTGTTCTCCCTCATGAAAATGATAGTGTGTGTCTTGAATCAAGGACATTATATGAATATCTTGTGTTGGTGTTTGTTAGTTTCCAGCATTATTATTTATTGTAACAACTTCTTACAATCTAGGTTGCTTACCACCGATGAATGAGTACTCTATCTCAGCGTTTATCCCGACGTCCCCATCGATGGCGTAGATCGGCCCTGGCTCGAGCGCTACCGGTCCATCCTGCAGGGGACAGAACAGTCATTGTGTGTCCAGCAGACTTCAAAGGGTTTAGCCTGCTTCGAAATACACGTCAGACTATGCCAGATTCTAAAATAGCATCAGATTATTGATGGTAAACTGGAAACTGATAATTCAAGGATTGAGCAGGTTGCACACAATGAAGGTATGAGCTTCTTTTCTCTTGTTCTAAAACTTAATTGATGTTTGGGTGCACCTGTTGTTCGCCCAAGATGATCGTCCCTTTGTAGCCAGAGCTCTGGCAGATCACCGTCATCCCAACATCGTGTTTATTGCAAGGCAGGAACCACGGAGGCCGGTTGTCCACGTCTAAGATAGTGACTGTGATGTTGGTGGTGTCATTAAACGATGGTTCACTGCTTCCAAAGTCGACGTCCTTCACAAAAACAAGAAGATGAATACATAGGCGTCACCGCCAGACTGAAAGAAAGATTTGATTTGACTGAGTTCAGTCGATAGAGACAGCGAGCCAACACTCACCTGAACGTATAAGACCAGGTGGACAGTTTTGACCTCGTCATAGTCAAGAACTGCATTGAAAAGGATCTGTGGGTTCGACACCGACGCTAATCTGAAGTCACCCTGCAGAGATGAAATCGATGTTAAACAACACAGTTAGGATTGGTGTCCTGATCTCACAGCTGTGCTTTGCTTAATATGACCCTCTGTCCTGGACATCAAACCTACATCTCATCTGACTCTGGACAAGACAAAAACAAAGAGGACCAGTCAGAATGTCAGTCCTGTGAAGGACTTACAGATTCAGGGGTCAGTCTGTAGTAGAGCGGCCCGTCGTCTTTATCTTCGGCAGGGAAGAGGCCCACGACTGTGCCGTTTGGAGACAACTGGGACAAAACAGAGTGGAGGACTATGAGCTGACACTTGTTAAGCCGTCACCACGCTTTATATACAGCATCATTTGACCTGACTTATACTGTATCAACAATGGACATTGTCCTCTGAGCCAAACCGTGAAAATCGACCTATACACAGAGTATTTGGTCCTGGTGTCCACACACTTTTGCCCTCATATTGTATCAACATCAAGAAACAGAAACTCCATATGAATAATATTGTATTTTTTGATCAAGAGATGCTCCTCTGTAGCCAATCAACCAACAAAACAAAGCAGTATTTAACACTCTTACCTCATTGACATTGACATTGTAGTTGTCTTTACTGAACACTGGTGGGTTATCATTCAAATTTAGCACGAATACCAGAAACTGAATATCAATCTGGAAACAAAGAGACACATCATTGATTAGGCAATGTCTTGCTGCCACAACTGTAGTCCATGGATGTTATTGCAGGTCTGCTACAGCTAAATGACATATCACAAAGAATCGATCTATGAGCTTCATGGTGGTCTACGTCTGTTAAAAGCTCATTCTCCTTCATTCATTCATTTATCATTATCTCATTTTCCTCATTTATCATTATCACCGAGGTGTCTGGCGATGTGCAGGTGATGTCCACGGTCAACACTGCCTTATCGGTCTGCAAACAAAACACGTTGTGGAAATCAGTTGTAGAGCAGACTGAAGTTGCGATGTGGCGTTTGGTTCTAGTAAGCCATGATGCACTCTACCTCAAAGTCCAACGTTCTGTTAGCAATCAGCCGGTTGCCCTCGAGCCTGAATGTGTTGTTTGCGGGCGGGGTGGTGAATCTGAGTGTCACATCTGGATTCGCTCTGATGGTGGCAACAAGGACGCCAGGCTCATTGTTCTCCTCAATCTCCACCTCACCTTCAGGAGGGCTACAGACTGGAGAGAAGAGTCAAAGTTATCAGTCAGGCTCTTCTCTGAGTCCTGACCCAACAACCCACCATCCATCCATCCATCCATCATCCCACCTCTACCTCCCCATCTTTTATTAATAATCTTATTTGGTTTGATGCCAGGTAATAGAGTGAAGCAGGTTATTTTGTTAACAATATATTTCTAATGATAAAGTTGGTTTAAATGGCCATAGGACACAGGTTTGGGTCAAGCCTTAACACGCCCATAGCATGTTCCCATGAGCAGCTGCAGGGAACCATCACCTTCCTCCCAGTTGGGGAGTTCACCAGTACAGAAGACACAACAAGACAAACCTGTACTGTGCTGCTCACATCTGTGCAGCTAACCACACTGTAAACACTGACAAGAGCTGTAACGTATTTGTCTCTCTGGGTAAGGAAAGGTGAGAATTACAATTACAACTACAACCACTTCCACGTCAACAGATCTCGTTCATTTGACGTCTGTTCGTTTTCCATCGATTTGAAAACCTTGCGACCGAGGAAACGCAGGTTACGTAACCACTGAAACAACGAGCTCATTGCCACTGGAACCCGAAGGCGTCAACGCAATCAGTTTATTTTTAGAAATTATTTTACAGCCTAGGCTGTTGTCCACTCCCATAACTTTTGCCTGCGCTTGCAGAGGCAACACTGGGCATAATGTGGCATTGCAGTATGTGAGGAGTGCTTCATTATCAGCTAGATCAAAGACCAGTCCAGAGATAATTACAGGCTAGTGTTAGTGGCAGAGCAGGTCTGTGAAACTGGATGAGAATAAACAGATGTTTTAAGCTGCATTCATTAGACCACAAATGTGAAGTCATATTTGCTTCATGTTTTTAGGATGATAGGAGATCTTATCACTACTTTTCATGAACTTTATGTTCATGAACTGGAAGAGCAGTGCACTCATTTTCACTTGCTGTGTGCTGGCAGATAATTTAACTTACGTTAAGATTAAGTTAAGATCTTAAGTAAAGATCTTTGAAAGTTTTGATTTCAGTCATTTCATATCAGCTGAGGTGTGAATACAGACAAAGTTAAGCATGGAACAGGTCGCTAGGTATCGGCTTCTGTGCTCAAATCCATCAAGATGTAAACAATAAAAATATGTTTTCACAGAATTTGTGAGTAGAAACTTCCAGATCCAATCAAAAGTTTGGACCACTCTGGCCTCCTCCCACCTCCCACTGCACCATGTATAGATGTCTTCTAGATACCTCCTCTGTCAGTCAGCTGAGATTTCCCTGCTTGTTTGATTCCATTTACACATAATTTATCCTGCTTTGAACATTGTGAGCAGTTCAGACTGATCTGTCTGCGCCATATTATCCTCCATGTGGCCCGAGAAGACCACAGCCAGCACATTACTTTCTAGAGATGCAACATCACTGTTCTGGTCGAGCTGTCGAGGGGTGAAGCAGCAGGTTTCAGGACTTACTCTGAGCTCTGACGGTGGTTTGAAGGAGGATCAGAAGCAGGACCCCAAAGGCCGTCCTGGCGGCGAAGAGTCCTCGAACCCCATCCATGTCTCCGTACGTCTCCGTCTGAACTGACCCTCGTCTGTTCTCTGTTCTCGGCTTATCTGCCCGACTTTATGGCAGCTGTGGACTTTACTCAGTCATAAAAAACACAGACGTAGGTTTGCTGAGAGCCACATATGATCTTTTCTGTTTAAAAAAAAATACAAAATTGTTCATATAATCGATTTGACTTGAGACACGTTGCCGTTATGTGTTAATAGATGTGGAAGGGATTGGCTGTTTATCAGTCAGTGTCCTCATATAAGCACCTTGACTTTCCTTTGATTGAGAGGTCATGTGTCTCGTCGCTGTTTATGGTTGGCAACAATGTTGGAACAGACGCACACGATGAAACATAAAGGCCTGGATGTGGACGGTACGATCTTTGAAAGGTTTTATGATCAGCTGCTCATTTCAGCCTCTTTTCTCTGCTCAGGAATGTCCATGATGAAACTATTGGCTTCTATTGATGAAACTAAAGGGCTTTTATTAGGGAGTGAAAGAGTCCTGAAAATTGGATTGTACGTACCATACTCTCCAAGTGAAAACCCATAATCCCACTTGAAGAGTAAAAATTGTAGTCATGTTCAAATGTGATGCAGCTGTTGTCTCAACAGTTGTCTGTTGTTGGTCAGAAGTCTCACATGGTCAGACTCAGGGTCAAACCTTCTCCCAGACAGACCAACATGGAGCATCAGCTCCAGGGCGAGAAAGGAGACCAGCCCTTCTTCACGGTCTTGGCCACTTGCTTATCTTAAAAGTAGATGTTTAACTGTAAATAAATGTATTATTCTGACACTGAAGGGGACATATTATGCAAACCTACTTATATTTTCATTGCTTAAGTGTGTATATTTGTGCACCCATAGTGCCTCAAGTGCCTCCCTGAGTATATGTTTCGACAACTAAGTCAGTGTTCATTAAACTGCCGTGGTGAGAAAATGTGTCTCTAAACGAGCTGTTTGTTTTCAGTCTCCTTGTTACACAACAAGGAAGTTGATTTGCATAGTCCCGCCCTCGCTCCCTGCACCTCAGAGCGAATAGCTGCCAATTTCTGGCCAGCCTCGCCTCTACAATGTCCACTACTGTCCACTCTACCACTCTCATGGTTACGCAACACCATCCTCACATCTTCCGCCTGTCAGGAAGAAGTGGGCGAGCTACTAGAGCTCATTCGCATCAACCCGGTCAACCTGATGCATATACTACACACACCCAAAGTACTTCATAAAACGCATTTTAATAACAAAGACATTTTCAGCATTAAATACGATGACAGCTGCATTTCTTCACAGCAGAAGCGAGACATCTGTCCTTCAGTCATAGCGTCGCTCCGTCTCTGACGTGGGTCTCACAGGTCGGTGGGCCAGCTGTCGTACACAGACGGACACATGTACTGTTTCAGCAGCAGGTTCACCCTCTCAGAGTCGGCTCCCAGCCCGCTGAGGACCAACACACGCCACAGTTAAAAGTCATGCATGTTTAGGTCGATCGGAGACTGAAAATGACCTCTAGGTGCAAGTATGAGTGAATTTATGGGGTGCCAAGTGTACAAATTCAGTCATAAATTCTTTAGCTCGTTTTTCTCACATTTAGCTCATTTGACACAAGAATTGACACAAGAATTTAAGAAAATTATAAAATTATATATATTTACATGAAAATGGGTTCAAATGGGTTCAATTCAAATGGATAATAAAAAATAAATGTAAATATTGAATATTATTATTCAATATAAATCAAAATATTACATCTAAATATCAAACATCAATTCAAATGTTACACCTAAATGTTGTAAATCCCAATCAAAAGTCACACGTTAACTGTCACTGTTATTCAACACATAAAAAACAGTCACACATACATATAAACATATATTTAACATGAGCATATATTGAACATATGAGGAGTAGAGTCTCACCTCGTCTTGGCGCTCTGCATGCGGCGCAGGAAGGCGCAGGCCGAGTTGTGTTTGGCTTTGGATCGAAGGAAGTCTGAGTATCTGTTGGAGAACTCGAGGTCTCCCAGCTGCCTCCTGCGCTCCAGGCCTGCAGACAGCAGCTGCCTGAAACACAGTCAGCCAGCCTGATCAGCACACACACACACACACACACACACACACACACACACACACACGCACACACACACACACACACCCCTCCTCTGTCCCTCACCTGAGCTGGGCCTCCAGCAGAGCGTCTCCAGGGCTCAGCTGTGACTGGGACCAGGGTGTGTCCAGGTGTCTGATCTGAGTCAGGAAGCTCTGCACAGCATCTTCCTCATCCTCGTCCTCCCTGAGGTCATGTGACAGGAACACATGAGCAAACACAAACAAGTGAAATGAACGAGTGAAAACGTAATTATTCAGCCTCTTTTGACGGGACTGAATAATGACCCTGATGTGCATTCATTCTCAACGTTTCTTCCAGATGTGCATTAATGAGCATGTCTGTTGTATTGAGGTCCAAGGCCTTGTAAAGCTTTATAAACCAGGAGCAGCATTTTAAAATCAATTCTTGTTTTAATGGGTAACCAATACAATGATCTGATTGAACAAGTGTCTCACAAGTGATTTTACATTTTTCAGCATCTGGAAGATTTTCATGTAAATAAAAAGATATGTAAAAACCAAACAGAAAAACGACCTTTAGGTATAACCTGCAGGGCTGAAGTGCTGGAACTGTGAGGTACGCTCACCTGACAGGTAGTGACGTGGTGAGGTGGAGGAGGGCCAGCAGCAGGAACGCCTGAGTCACACTGATGGACAGCATCGTGAAGATGTGGAGGCTGAGGACGGTGATCTCCTGGGGAGGAAAGCTGACTTTATTCACACCTGTAGGATGGAAAACACATGAATAGACAAACAAAAGAAAATGCACATGATGCTGCACAATGCAATGTTATCTTTGCACTTCGAGCAAGTGCCAGAAACGTCCTTTGAAGGCCTGTGTGAACATAAGACTGAGAGGAACCACTGTTTTTAGAGTTTCATTAATCAGTGGCTTCACAATAAAGGCATGACTGAGATATGTACTCTAAAATGGATGCTTTACACTGCAAAAAAGTACCAAAATGAAAACACAAAATCTGCAGAAAACAAGTTAAATTATCCTGCTCACTTGACTTGATTTCTTGAAATAAGATTGCTGTTGCTTGGTTAAGATGGCAGTGTAAAGTTGAACACTTAAAGTGAGAAATTACATCTTAAAATAAGATAAATTATCATATCAATCATCATCATTATCATCAGTTTTGTTTTTCTATAATATTGGTCAGATCAAATAATTTGCAGTGTACTATAGCCATAAGAACCCCAGGTACTCTCTTAGTAGTATAATAGTACTAGTATGCAGTCATAGTATTATTAGTAATACAGAACTTTTGGACAGTAATTCAGCACTAAAGATGTCTCCATAAGACCTCGTTAACACAATAAGAAGGTTATTTAACTTCAATAAAATGAATGCATTCACACCAGTTTGAAGAACACTGCACTATGAGCATTAGTAATAAGAAAATTGAGAGATCAAGTATAAATAATAAAGCAAAAACACAGTATTTTCATCAAGTTTTGAGGTAAATTTCCTGGAAGGATGAGTGATCAGTGAGCAGAGACTCACCTGGCCTGGATGGATCCTGCTCACACACCACACCTGACCTGATCACACCTGCGCTCTGGCTCTGTCGGGCCCGGGCCGCCTTCTTTTGTACTCATTCCTACATCGACCTCTTCCTTCGATCTGATGGGTCTGATTATTTACCGTGTCAACACATCGAGTGCGGGATCAGACTGTCCAGCGGCGGCGCCGGCAGCAGTTCCGGTTTGCTCGCCTCCTGACATTTTAATTAAATGAGCGTATCCAATTTCCTTAACGAGCTCTAATCACCTGTGAGAGGTGGCCCCTGTTTGCTCACAGAGGATCGTCCTAATATCAGTGCGGGTTATCGACCCACACATGCACACTCGTATTTGTCTTTGCTGGGCTGATTTGAGGCTGTTTGTTCTGTTCTCAGATAAAACGGCCGGTTCTGAAGGCATCATTAGCCATCAATAGCGCTTCCTCATATGTAGCATTACCAGGAAACTTATTTCAGAGAATTAATGAGGTGGAAACATCATCTGTGTGACCCTATTTCTGCTCCTACTACTACAGCAGGCCCGAGCGTGTAGTTAGCCTCTGTATTGATTCTGCTGGTAAAGCATCTAGTGATGTCAAAAGATTATTCGTGTTTGCAGTCATAAAATCCTTCTCCTAGTACCTCGAAAGCTGGAGGACATGTTGCTTATCATCTGTCTCCTCTGCACAAATCACACCAGAAGGAAAGGCAGACGTGTGTGGAACATGTTTTTATTTCCTGATCATGGAACATCTACAGCAGACGGTAAAACTTCAGTTACAGCTCAGGTTACAGCAAGAGGTCGACTGATTCACAGGAGCGTTCTTGTCTTCTGTGCTGGGTTACACTACAGTGTGGAGGATAAAAACATGCCCCGCTAGCTTCAGAGGAGCTGACGCTACGCTGCTCAACGCGTTTCTCCAGGAAATAGTCGCAACAATCACTTTGGTCATGAGTTCATTTCAGACTAATCGATACTTAAAATAATCATCATTTGTGGTTTAACACTTTATTCTACACGTTTTCTTTAGCGACACGAGTTCATTTATAATCTAGTTTTTATATTTTTCATCTAAAATCAAGGATACAATCATAAGAGATGTGCGTCTCTTTAGTTTTATGGAACCCAGTCTGGGCTGAATTTGCACTAAAAAGCGATCTATACTTGTAGTTTCTCTTCCTTGACTGTGTGTTTTGGTGCTGAATGTGGCTGCTAACAGGCAGGAAGCACATGGGCAGAGCGGCGTAACCTCACATCAGTAACAGCTGACACTCGAGTGGAACACTGAAGCCTGGAACAAAGTTCACACAGTAACAGACAGTGTTGATGAAGCTGACACTGACAGATCCAGTGGGTAGGGAAGTGAGGAACATCCCAGCACGAAAAAAGACAGAAACTTCAAAAAAGGTGCTACGGTCCTGGACTAAATCTACAGCACTGAAGCCAGAAGTAACAGCTTGATAAATATGCATTTCCTCTTCTAATCAAATTCCACTTCAGTCCCCAGTCGACCTGTGTGCGAGTGTTTTGAACTCATTTGGTTTGTTGTTTGGGGCTTTACAGCAAACATTCAGACGGATCACACACACAAACCAACACAGGAGACTCAGAGGAGAATGGATCAGACACACGCTGGAGGTGGAGGTTGGATCATTAAGATCAGTGTAGCCCAGCTACGGCTCAGCCTGGCGGCTACGTCGCTGAGCCCCGGCCGCTCCGTTTGGTCGGATCAGCTGCTGCGGTTGGTGTTTCAGAGCACCATGAGCTGCTACGGGTTCCCTCCTCCGCCTGCTCTGAGTCCCGCTCAGAACCAGAGGAGAGAGGGAACGGGACAACAAACAACAAGCAGAGAAACAAACAACCTGCATCTACAGACCGACGGTTCCTCTCAGGGGGTTTAATGCCGACGATTTGAAATCTTTCTGCCAGTTTTGTTTGGTTTCGGTGACAAAGTCACTGATAGTGTTTCCTCGGGCCGCCAGCAGTGCAGCTGGAAACGGCTGAAAGGTCAGAGGCTCAAATCTAAACTGTTCATCCACCCGAGACTGGGACAGATCCAGACAGACCTCTGGTCCCCAGGCCCAGGGAAGAAAGCCTTTACAATGCACATTAATAATAAGGAAAAAAAAACTAAAATAGACAGGCTGAAAAGAAACAAACCAGAGAGAGTACTATGAACTGGTCTCAGTTGAAGCAGCTTCCTTCAACAAAGCCGGTAACAACACAACTGTGGAATCAGTAACATGAACCGTCCAGCATCCATCGCTGTCTCACTCCTGACTGGGCTCTTTCTGTTTTCACAGTGACATTGATTTGTGCACAAACAGCCCGGCTGAGGGAAAATCTGGAGTCATGTGTGGACAAAGGTTAGCAAACGACATGGCCATTAAGCTTTATGGCTCCTGTCTCACACCGCCTGGGAGCTGCAGCCGCTGCTTCGGCCTTTTGGTCTTTCTGCTAAATGTTGAGAGGATCAACTCCAGGTTTCCAGCCAACGAAAGGGAACAACACCCTGACGGATGAGTTCAGGACAGTCACAGTGACGTACAGCTACAGCAGCCCATGCTAGAGGCCCAGCATGAGCACGGTGAAACGCTAGCTCTGCTACCTTTGCTTCTCCTCAGTACTTTGGATGACTTTGGATGGACTCCAGCGGCCAGCCCGCTGCGTCTGCTTGCATACGGAGCAGAAATGGAAGATTAAAAACATTCACACGTGTGCTGCTCAGCCATGACCAGCCTGACTGACACAAAACCTTCCTGACGAGGATTAGACTTCAGAATCAGTTTCCTCCTTAACTGCTGGGAGTTGAAATGTGTAAAAATACTATTTTGTAGTCACGATTAAGATCAAGATCCTGAGAAAGGGCAGAGACGTTGAGGGCTGGGGAGAACCGTGACGATTCTGGTTGAGAGGCCGAGTGCAGCAGAAACACTCACAACTTATTTTCCCCGCATGTACTGAGCACGTGCAGAGGATCCTCTAATGGTCACATGACCCTAGAATGACTGACAGGTGTCTGGCTGCCTTATGTGTGCAACAGATCATTCACAAATCCAAGATAACTTCTAGGTATTTCAGAAAATTTGGCCTATTTCTATGTAAAAAGTGCTAATAAGCTATCAGCTGTGTAACTGTTTCCTGTGGAAGTGTCAGTAATGATGATGAGAAAATGTCCAAATGAGTGGAGACCTGTGGAGTCAACAGGAAGTGGTCTCAGTCATGAGGAGCAGTCACCAGACAGTTAGTACTGGTAGACTAGTACACACTGAGTCCTGGCATGGAGACGAGTCTGAGTCAAGGCAGTAACAACGTGTCATCCAGTCATAGTCTGAGGATTATGGGGAGGAAATATCGTCAGGTGGTAATAAAGATAAAGCAGATGCCAGACACCCAGAAACCATTCACATCACTACTGCTTCACTTTCTGCCTGGGAACGATTTGCTCTCTACGTTCACAGCCAGGAAGAGAAGTCTTTCCCCAAAAAGTTGCTGCTGTGATGAGGAACTGCTGCATGTCCAGGAGGAGGAGGGGGAGGAGGAGGAGGAGGTGACAGCAGGCCGAGCAGAGCGTGGAGGCTGAGGGGCTCCAGTGTCTGACTGGGAGTGATGGCGGGGGTGCTGGGTCTATATTGCACAGGGGTTGGTGGTGAGATCCTCGAACACGGTCGGCTCTTCGATCCCTCGTGCAAATAACTTGATGAGCTGGCAGTGCACTCTGAGGACAGAGCAGAGGGTCCGGTTACACCCGAGCTTCCAAAACAACAATATCAACAACACTTTAAACTTCATAAACAGGTGGAGTTTGCTACCAAGCCATAGAACAGACCTGAGATCAGCTGGAAAGGAACAAAGCTCTGACTGAACGAAGCAAACAATGAATCAAACTAAAGGTAAGGTTTATTCCAATATAGCTTAGCTCATAACAGTTATTCCCCTCACACCCACCAGACAACCTGCAGTCAGACTATCTGGAGAGCGTGTGAGCGGCAGCCGGGGCCATGGCTGGTACCTGACGTCGATGGCGGCGTGGGTCAGGATCTCGCCGTCACAGTTCCAGCTGCTGTAGGCGGGGGTGCAGCCGCAGGCCGGGTGGTCTCTGCAGATCTGGCTGAAGATCTGCCGCTTGCCCTGCTCCCGCAGCTCCAGCTCCAGGTCCGAGTCGCTCTGGCAGTGGCGCGGCGTGAAGCGGAAGCGCCGCACGCGCTGGACCTCCACGAAGGTCAGGTCGAACTGGGTGAGAGAGGGAGAGAGGGAGGGAGAGAGGGAGAGAGGGAGAGGAGAGAGAGAGAACGAGTGAATCTATGAGGTTTTCTTTTTTGAGAAGTAGGAGCCCCTAGAAATGCACAAAACCTAAATATCACAATAAAAACTGTCAAAACACTCAAAAACATAAAGAAAAACAAACTTCAGAAATGTCGTCCAAAGTGTCTTGTGTGAGCAGATTTTAAATTTTGGGGATTTTGCCACTAAGTTAAGCTGAGCTAATGACCAAAAGCCTCCTTGGATGCAAACATGTAGAGAGCAGCTCCCCTGCCTCCCCCCGGCCTCCCTGTGCTGTGGCAGCAGTGCGGCTACCTGGTCGTCCTTGCTGGTGTGTCGGAGGAGGTGTCGCAGGAAGTCGAAGCGGGAACACTTGCGGACC
The DNA here is from genome assembly GCA_029224185.1 of Karalla daura. Classification (NCBI taxonomy): domain Eukaryota; kingdom Metazoa; phylum Chordata; class Actinopteri; order Chaetodontiformes; family Leiognathidae; genus Karalla; species Karalla daura. The sequence continues at coordinate 22,559,664 of CM055196.1, forward strand.
AGGATGAGGTCTGTGGTGCCGTCGGCCAGGTGAGCGGCGGGGGACAGGCCTTTGGGGCTGCGAGGACAAGCACAGCTCATGCTGGCAGCGTTGATGGCCAGGAACTTCCCCCGGATGGTCCTCCACTCGCCGTCAGGCTCTGGAAGCAGACAGCCTGCCTGTCACCATCAGCAACACAACCAGGAGCATCCAGCCAGCCTGGAGTCACCTCAACCGCTGTAGAGGACCTCTCTAAGACCATCGTCACCAAGACACCACAGACACCCTGACAACCATGTGACATGCCTTACTAATTAGCAAATGGAACAGATTGTACTCACAATTCAAGTCTGTGACAACTTGAACAACATTTGATTGGAAGTCAAAGCGATACGGGCAGAGAAATGGCTTCAGTACGAAGACTTTAAGGAGATCATTCATTCTTCTTCTTTGACTTTCAGAGACTTTGGGTGCAGGTTTGTCAGACTCACCGCAGTCTGGCTCTTCGTCCGTCTTGTAGCTCTCAGTCCTGTCGGACAGCAGCTGCCCGTTGTGCTGACAAACCACACAGCTGCAGATTGAAAGACACAAAAGCACGTTACAGCCATGACGATTCCTAGCTCACACACAAACACACAACTGAGCTTTCACTTTGCATTTCTTGATGAATTGAAAAAGCTTTTCCACATGCTCGACGTGTCACTCACCCAGACCGACACCTGGCGGCGTCCCGCGGAGTTCCCACGATGCCCCGGGCCGGCAGGTACGACACGGTTCCTTCATAGTAGTGATGAGTCAGGAACATCTTCACACCTGCAGGAGGACAGGGATCGCTTCAGAGCTCAGAGCCGCCAGAGCTGCATGCGTGGATGCACACTGCACTCAGAGAATTGACCTGACTCCTACATCCTTTTCTTTTCCCTCTCCTGAAGACTTTACTCAAGTTTTTTTAAAAAAAGCTTTTTAATGGAGGTAGAGGACAAAGTTGAGGGACAAAAGCTCTTTCAGGAAAGCTACACCCTGATGACAAGACATTCTGATGATGGAGCAGTCCCTACTTTTTCTTCTTCTTCAGCTGGTGACACATGTGGCCTGAGAACATCATGGAGCAGCAAGCTGCGTCTCTACCTGAGAGGTCGTATCTGGCCGGGCCCATCCATCTCTTCCTCTCGCTGTCAGTGAGCACGTCGCCATAGAAACCGTATCCCAGCAGGGAGACGGAGTATCGCAGGAAGGTGTTGTTGTGGTGGACCGAGCACACGTCCATTGGCTGGGAGTCTCCTGAACACACACACATTCAGGAAAAAAAAAAATCAAAGAATCATTTCATTTTCATGGAATGTAATGTCAGTACAGCCTAACCCAGCCTATCCTATATTCACATATACGAGCAACAACAAAGTCCCTCGTTGAGCTCACAGTGTTGAGTCTAAAACCCCCAAATATTCACTTTACTATCAACATTCACTACTGTTCAATCACATTGTATAGAGCTGGGATTTCCAGAGCTCAGACGGAGGTTGGGTGAATGGTGACATCTAGTTGTGAGGAGGGAGACTGCAACTGAACATCCTCCTCCTCCTCCTCCTCCTCCAGGCCATTACAAACACCTAAACCCTCTGTAGTTACAGTTTTTTATCCTCTACGTTGACCTCCTTGTCACACATTGAAGGGCCTGTCTGCTCTAGTAATGATCCCCGCTGCAGCTGCTTAATGGTGACATCATGTGACTGACCCACGATGATGTGAAGAGCAGAGGTCACGGGGTCGTTGGAGCCCACGGTGGCAAAGCAGATGCAGTCGGTTGAACCTGAGATGAACGGACAAAAGCAGAGGGAAGAATGAGAAACATCCTGTCTGCACTATGTAGAAAGAAGCTGAGAGGATGTCGCTGGGTTCAATTAATTCAGCTTATACACACACAGACTAGCTTATATAATTTATATATATCTGACAGAGGTCAGCAAACTAATCTACTATACGCCAACTCAGTCTCAGTAAAACATCATTCTTGTATATTTGGTTCCATGTATACATGTATGTTTCGGTTCCCATCTTTGTAAAAGGAACAAAGAAGAACAAAAGGAGAAGTTGGATTTACAGCTTAGTTTGTGCTTTAAAAGAGGAAAACATGAAAACATGCAGGCAGGTCAACAGACAGGAAAGGACATTAAACAAACAATGACTGGCAAGTTAGTAGAGGGATGATGTCATGCTACACCCGAAGCTTCCTCTTCAAAGGCAGGAAGAGGTCTGGTTTGTTAGTTGAAGACAGTCTGAGACATGATCAGTAAACTGAGGATCTAAGAATAGTAGCAGCAGGTTGGACCTCCTCTCAGCAGGAGGCGTGTGGGTGCTCCTGACCTGCGGGGATGATTCCGATGCGGAGCGAGCAAGCCTGCAGAGTCTGGTCGGGACAGTTCTGATCCACGCCCCCGTCGATCTGCGTCCTCCAGATCAGCCCGTGGATGATCTCACTGAACATGCCATCCCCACCGACACACACCACCCTGCAGAGGCAGAGGCAGAGGCAGAGAGAGAGAGAGAGAGAGAGAGAGAGAGAGAGAGAGGCAGAGGCAGGACGTGAGTCGGAGCAAACACTCCTCAGAACAATCAAAGATGGCTGACCCCTCAGGGATGTTCTAATGTTGCACTCAGAATGTTTAGCAAAACGCTCATTTCATAAAGTTGCTCAAAACATATTATGAATTGTTATAGTCTACTTTCATTGAGCTGGCTTTTGTTTAACCTACATCTAAGCAAATTTTGTACATAATTACACACTCACCCATCATACTTCTTCAGGTCTGCCTCTGTCCTCAGGTGATCCCTGGCATAATTGGCGTGCTCCGTAACTATGACAACA